>JBBPDH010000007.1:7518053-7531923 GCA_037974565.1 Clupeocharax schoutedeni
ACTCCATAGGGTTATGATGTAAAACAGCCGCTGGCAGTTTGGAAAAAAAGAGTTTAGTTTTTATCAGATTAATCGAAAAAATAATCGCCCAACTAATCGATAATCAAAATAATCGTTAGTTGCAGCCCTAGTTACAGCTGTCTCAAGGTGGTCCATCTGTTCTTGATTTTGCAGTGAGAAACACCCATCATAACCTTTAAGTAGCTTCTGACTTAATAGTTAAATTACTTACAGGGAGCCGTATGTATGAAAACTGTACCTCAATGGTGCCACTAGCAGTCCTGGGACTCAAACTCATCACTTTCTGATCGCAGGGGCAACATCCTAACCACCAGGCCACCAGCTGCCCCCCAAAAGATCACTTTTAATGAGGATAATCTTAATGAGCGGCGCAAAAATGGGGTATGATGTACATGTGGTGCATATGGGCGCACCGCCTGGGGGGCGCCAAAACAAAGAAAAAATATCACTGGCATTTATGTTTTAAAACTGTTCTTGTGCTTTTAAATCATGACTATGCACTAAATATGCTGTTTAAAATATTTAAGAAACATAGTGCTAGGGCACTGGCAGTAGATGTAATGACTAGCGATGCTGCCGCGAGGGGGGGTGGGGGTGGGTGTTGTGTAACCCCCAAAAAGTGACCAGTTGCGCCCCTGATCTTAATCAAGTGATCAACTGATACATCTGATACAAGCTCCACTAAACAAATACTACTCACCTCTGCTCTATGCATACAGCAGCCAGGAACACAGCACCTGGGGAGAAGTGTGGGAGCAGTACCTTCCTCAAGGGTACCTCAAGAGGTACTAAAAGCAGTCTTAGGATTCGAACTCACAACGTTCTGATTGCAGGGCAAATGTTCTAACCACTAGGCCACCAGCTGCCCCAAATAATGAAAGAAAGCAAAAACAATGGTAATTTTTTTTTATGCTCCCAAACTAAAGCAAGGCTTCTTGAGTGTGAATTGAAGATTATAAAAGATTATATTTGACCCAAAGTGGCTGATATTAAAATGGAATCATCCATTCACAGATGGACTAAAATTTTGCCACTCTGCAGGTGTGCAAAATTTTGCCACTCTGCACTCTATTTTGCCACTTTGAACACAACGCAGTGTTATTTCTTGTACTTTTTACACTTGTGTGACACAAGTGCTGCGCAGCTAATGGCAGTCCGACAAAACTAAACCTGCAGAGTCTTGTTTGAGCTCTGCTGTTCCATGACATCACAGCCACGGGATGCTGTCCGGAAAATTGTGGAGGAAGAAGATAGTGAAGCCTACACTTTTATCTTACTATGTTTCCAGTGTAGCATGTAAATATCCTTTATGGTACGTAAATGCATGCATGAAATGTATCTAAAAAAACCCTTAATCCTACATCTTTTTTTTTTTAACGTAGAACATTATGTATGTTATGTATGACATTATTCTGCATTCTACATTTTCCCCCATACGTAAGTTTAGGAAAAACATTTTTCACAACCCAATCTGTAAAATAAGCAACCCCTCAAAGTGATGGACGAGTGTGCTAGACAAGCAAGGCAGAACAGTGCGTTACTATACCGCCACCAAGTGCTGCAGAGAATTCCAGTCTGTGTTTAGAGAGTGCCTAACCAAGAATAAACGCTTCAAGCTAAGATGGATGACGAGGAGCAGAAGTCCTCCAGCTGCCTCCCCTTCACTAGTCCCATTCTTACTGGATCAGGCAAGTGACAATCAGCCAAGAAAAAGAGGTGGGCTTCTCTCTGCAGGTGGGTTTCTCATTACCAGTCCCTTTACATTCAATCACCAGTCAAACTCTCCAGGAGGTCGACAGCCTAGGAGTCACATTACCAAAGCAGAGATTAATGAATCAGAGCACATGGCTCACATATCAAATCCACACAGCATGGCACAGCTTCAAAATGTTACTTTTCATCACAATATCAGCTTTTGCAATCCTGGTATTGTACACAACTACAACACTATTAAATTGCCTGTAACAAATCACACTTTTTGTCTTTAAGAAAAAAATCCAGGTACATCGTCCAACAAAATCTGTCAAAATGGTCTCTATCCACAGCATATTGAGTGGACATCATGTGAAATCAGTGTATAGTGCCACAATTTGGTAAGAGAATTTAATTCAATTGATGTTTTTTCCAATGACTTTCATAGAATGGCAGGGAAAAAAAATCTCTGTCCATCTTTATTGTGGGGCTATTGTGAACTTGTGGTTTGCATAAACTATAATGATATTTGGATCTTATTTTGAATTTTAATCATTTTTGATTGTTTAACGCCTTACTAGATAATGGCAGTGTTATCATGCCAAGAACTCTAGCTGTAGTTTAATGACTCTGGGCACCTGCTGTTTTGTATTAGACAGATGATGCTTGCAGGACGACCCCAGTGTGACCCCTTTCAGCCTTAACGTGGCTCCAGGGAGAGAGTCTGGCCTTACCAAGCCCAGTATATTTTAAACTGCCAACAAGAGCTCCAGCTGTGTAACCACCTGCACTGTAATCAAACTAACAATGCAAGTATGGAACTGGAAATGGACAGAGATTCAGCAACAGAAAGGACTAGTTCTTCTCAAGGCCCAACCACAAACAATCTAGACAATGCAGGAAGTCTGATACATGCAGTGATGAATGACAACATGAAGAACGAAGTTTGCATACATTTACATCACATTTTGACAAGACAGCCTGAAACACCACATGTCCCAGATAAGGTGAGGCATGTATTATTGAAAATGACTACGAGCCACGCTGTAATGTGAGAATGTGGACGGCAAGGTTTGTCTTGTTAAACCTCAAAGGCCTACAGGGGTGAGTGTGACACCAATATAAAAATATGACCTATATAAAAGTGGGTGGAATAAAATCAATAATATCCAATTATCCAATTATATTCATTTTGAGTGAAAATAGTGACCCACATTTTTTATAGATTTGAATATTTTATAATTATTCATTTTAAAATACATAAGCTAATTGGAAGACTAATGGTGATTTATCTACATCACATTTCACTTTACTTTAATAAAATATCATTGATGCCGGATGAACAAAGTAAGTTTCATTAGATAATAGATAATGTTTTCTTTTTTGTGCCCACACAACATCAGAACACTCGCAAATCTTATTTAAAAATCGCAGTGTTATAAAGTATAGTGATAATATCATATTGCAAGGCCTGTAGTGACTCGGACCTAACCCGTTATGGACAGTAATGCATCAAGCCACCACGTCTGAATTACATATCCCATCAGCCTGTCTCCATAGCAACACTGTGCGTAATTACTTCAAGCACAAGAGGTTCTGTATGAAGTGAGCACCAACAGTCTTACCTTCAGACTTATCATCTGCACTATATTGAGACACATCAGGGTTTTTCGGGGTTTTGGCTAGACCCCTTACTTCCAGTGAAGGATATATTAATGCCTCTGAAGAACAAGACATTTTAGACAATGCCATGCTTCCAACTTTGTGGACACAATTTGGGGACGAAACGTTTCTATTCCAACATGACTGTATCTCAGTGCACATAAAGACACGGCTGCAGAGGGTGTCCCAACCCCATATTAAAGTGTATGTATGTAAATGCAATATAATTACAATACTTGTTTGTGTAACGATCAGGCGTCCCAATACTTTTGTCCACGTAGTGTGCATGCAAGAAGCTGTTCACTTCCAGCTCTGAACTCCACCTCTATATTAGCTAACGGAGCTACAGCCTAGCCGGTTAGCTACTTCCTAAACTTTTTTAGGACGCTAAAATTGCGCCTCAACGTCAAATTGCGCACGCGTTCCTGGCTTAAATCAGAATATTATGCATTGGCAATTGTAATGTGAGCGCCAGGACTGCGGGGAAACAGCAATGCCCACTGCCGCTGCTACAATGTGCAAACCCAGGCCTAATGTAGCGCTAATGTAGCACAGGGCGCAAGCCTCTGCACCAAAACAGCGGCAGATCCGGTGTGCACGACTGGAAACAGACACATTACTCTATCGTGCAATGGAAATGAATAGGAAAGAAGATGAGTAGGCATGAAAAAATGAAAGAGAAGGGCATTGGTGTTAGGCACACCACACCCAGCCACGGAGCTGCTGCAGCCGGAACGCGCAGCAGGACGAGGCGCAGCCGGACGCGCAGTCTCCAGCCCGAGCAGGGCGGCCATGGCCGAGTGTCGGAGCACTTACCGATGTGACTGTCCTCGATGTGCACAATGAGCTCGGACAGGCTCTCGAAGTGCAGCCCGCAGCCTCCGAACCGGCAGATGTTGGAGAAGAAGGAGGCGGCTGCGATGCCCGTCATGGTCTACGCTACATTGAACGGGGGCGAAAGGAAAGGAGCTGTAGCTGGCACGTACACACACACACACACACACACACACACACACTCACTCTCTCTCTCTCTCTCTCTCACTCACACACACTGGCAGCCAGACAGCGGCGGCAGCAGCTGGAGCAGCAGGGGGGTTGTCAGACCAGCGGACCGAGCCGGACCGGGGGGAGGGTCCCTCTGCAAGGCCCGCTGACGTCACACCTACCTGACCCGACGATGATGATGATGATGATGATGATGATGATGATGGTGGTGGTGGTAAATGAGGGGTTCAGTCGTCCGGGATTGAGATTTCATACTTTGAGCGTGTTTTTTTTAACACAGTGCACAAACCCAGGCTGCTTAAACTGTTAGTCTTAAAAAAGTATTTGCTTTGTTAAAAATTGGCATTTACTCGTTGTAGTATGTAAAACATTTTCCCGATTCTTTTTAACAGATTAAACCGTGTTTTTCTAGTGTGCTGACGGGATTCCGCGCCGGCCCAAAATTACCTGGCCGGTATGGCTGATGGACAGTCCAGCCCTGAGAGACTATTGCAGTAAGCGAATAAGTGTCATTCAAATAAACAGGAACAGGAGTGTGAGGAGAACGTGAATGAGTGAAAACGAGAGTCTTGGAGGGAGGGTGAGAGTGGAAATGAGAGTGAGTGAGTGAGTGAATGAATGAATGAGTGAGTGAAAAAGACAGAGGGAGACACTGTGAGTGAGTGAAAAAAGAGAGTCTTGGTGGGAGGGAGTAAGGGGTAATTAGAGTGAGTGAGTGAGTGAAAACGTAATGGAAGTGAAGGAGGCAGTGAAAAGAGAAAGAATGGAGTGTGAGGGAGTGAAAAAGAATGGGGAGGGGAAATGAACGTGAGTGAATGAGTGAAAAAGAGTGGGTGTGTAAAAATTGAGGGATGGAGTGAGGAGGGAGGGGATGAATGGGTGAAAAAGAGTGAGGAGTGAGGGGGATGAATGAGTGAAAAAGAGTGAGGAGGGAGGGGATGAATGGGTGAAAAAGAATGAGTGAATGAGTGAAAAAGAGAACGAGAAAGTGAAATAGAGTGTGAGGGAGTGTGTAAGTGAGTGCAGTGATGCTTTTGTGCAGTACACTAGTAACCTGAAGGAGTGAATGAGTGAATGTTTGAATTTGTTAATAACCTCAGTTAAAGATTATTAACATGTGCTTCTAGTGATCTGATTAACAAATTAACACCTTCAGTTTATACAGAAGCAGAAGTGTGAAAATATTTTTTATATTTCAGTGACTGTAACCTTAGGAATGCACACTGTTCTAAGGAACTAATTTATATGTACAGTAATGTACCAAAGTGCTTCATATATCTTAGTCTTGATAAACTAGTACTATGATAACCTGTTAGCTTGAGCATTGAGTCTTCTTCTCTAGACAGCACAGTAGTTATTAGTACCTGATTCGGATTTTGGTTATTTATTGTGAAGTAATCAAGTGTGCTGGTTGTGGAATTTGAAAATTACAGAGAGTGACTGTGGTGCATTACAGTCAGACACTGTTCTGTTACCATCTTGTGAGGTATAATTAGCTTTTCTGAAAACAATGCATTGTTAGTACATCTGATTGTATTAGTGTTTATTTGTATTTATTCTATTGACACTATTGCTGTCCAGATAAATAATGATCTTCTCTGTGTCCTAGGCAATGAATGAGTTACAGATGGCTATTGCTGCCACTGCAATCTCAAGTTTCTTCTGAGATTCAAAATAAAAATGTTATGTAGTTCTGTACTTTAACCACATGGTGGCAGTGTGTGATATAAAACTAAATAAGCAGTTTCCACACTCAGTAGTTCAGTTAAATGCCTCAACTTAGTTGATAAAACTTAAATAAGTGCAGCAACACTACCATAAACGAAATCAGACTAGATATCTTTAGGAAACACTCTGTGATTTGCTGAATGCTTTTATCTGACACCTACAGTACTGTGCAAAAGTCTTAGGCACCTGAGAAAATTATACTTAAAAGCTGTTTGCTACTGGGCAGTAGTGTTAAGTTAGTGTTAAAACACAAATTTTACAATAAATACAAATAACATTAATACAGTAAACCATAGTTTCATGTTTGGCAAAGTGTTTGCTTGACCATTTCCAGACCTCCTTCCTCATGGAAGCCCAGTATTATCTGTATCTTCCGTCAGAGACCTGGGTCGGCTCTTTTTACTTCATTAGATTAAATTAGGTGTGTTGCTTACAGAACTTTATAAATCTACACAGTGACTGGAGGAAACGAGCGGAAATCTGGAACCAAACCTGTGTTCTTCTAACCAGCTCACAAAATAGCAACTACTTTTTGGGGGGAAAAAATACATTTTGATATTTTTTACTACTTTCTTGTTTGTTTGCATTTATTCTAATGTTCTCTTGTGTTTTTGCTGGCAGAAACAAACCCAATGCTGATATAAATGGTTTCAAACAATTGGAACAGGTGCCTAAGACTGTTGCACAGTACTGTACATTTACTGATATCCACACACCGAAAAGCACCTGCACTTCATTTAACTTCATAGGTAATTCTAGGGTGGTGCGGGCCTAGTGGGTAGGATACTTGCCTCTGGACCAAGAGGCCATAGGTTTAAATCCTACCTTCCGCAAAACCTAAGCAAGACCCTTAACCCAAGTTGCTCCAGGGAGACTGTCCCCTGTAGTTAGGGAATGGAAGTGGCTTTGAATAAAAGCGTATACCTGATACAGAGCTATACATAAATAAGTCTAAAGTCTGAAGATTTCCAAGCTTAAAAGATGTTTGGACCCTGTGTTGTACACTCACTGCAACTTTGCAGTTCCATAGACAGGGTCAGGAAAATAATATGTTAAAAATAATACACAGTTGCTTTTCAGACATCCACCTGCATTGTAGTGATAGTGACACTCTCTAGACATTATATCCAGTACATCTACTATATAGTGTACAGGAAAAGTATACAACTGTCATTTCCAAGCCTTTACTGGCAGTTGAAGTTTTGAAACATACTATAAGAAGTATTTAGCTATATGCAGCATTATAATTCAGATTCTGCCCATTTCTCTGGACAAACTGTCTTTAGTTCCCATAGGTTACACGGACTTGCAAGTTAAAAATCCTCCCTAAATTTTCACTGGGAATCAAGTCAGGAGATACACCAGTTTTGAGTTATTATGGCTGTATGTTTGGGGTCGTTATTATGGCTGTATGTTTGGGGTCGTTGTCTTGTTCCCGATAAATCTCTGTCCATGTTTCGATTAAGTATAATACCCCATTACGTTTTTCAGTACAAAAACCCCATATAAATGATGCTTCTACATTCATACTTCACTGGGAACATATGAACAACTTTTTTTTCAGTTCTAAAATTGTTTAAGTGCTTGTGTGCAAATTTTGGATGCATGTCTCTGTACATTTTCAGCAGAGGAGTTTTACAAGGATTTCGGAGCAGAGATTATTATGGTGCCGTTTATTGCATGTTGCTCTCTACTGTTGTTATTCCTGCTGCTTTCAGGTTGTCTTTCAACTTCTTAAGTGACTGCTGGTATTTGTATTTGTAATGCACTGCAGTTTTTTAGTATTGATGAAGCCCTGTTGCTACACAACTTCCAAGTTCCACTTTACATTGCTTCTTAATAAAAAAGGGACCTCCACCACTAACCAGATATTACTTGGGGGACAGCTGTGATATTATTTTTAAGTGCCTCTTGTCATTTCTGGATTGAGAACTGTGAAGCAAAAATATCTAACCAACCAAAAGTGGCCCGATGTAATTGGAGAAAAGGACTCTGTAGTATGAAACAAAGAGGTAAATGTATCTAATATGGTAACCCTTAAGTGTACATAGCATATACAAAAACACTTGATACAGACATAATATTATATTACACACTAACATGCCACTGGTGTGATTTAGCTAATGAAGCACAGGGGGTTGAGACATTGTACAACAACGCCTGCTGTATTAAGGGGGATTTTATAACTGTTCATCTTTAAGTGCATAAAGGTGTACTTTAAATGCATAAAATGAAAAATGAGTAAAAACACACTCAAGTGGAAGGTTTTCTGGGGAAGCAAAAGTACTTATTAAATGGCATCTGAAAATTAAAAGCACACAGTGGAAGGTGGAGCCTACCTACTACACACTTTAAAAACCAAAAGTGCCAAAAAGGACATTTTGGGGAGATGCCGTAGAGGAACCACTTTTGGTTCCTAAAAGAACCTTTCACTTTAGTGCTTTTTTTTGCTTTAAATAACTGTCTATTGTAAGCTACCAAATATGCATTGCTTTTTGGCAACTTCATTTTTAAAAGTATACAACTTGTTTTGGATTTTATCTGACAGAGCAGTCCCAGTGTCCAATGCCAGTTATGTGTTCAGTTCGCAGAAAGTCTCTTTCCTTGTTCACATCCATATAGTTTACTACAACCCCCACCCTCCTAACTCATACACACACTCCTCCTCTGTTTTTCCATTATTTCCTGTTCACGTTTGTTGGCACAACTTGTTGGTGCTGGTGTAGTGCCCGGGTGGTGTGTAATGGGGACCTTGCTGGGTTGGGCCTATTTCAGGCACCACAGAGGGCCCCAGCTCAGCTCAATGCAATACAGCCAGCCGCCCCCCAACCCACCCGCTTTTTCCAGCAGTGCTGCAGCACGCTGTGGGACATGCCTATGAAAGCATTACCTCACTAGCTCACTCGTAGCTTTGAGATGCTCCAGAGCGCCAGAGCAGCCTCCTCCAGCCCCATCTCCCTTAGCGTTACTGACGCCGGATCTGGCTAACACTAAAAACGCCTCAAATCACAAAGTGCTCACAAAGCTACACATGAGCCTAAGGTCATTACCTCCAGGGTTGCATGTGGGACAAGTTACTTTGACATCCTGAAACATCCTGGGCACTCTGATGAGTTTGTAGCTACATAGTCCGATACACAAACGAATTGCGATGCAGAGTATGTTCTGACACCTTTCTATCACAGCTTGCATTAACATTTTCAGCAGCTTGTACTACAGTAGCTCTTTTGTGGGATCAGACCATATGGGGTTAGCCTTTTCTCCCTGCGCATATCCGTAAGCCTTTGTCACCCATGGCCCTGTTGCAGATCCACACATTGTTTTTTCATTGATGACTTTCAGCAGAGAATATTAGCTGCGTACAAGACCTGTCATAACTGTTAAGATCTTTAACAGTGTTTTCATACTTTCTTTTCATTAAAGCAAGAATGATATGGACTCTTTAAAAAGTATCACTGAAGGCTACTGCTTTACTTACTGAACTGCCTTTAATTCTTTAACCCTTTCATTGGCCAAATGTATTTCAAATCAACTCTTTTATCCATACATCCCACACCACCACTCCTCATTCTTCATTCTGTACATGCTGCTGCATAAATACTACTGAGGTTAGGTCAAAGTGTCAGTTTCAGTAGTCTAATAAAATCCCTGAGTAATGAGTGTTCTCATTTAGCCCTGTGTTCTCTTCAGCATATCAGCCATAATCTGCCCAGCGGCCGCCGCAGGAGCTTGTGCTGAGTTGAGTGATAGCAGGAAGACATTGGGTTTAGATCCTGGACGTGTTAAAGAGGTCCGTGGGTGCAATCCGATCTTTCAGCGCAGCCAAAAGTAAACCCTCAGACCCCATTAAGAACTTAAATGACTTCATAATGTTCATGCACACAACCATTACACACACTGGTCCCGCTTCTCTGGCAGTGTGGAAGCTTTCATGCCCCCACTATGGTAAACACTCATACTTCAACCTCTCTGGCCAACAATGCTGTCACTCTTTATTCTGCATGCTCCAAGTCTGTCTGTATAATATTGGTCCACACTTCATGACCTTTCACAATGGTAATGACCTGCTGGTGGTAGTCTGGTTGGACATGGGCCTTTTTATAAGCACCAGCTAATAATACACTTTCAAGATCATGTTCGTGTTGAACAAACCAGACCTTGGATTTTGTTTTGGCTAAGAACTGTTTACTTATGGAACGTCAAGTCGCATGGAATTTGAGCTTGCTGGAGGTCACCTAAAAGGGTGATAGTGCATTGGTCTCACCATTTTGCAACAGTTTATGTAGTCAGAGTAGGAGTTCTATATTTTTTTTATTGCTCTCAGCAAAGCCTACAAATTTCTTTATGGTATGCACTGCAGTGGAACCTCCATTTCCTCCAAACTGTCTTTGCCTGCCTTGTGATGTAGCGTGGAGAACAGGCGTGCAATATTACATAAAACTTTATTCTTCAACATTTCCATCCCTACAGGCATTTCAAGACATGGAAATACGTTGACAGAGCGTGAGTGGAACATTCCGTTAACAAGATCAGACAGACAGACAGACTATACTGAACTCACTCTCTGTTGAAAACACAGAGAAATTAAGCATGAGGTTTAGTTTAGTATATATTTATATGTATTTATGTGGATTTTTACATTTTTGTATTTATAAGTCTTTGTGCCATAGTATTCTAATCGGTCTAATGTGATGAACTAGGCCATGAAAATCAGCTCAGACTCAATAAGGCCTATTGCAGAATAGTTTGTCCTTTTTTCAGTGCACTTTCATTGAGCTCCACTAACCTCTCCTGTGCATTAGAGACAAAATTCTCTAAAGTGTGGGGTCAGTGACCCACCACTGACTGTGCACTTATGCCACTTATCACACAGCTCTCCCGCCAAATGATGTTTGGATCGGTGGGGGAAATATATAGACCATAAAGGCACAAAAGACTGTCATAAAGCTTTGATTAAGGCCCGGGTTAAAAGACAGAGGCAGAGGAGGAGGCTGAGTTATGGCATTGGATGGGGCCGCTGTTATTGTTCCCGTGACGGGGCTCTTAGTGCGGACGACTCGCTGTAAACAGCCCCTCTCCCCAAGAGCAGACGGTCATTAATTGCTGCAGCCGTCCCAGACTCCTCGGGCGAACCTCCAGCCTCAGAAATCACCGCGCTGCCACCAGCAGAGCCACTAAAGTGCTAAAGGGCCGTGACTCCGTCTCCTGCCTCTTGGGTGGGCCTCTTCTTCATTTTTACCTTCAAATGACTGCCATGTCAATTTAATGGTCATGATGAGCCACGTGTCCATCTCCCCCACGCTAACATGGTGTGGTATAGTCACCAATAATTAAAGTAAAGTGAATATCATGACACTGCAGAAGATACAGCTTATCAGACTGAAGTTATCAAGCAAATCTGGAGAACACAAATGAAGAAAACAAATTTTTATTCTAAGTAAAGTAAAGCGGCCCCTTATAGCCATGTGTGAACACACCACAGCACAGCACACAAGGTGAACAATGTGAAATTCTTTCTCAGCATTTTACCCATTCACCAAGTCAAGCAGGGGGCTGCCACCAATGAGGCGGCAGGGAAGTAGGGTGTGGGGACGATACCTCGCTCAAGGGTACCTCAGTGGTGTCATTCGCAGTCCAGGGATTCTAATCCACAACCTTCTGATCCCAGGGCAAACTCTCTAACTACTAGGCTACCAGCTGCTCCAAAATAGTGACCTCTATTCTTTATAGTTTTTAAGCTGTTCATAGCAGCTCCCTTCATTCATTCATTTAAATGCTATAAACTGAGCTGTATTACTTCACCTTAGCAATATTATCTCTTAACCTTGTGCAGACCATACCTGTGCCAGCGAAAAAGGGCTTTAGACTGTTTTTTAAATGATCAGGTTACAGCGGTATCACTGTTTCGGTGACCTTCCAGATCAGTATCAAAACTTGCCATATTGCTTTACCTGAGGGTACTACTGATATTTAGATCATTGTGAAATATGAATTAGGTGTGAAATGTATTTAATTGATCGATCTCAATACCTACCATCAACTATTTGAACTGCCACATTAATTAATATTCAAATAAGTGTAAAACATATTAATAATAGTTTTTTTTAAACTAATTGAACACCCAAGAGTATGTTAACAGAATCTGTGTTTTACTTTGAAAATTTAGTAAATGAAAAAAATTGTTACTCTGTTGCTATAATTTTAATGTAATACACCAAGTTGTTTTGCACTGTATACCTTTAGATTTATATAAATAAAGTCAGCTAAATGCCGTAAATGTAAATGTAAATGTAAATAAATACCTTGCATTTACATACAATGGATTCTGAGACATAAGACAGTTCTGTTATAATGGTGTAATTAAATATTCTTGTATTGATCTTTAAACGCTTGTGACAGCGATGATTGGATTATCACACTCTATTGTGAGTGTGTATGGGCATTGAACAGCATTTTGTTGAACAGCATATTACCCATAATGATCTTCCAGAGACTATAAAAACACTTCTTTAAAAATAGGGAACTGAGCTCTGCTGCGATGTTACCTGCATCATATTACGTCTGCTTGGAAATTATCTCCGGACATAGAAGTCACAGCTTTGATTCTGTAACACCATCTTCTAAATCCAACACTTGCGGGCAGACATAATCCTGCCAATAATTTATTTACCCCCTGGCACTTCCATTATTTAGTATGAACTGAGACACTGGTGAGCCTGGCACAATTAGTCATGTTGGCCTGTTGACCCTGGGACAAAACCAAAAAAGACTTTGAGTGTAATAGTATGTGTGTGTGTGTGTGTGTGTGTGTGTACATTTTAATGAAGTGCTAATGTTATTTATATTAGTTTGCCCAATAGCTAGAAATAGCTAGAAATATGGACTTACTGCACACTTTATTGGACCTCTACAAATCCATCCTCAGGTCTTTCATTAATAGTCCATTTCTGCTCTCGGCTGGATATTTTTGGGTGGTGGACCATTCTCAACCTAGCAGTGACAAAAATGTGTGAAAACCTCAGCGACAACACTGTGCATGATGCGCTTGTTAGAATAGTCTGCTGCCCAAATTATATCTGATCAAAAGCAGTCCTGCGGTTATAAACTGCCTTGCGATAAAGTGGGTACAACATGACAAATTATGCACAGTATGACAACAGATATATAAGACCAGTAGTGTCCATCTGTACCACTGCATACCTTTAAAGTGGACCCAAAGGTAAGGAGGACCTTAGAAAATGTCCAATGACTGTAAATAATAAAAAGGACAGTGAGTTTAAGAAGGATCAGTGATTGAGTCTTATGAATATGGGATATTTGAACAATATTGCATAACCTGTAGATTTAATAACTTTACATTTATATATATATATATGTTTATTGTGGTCCCTGCATCTTTTGAAAACAAATTGTATTTCTACTGCATTTCCCCAGGATTCCCAGGAGAGTCTCATTGTAATAACTTTTATTATTATTAGTAGTTTATGATAGTTTAATGTAGTATTATACAGGCTACTGTAAGACTATATTAAAAGGTCAGCAGAGTCCTTAACGGTCTTCAAACGTCACCTGAAGACCCACCTCTTCAAGGAGCACTTTGTCAATTAACTATGTGTCTTTCCTACTACTTACTTATTTCTCCAAAAAACAAAAACAAAAACAAAAATAAATAAAATAAATAAATTAAAAAAAAAACTTGACTTCCCACTTCTCTATGACTTGTGGTGTTCTTCTCTATGGCTTATGTATTGTTGGGTTAGGT
>JBBPDH010000007.1:7533567-7553406 GCA_037974565.1 Clupeocharax schoutedeni
TGTGTGTGTGTGTGTGTGTGTGTGTGTGTGTGTGTGTGAGAGAGAGAGAGAGAGAGAGAGAGAGAGAGAGAGAGAGATTGTGTTTGTATCTGTCCCGGGCTGAGCGTGACAGCAGGGCTGCATTGTGTCCCATGGAGACACATGCAACCGGTGCGTGGGACGTGGGCTCCTTCATCCACATGCACGCGCTTCACTGCCCCCCCCAAAGAGCTTTAGTATTAAACACGCTCTTTCTACCCCCTCGAAAACAAAAACAGGCGCCACAGTGACAGCAGCCCTGCATCCCCCCGTCCCACCGCGTCCCCTTTCTCCAGCGTCCCAGACCGAGCTCAGCTGCACTGCAGGACACACTCGTGCTCTCTTTCCTTCTTTCTCTTTATTTCTTTTTTCGTAGTAAAAGCACGGCTCCGAGCTGGAGCATTACGTCATGCTGCAGGCCAGTCCGCGCGTTTGATTAAGCGCCGAGAACCTGAAAGATTCAGGGGCTTTAGTGCTGACCAAGCACACCGGGGGGATTAAAAAGCCCACAGCCTTAAACCACGTCTAATCTACAGCAGCCGAGTCTAAGTGATGACATCTAGTCTCGGCCGCGTGAACAAATTTAAGTATCTAAGCAACTAATTAGTGCTATTAACATTTCTAGTCTTCAGAAACCGGTGGAGTAGTAGTAAGGACAATAATAATCATAATAATAATAATAATAATAATAATAATAATAATAATAATAATAACATCTTATACTACTAATATTAATCATACATATATTGTTGTTTCTGTTGTTGTTGTTGTTGTTGTTGTTATTAGTAGTAGTATTACTTTAATAAAAGTATCAGTACTTAATTATTATTTATCTCAATTATTAAATATAACACGTATAATGTTTTGTGTGTTGGTAATGGGATATATGCCTTTGTGAACAATTTCAGTAATTTATTTGCTTTAAAGATATTCAAATAGTAGTTGATTTTAAAACAAATAGTGTTTTTGTATGTGATTTCACCGTAAGTAATTGATGTGATGTTAAAGTAAGATGCTTCTGGCTCTGTAGGATCATTATATCAGTCATAAGTTTTACTATCACACCAATCAAAATCTCTCATTCTGAACGGAAGACTTTTGAGGGAAAAATTGAAACTAAACAGGGCCTGTCTGTGCTGTATGTTGTAACTGAGCTGGAAGTGTAACTGCCCTCGGCAAGAGAAGCGTGACATCCTTCAGCATAATCACAGCAGCCGAGGGCGGCTCTCACACATCTTTCTTCCAGTGATGGCTTAAAACTTTTCTAGGTTTTATGTGGTTGTGTTGAAGTGGCATGCTGTCAGCAGTGAACTAAAGACTGCTGTTTGTTAGGGTGATATCTGTTTGTATTGAAAGTGGACGCACGGTGCATGATACTGGGTCCAGTCTTAGAAATGAGTTCGCCACATTTCTCGAAGTTCATGTCTGAGAAGGTGCTGTGATTGGCAGTGGCTGAAGGTTGCCTTTGTGGGGCCCCTTCACCTGTTCATTATGAGGTTCATGACATTCGGAGCATTGTCTATGCGAGGCTTATTCCTCGCCTCAGG
The DNA here is from genome assembly GCA_037974565.1 of Clupeocharax schoutedeni. Classification (NCBI taxonomy): domain Eukaryota; kingdom Metazoa; phylum Chordata; class Actinopteri; order Characiformes; family Alestidae; genus Clupeocharax; species Clupeocharax schoutedeni. Next base: position 7,535,133 of record JBBPDH010000007.1, read on the forward strand.
GCCTTCGCTGATCCAACCTTGAACTTGTGCTGTCAAGGACCCAGGGATCAGTGTGTGTGTTTGTGTGTGTGTGTGTTTGGGGGACTTGAATTGCAGCACAAGTTTGTGCTTGCCATAACCTCCACTCGCCTCCTCCCTTGCCATTCTGTTTAAATTCTTTGCCGAAGCTGAAGACATGAGTTCCTGATGAAACTGTACTCCACTCCCCTAACCCTCATGCGCTAAAACACATCAGGACCCACTTATTGCGAAATGTAACCGAATTTCCTCTGCTAAATGAAAACATATCACAGAAAGAAAAGTCAAGTGCCCCCTCTTACTCTAAAGATTGCAGTTGAGCAGCAGGCAGCTGGACGTCACTCGCAGATCTGCATGCACTGCTGAGGCCAGACTGTCTTCACTCTTAAAAATAAAGGTTCCTAGATGATTATTGGCTTGGATGTAAGGCTCTGGGATAAAAATACTGTTTCTGGCTTTGAACCATTACGTTATGTGGTCTTTAAAAAGTTTTTTCACACTCGTATATCCCATTCTCACTCAGATACAGTCTTATTAGGTCATTGCATGTTGTGATGTAAATGTTTCAGGAATTAAGCATCATTCGTATAAATCATAGTTTCTGTGTATTTTCATGCTTGTTTAAGTTCTCATCTTGTTTGTATCTCTATCCCTGATTTGCTCTGAAAACATAAAAGTGCTGTTATTCACATATACACAAAATGTTCCTTGAAGAGTGTTCCACTGAGAAAATCTCTGGGGACCGAAGCTGGCTCTCCAACCATAGAACCTCCCAAGGCAACTCCCTTTTCGGGCGACATTAAGAGTGTTGAGTGTGTAAAAGATGTGGCCGAGAAATGGGAACAAGCTAATTCGTTTTGGAGGCCATATAAAATCAACAAGGCACACAATCATACCCCAGCCTGAACAGCTGTGATGACAGGCTTTGGAGTGTATGTGGGACATGCTGGGTTTGTGGTCACACACACCAGAGCCTGCACTGGGTGTGAGGAGAGTGTGTGTGGCGTGGATCGGAAAGGTCTGATCAGGTTGCACTATATTCTGCTATTTGAATTAGGCCTGCCGTGATATGTCAGCACCAGAATAACCAGCAAAGACTCCTTCGCGTCACCTTGGAAGGCTCTGAAACTCATGGTAGGGTACATGTGTGTGTCTGTGTGCGTCCGTGTGAATACTTCTGCTCCAGCTTTGTTGATTTTCTAAAAGAAATTAAAAATATACCCTATGCTAAGTATAAGCTACAATTTATGTTTATGTGCTAAATTAAACAAATCAAAAAGAAACATCTGATGCAGCATAACCTTCGCACAGGCCATATTATATTCTCAAATATTAATTTCTGCATATAACTTCTAATTCTGAATAATTTTTTCAGATTTGTTTGTGCATTGGACAGGATGTGAAGTTAATACACTCAGAAAATCAACTTAATGTGTCATTTGGCCAAGGGCCAATTTATTTGAATAAAATGTGATGAACTTTCTCAATATTTAAATGTAATTTTAGCTATTTCACACATTTTAACACAAGCCTCATGCTAAATTAATCAGCCAGTTTATCAAACTGTCTGAGTCTAAAATTTCCAAGGTTTCTAGACCAGGGTGCCTGACTGACCTTAACCTTTCAAAATTTTTGTAAGAGCACATTTTTTACAGTTATTATTACGGTATAGAGGTGAAGAGTGGCTAAACCAGTTGATGGGTTCATTAAGGTGAAGAGGTTAAAGGATGTACATGTTTAAGTGAAAGAACTGTAGTGGGTGAATCTGTAAGGGCAAGCGTATTATAGACTGGTGGGGCGCCAAAGGGGCTGTTTCAAAGGATGACAAGACAGAGGTTCAGGCTGAAGGCGAGAGTAGACAAAGAAAGATGTAGAGAGCAAAAGAGAGAGAATTCTTATTGTTGGCCTGTGTCAGAGGCACCCTGTCCAGACCAGACCAATATGTCCCAGAAGGCTGCATGGTGGGGCCCGGCTGGTAGGGTTCTGCCCAAAGGCCTGTCAGTAAGGAAAAACTGCTCTGGCTAACATAATGCCAAATTTGAATGTTTTGACTGCACGAGAGGAAACAGTTGGCTAGACCGATCCGAGGGGGGGGGGCGGGGGGTCGCATGCAAATTGTGTATGAAAGCGTTCATGCAGTAGAAGCCGTGTATGTCTCCAGAGAGAGCTAACATGAAGAGGGCTCTATGTGCCTACTTTTTCATCTTTAAAAGTTCCTAACATATTTATTTTCCACATGTTTGGAAAGAGAAGTGTTTGTAAGCCGTCTAACCAGAGTGTCAAACATCTGTAGCCCATGGCCATTAGTCTGGTTTCACTGTTGTATATGGACTTGAGTCTGGCTTTCATGCGCTATTAAGACGGCTGCTCATTAGGCTGTAGACCGCAGTACCATTACTGACACGAGGCTTACAGAACAAATCTGAATTTGTTCTAATATATTTTTTTATTATTTTTTTTGTGAGCTCTGACAATACCATGTGACTATGTGACATAGTATATCACATTGCAGTGTGATAAATTCAGTCATCAACCGTATGATGGGGTGGGCTACGTTGGCTCTACCCCAGCGTTAACTTAACTTCAGAATCTAATCATGGATATGTAGTCATTGGGTTACATAAGGCAGCCAGACAGTCAGAGTTACACACCAAGTGCCTCCAGTATCATCATCTCTGGAAATAGAAGTAACCTCTGGAGCCCTGAAGCACACATGCTGGTTCGTATGTTCCACAACCTCAAGGCCTGATCCCTAAACGCGGCAACTGTGGAAAACAGCCTGCAAACTGGCTCTCATCATCACCAGTGGAGTGGCGCAGTTACATGCTGAATGAGGGAAACAGAATAGCTGGCATACCATTCCATTGTTGGGCTTTCACCAGAGGTATTTAGCGGCATCGTGGCACCGACAAGGGATCTCACTGGAAAGAGAGAGAGACAGATAGAGAAAACCAAGAGAGAGAGAGTGGAATCCTTCGTCATTGATGGGGAGGAACACATATTGACTACTTGTAAGAAATTGCTGAAAGTTTTGCCAGTGTTTTGAGAGATACTTTTCCTCTACATCCCACTTTATAAATGATTGCTGTGTCCATCTGATGCTGTCCTACTCATTATCACCGTAATGAATAGAGCCTGTAACATTCACCATTATTAGCAGCCAGTCTCAAAACTGACCTCATCTCCATAGCTAGAGGCATGACTGGACGGACACTGAGAGGACAGCAGGGTTAAGGGGTCAAGAGAGTGGCTGGTGTTGACTCCTAACTTTTGCTGCTGTTGCTGTGTTGAGGTCTGGAGTGCAAGAAGGTAATTTACACCTCGCACTGTGGTCAGCAGCAGCACCATGGAGACGGCGAGGCAGGGTGACACCTCAGGCCAGTAAATACACTCTCCTCCTTCTCTCCGCGCTATCCCAACGTGAACTTAACATCAAGGGTTCAAGACAGCTGCTCCCAGTGCACAGGCAACTAAATACCCAGCACTGAGATTCTAACAAAGTCCCACCAGGTAGCTTGGAATGCAAGTGGCACACGATACAGATGCAACACGATGCCAAACAGAACATCTGCTACTGTGTCCTGCAGGCGAATCAGTGGTGAATTCTCTCCCTCTCTCTCTTTATGTCCAGGTTTATGAGGAGCCGGTGACAGTGATGAACTCCGAGCAGGAACGGCCGTTCGTGTGCAGTGCTCCGGGCTGCTCTCAGGTGAGTCTGGCAGGACAATGGCAGGGATGAACGCATCAGTAACCCGAGAGAGTCTCTCTCAGAAAGAAACGCTGTCGCACAGAAAACAGTGAAATGGCACCCTGCTTAGAAAACTGCTAGAACTCTGGGGCTGCCTTTGCATCCAAAGGAAAACAAGTTCGCAAAAATGTTCTCAAACCCAAATCTCTGAATAACAATAGATTCTCAATCAGCTTCATTGCTTGCAGTATCTAAGTTATCAGAAGTTACACTTTAACAGGTTTACCTTGTCAACACTTTTAGTCTAAGACAAATATGAGCATTATGTTTGAGAAATGGTTTATTTTTGTTGTTATTGTTTCTAAAGGACCCATATTCTACAGTTTTTTTCCCAGAATTCCACCTGGATTTTATGCATGATCATGTACTCCATTTTTAAATGGCTTTATATTTGGTCATATAGTTCATTTCTCATGAACAGTTTTAAAATCTTTTTATTTCTTAGAGTTCAACATGCTGTTTATGTTACTGTCTCTTAAATTCTGTTTGTGTTTACAAAAAGCAATGTGGGATAAAATACTCATAACTTCCACACAAATGGCTGTGGCTAAACTGATGTAGGCTGAATAGGCAGATATATGGAAATGTGATGGTTTTTGTGACATCACGCCAACAATGAATTCAAAACAGCTTGTTTTTGCAGCCTAGTTTCCATATATGGACTCCTGGCCTGGGAAAGTAAATGGTGCATTTTGATTTTACATCACGGTTTATTTTAAAAAAGTTATAAAAATGTATTTTACCCTGATATGAGACTTTGAAATATGTTGATTGAAAAAAAAAACAGTTTGTGTTACTTGGGATTTTAAAATGAAATAAATAAATAAAATAAGAACATTCTGTTTGTTAAGACACTTTTGTGGATCTGGTTCCTGGTTGACTGTTTCCTTGCAAAAAGATATATAATGAAATACAGACCAGCAGCACAAATGATAACCATTTTCACAGTTCATATTATTTGTGTGTTTTTATAGTGGGCTATCAAAAAAATGGGAAAGCATTACTGAATTATATAAAAGGGACCTTAAGAGCAACAGTTTCGGGCTGTAAGCTTTAAAGTCATAGTGGATTAAAGGTTTTCTTAAACGTTATCTTCGGCAGTTAAATACTTTTCTTCCTACAGGCATATTTGCAGACTATAGATGATAATGCATGATAAGACCACAGTGAAAACATCTGTATTCCATTTTTACTGAGACTATATCAGCCAGGAGTGAGAATTCACAGTGCCCCTATGCACAGTGACCTGTTGTGGACCCGTTGAAGTGAAGTTTCATATTTTCGTGCTGTAAAATCTCTGAATCACAAGCATTGTTCAAATAATCATTTATTAAAGATCTATACAATTTGAAGTTTGTACGATAGCTTTTGTTGCCAAACTATAAAAGCTAACAGAGCCTGCTGTCTGTTTTTAATCATGACTCTGACCACAACTGCTTTTGGACTGACTGTTTCTGTGTCTAACAGCGATTCCCTACGGAGGACCATCTAATGATTCACCGCCACAAGCATGAGATGACCCTCAAATTCCCCTCTATCAAAAACGACAACATGCTGTCAGGTGAGCAGGGGCTTTGGCCCAATTCATACATATGGACACACACACACACACACACACACACACACAAACCACACACACACAAGAACGGTTGTCTTCATTGGGGCTTTCTGGTAATCTATTTTTGCACTATATAACTCTCATGCTGATATATATAAAACCATGTCTTAACCTCAGTAACCAGAAGGAAGTCTCTGGCCTTTTTAGATTTTCTAAGGAAAGCTGCGTTCTGTGTAAAATGACATGGACATTAGCAACATTTTAGGTATTTTTTCTGTTACTAGAGCATATTTTGTAGCCTTCATAAAGACAAGACCGTCTGATCACACAGGCACACACAAATACATTCAGTCCCAGAGAACGGATTTGCAGGCTATCTTGGACTTTGACGTCTGTCTTTGATTAGAAAGCATTAGGCTGGCCATTATGCGCTGGGAGTGTGTAGATGAAGTTTTAAACGCAGAACTATGTGGTTAAAATAATATTTGCATTGCCCTCTAGCTCACTCCTCTAATCCCCCCTATCACTCGTGCACCCTCGGCCCCATATCAATTATAGGGCTGGCCGTCTCCGGACAAAACTAAACAAACCCCAAAACCACAATCGCTGTGATGAAAACGGGGAGAAATCCAGAGTGCAAATTTTGAAACAAATTCCACCTTGAACTCCAACCATACACAGGCTGCACTATGTTTGCAGAAGAAATGCAAACTTAGGAAAAGCAATTCCCCTTGATAACCTTTGGAATTTCAGAATTGTGATAGTGAAAATATTTAGCATGCAGTTTAGAAGAAAAAGAGTTTCCTCTGTATTTTCCTTTTGAGTGTTTTTGGGGCTTGACTAACAACAATTCTGCTTGCTTTTAAGGGTATTAAAAGTAAATGGAAGGTGGTGTTAAGGGACTGGATGGTGTACCGTTTGGGCTGCAGGAGAGTGTTTTAGTGTGTGTGTGTGTGTGTGTGTATGTGTGTGTATGTGTATGTGCAGCAGTGCAGTGATTCTCTCCTCTTCATTATTTACCCTTGTCAGGGGAGCAGATCGTGTTTCTGGGCCGAGCAGGCCTGCAGCTTTGGGTTTCTTATTGAGAGCGCATTCTTTTACACTCACTCGCTCTATCTCTCTCACTCACTCACCCCTTCATTTCTTCACTCTCAACATCTCTCATCGCTCCCTCTCTCTCACTCATTCACTCAGTCACTCACTCCCTGACTTGTTCACTTACTCTCTCTCCTACCCACACGCTCACTCAGTCCCTCGCCCACTCAATCACCCTCTTCCTCAACTAAACGTTCACCACCCAATCAGTCTTTCAGTCTTTCTCTTTCCCACTCACCCACTCACTCACTTATTCTCTCCCTCACTCACTCACTCACTCACTCACTCACTCACTCACTCACTCACTCCCTCCTTCCCTTAATCTCTCATTCACTCACTGATTTATAAACTTTCCCTGATTTACACTCCCTCTGTCCCTCACTTTCTCCCTCCATCTTTCTGTCACTCTGTCACTCTCTCACTCTCTCATTCACTCATTCACTCATTCTCCTCATTCATTTGCTGTCTCTCACATCCACAGAAAGATGAATACAGACAAATAAAAACCAAAAAGACAAGCAATGGCAATTTCTAACCACCAATAAAACCATGCACCTTATTATCATGTACTTTATCTTAGCCACAATGAAAACTACAGTTTAAACCTAACCACAGGTTAAGTGCTGACAGAGTTTTATAATGGTTTTGAAGCCAAGATGAAAGACCTTTTAAAGGTACAAACACCTTAACATAATGAATCTAAGGGTCTTTTCAAGAGCCTTTTCCTTAAGTGGAGGTTCCTAAATTTGAAAACACACACACACACACACACACACACACACACACACAAGCTCATAGTAGGTTCTGAATGATAAAAATAGATTAGAATAATTAATCTTGATTACAATATATTTAATACAGTCTTTTGTGGCCGAAGTTAAATGGGCTATTTAAACATAAAACTGCAACAAAAATATTATTGTTTTTATAGTATTGTTTTTATTGTCATCTCTACGTTTGTAATCTCTTTTTAAAAAATAATTCTGAAGTGTAATAAAATAATTCAATCAAATTTAGGTAACATTTCTTAAACAATCTTAATAGAAATGTATACCTCTGCCCTCCTCAGACCAGACGCCGACGCCAACACGCTTTCTGAAGAACTGTGAGGAGGTGGGACTGTTCAGTGAGCTTGACTGCTCCATCGAGCAGGAGTTCTGCAAGGCCCAAGAGGAGGAGGACAGCAAACAGGTCAGAGAGTGGAGCCTGTCATGCAGCTCACCCTTGTCATTACTCCTACACTTTCCAAACAATATCATATCAGACACACACACATGCTATACATATATATATATAGTCTTAGTTACATTTTTACATAGTAAAGAATATTTTTACATTATCCTCTGGGTTGGTAACCTGGGTTGGTTATATTTCCTTAATTATATACAGCTTAAACATGTGAGTGGAACTGACTGGAGACAAAAGACCACTGACCCGACCACTTGCTGAATATTTAAAGCTAACAGAACATTTAGACTTTATCACGCGGCAGTCCTCTCACCAACATCCTCCAGTTAAAATTGAGATTTTAATTGCTTCTATAACTGACTTCAGTTCTGTTTGTTCATGCCAGGTAGTTTGAAAACTGACCACATTTTACAGCGTTGGGCAGTAATAGTTCTTTTAAACATTTTAAAAAAGGGTTTATTCTGACAGTGGCATTATGGCTCTTTTACTAGTTGGTTGAATTGTTTAAATAATATTTATTTGCATTTGCATCTGTCCGTCTATCTATCTATTTATCTATCTATCTATCTGTCTATCTGTCTATCTGTCTATCTGTCTGCCTGTCTGCCTGTCTGCCTGTCTGCCTGTCTGCCTGTCTATTAGTCTTTCTAGCTGTTTTTCTCTAATTGTGTTTAGGGTGTTATGTAATCACATTCTGCATGATGTGAGTGCTGTTGTTGTTAAGTCACAACCTCACTGACACATGGATGCACAGACAGGCACAAGTACACACACAGTTTATGGGTAGAGGGAAAGCCAGACTGCTTGCTTAAGCAGACGGCTGGATCAATATAGTCTGTCGGAGTCGGGAGCAGGCTGTGGCAGAGGGTTTTTTCGCTAAATTAGATTTTGTGTGGCATTTAAACCACAGTGTGCATCCCTCAAATCAGCCGTATTTCATCATTGTCTGTGCTTCCCAGAGTGCAAAGTGATTATTTTGGTTGTGGTCAACCATTGCGCCGGCTTCTCAGTGTTGTGTTCTATGGATGTGACTGGCTACAACTGCTCCCAGTGTGGTCCTGTAACCTGAGGTAGCCCGAACCCACATCACGGACGACTGGTACACTCTCTCAAGCTTTGCTGGCCAGACTTGCTGTAGACCTGCTGATGTCTGGGTCGTGAGAGGATTGTACCTGTGTGGTTGACAGTTAGCGTCCCACGCTAAGTCAGCAGTTAGCATGTTGGAGCAGGATTTTGCTGAGCTGTGGAATGAAGTGGAGCTATAGGTTAAGACTCATGACTTTCATCTGAGGAAGAACCACTTCGATATTTCTCAGAGCTCAGCAGGGGAATTTTTTCTGGCTTTTCTGGAATCTCCTGACCTAAAATACTGAGAAGAAGCTTTTCACAAGTAATTTAGAAACAAAACTTGTATAAATTCCCCACAAACTGGACAGTGAACTCTGTGTGAGCAGGTGTTTCCAAGACATTTTTTGTTCCTGTTCCCTGGAAATCAAAAGGATGTTTTTCTTTTGTTTTTTTCACCTACAATTTTTTACCATGCATTGCAAAGCTGTATTTTTCCTGGTGACCCATAACACTGCACAGCTTCATCTATTTAGTCTTTCATACCTCAGTTAAGCTGGATAATAATAGGCCAGGTGTGTTGGAGCAGTGAATCGTCGACATTGTGCTGGGCAGTGGATCTCCAGAAGAAGGATTAAAGATTAAGACCCACCGTCTTTTCAGTTCAAACTTCACAATAAAAGCTAGACTCTAAATAAGGTTTCATTTGTATAAGCAGGTTAAGTCATATCTCCTTAAAATCTGGGTTACCGGTCCCCCATCTTTCACCCGGCAGTGTTAAACTGCTGTGTTGAGATTTAAAGAAGCAGATAGTGTCCTCTTCCTCTCTGCGGGAGTGTCCCTGAGTGAACCACAGTTAACTTCCCCATTCCCCCTCCCACTTCTGGTGTGAGAAAACCTCTAAAAAGCAACTTCTCAGGAAAAGAGAATAAAAAGTGCCAGTACTGTTTAACATTTGCATAATCATTCATTGTTTCTTTAATTTCATATTGGCTGAATTGTTATTTGCAAATTTTTAGTTGTACAAAAAGTAATAAAATAAATAATACGTTTAATTAAATGACATGATCGCAATAGTTGTTCTATTGCAGACTTTGAAGGAAGCAATCACAAATGATGTGACGGTTATTACACCGTTGAAACACCCACACACATCTTTTATTGCCACAGGTACTCCTGGTACAGAAGGTTAGTTCTCAGTGTACAGTCTGGCTCATGTCTTGCCCTTATTTTCCATCAGTCGCATAAGTATTTATTTAGTATGTAACAATGTGTTTGTGACCCAAAAGAATGTTTGATGAATGTTTGATGTGTTAATGCAGCTCCATGATCAGGTTGATGCATCTTTTTCTTTTTCTCTTTAGAACATTGCTCTTCATGGGCAGGCAACCAACCAGCACCAGCAATCTCACAGCAGAATGGCCAACCATGAGAGCAGCATAGTGATACAGCAGGCTCTGCCCTCACCCCAGTCCAGCTCGGTCATCACTCAGGCACCCTCCACAAACAGACAGATCGGGTGAGTGGGAGACAAGTGCAGTCTCATCCCAGAGGTTCTTCTGTCGCTCTGCAGGAGCTGGAGCTAGTCACTGATTGTGTACTTGTCTGTAGAGGCTCAGATAATAACAAACCAGTTGTATTCTTTAGAATTTGCAGGTATTGGCAGCTTCAGCAATGCAATAACATAGTATTAATCATTTCTTATTCATAGCTCATTAAAACAAGCATCTATTCGTATACCAAATTTTGAATAATCTAGTCAGATTACAAGAGTAAATAAAAAAAAACAAAAAAAACAAATATATATATATATATATACATACTGTAAGATCATTTTTGCACCAGTCATATTTAATTGTGGGGTAAATGGGCTCACTAAAGAGGGTGTGTACTAATCTTTATAGTAATAATAATAATAATATCATATCATTGTACACTTCACATGATCTTTACCCTATCACTTTCCGTTTTGACTGGAATCCCAGTTCATTCTAATGAATTCTACCAGCTGTCCGTCACAGCTGTCATTTGTGGTCAATATAGCCAACTTTGACAGAAGTGCTGACTGAAGTTTGAATTTTTTTGGTATTCATTCTGTGTAGACTTTTTTGTAAACATTTTTTTTCCTGTTAAACAAGTTTAAATTACATTATAATAATAAACTTTATCATTGATTTAATTTTGCTGCTTGTTTCAATTAGCTACAGATGAGAAATAATTTGAGAAATAATAATTTATTTATATCTACACACACTGATCACCTTAAAAACCCAAAGCTTTTCAGCTTAATTCTTTTCAATATTCTATGACGTTTTACATTGTTAAGTAGTTACTTGTCGTTGGGTTTGTCGTTGGGTTGAGTTTACACAGGAGGTAATGCTGAAGGACTTTGCTTCTGAGTGCACTGCCTTTTATATCAATGTTGGAACCTTTTTAATGTACTGTTCTGAGCAAAATTCTTGAGCCACCCGCCTTTTCTTTATATTTTGCTTCCAATAGCCAGATTTTCTTGTTTTTTTAATGTAGCCTTGAGTAACATGTCTCCAGACTTCCTGAAGGACTTTCAAAGTCTCTAATTTTCAGTCCAGTCCAGTTTCAGAGGAATGTTTTTTATTTGTTAAGTCACACAGTAAGGGGCGGCTCAATACCTTTGCACAGTAGTGTAGATGTTGGTGTGCTGTTAGATGATGGACCATATTTTATCTTTACACGTATTTTCATTTCACTTCAATAGAATGAGCACTTTGCTACCCAGTGGTGAACAAACATGTCTTTGTTACTCCAGACAGAGAGTTTGTTGGAATGTGGGAATATTTTAACCTCCATATGGATTTGACACTCTTATGCGGTGTATTTTTATCTTGTTGTAGCTGTGACACTGCTTTTCCAGTCTTTTTCTACCAGCATATAACTGTCCATGTTAGTTTGGGCTTCATGGTGGGACAGTGTGTGTGTGTGTGTGTGTGTGTGTGTGTGTGTGTGTTGGTGTGTGTGTGTTTGGTGGGAGTCCCGAGTCTTATGCATTGTTCTCTCTCGTGTGTGAGGTACTCCGCGTGCGGTGCCATGGTGTGTGCTGTGTATGTGTGTCTTGTGTCAACAGGCTATTGTCACACAGCACGGCTTGTCAGAGGGTCTCCCCGGGGAGGGGATTAGGTCACAGTGAAGATGTTAAGCATTTCAGATACATACACACGTACGCATACACACTTGCATACATGCATAGGCGCGCACACACATACATGCACACAATATCAGAACATGAGTGTCAAACCAACTGACCAGCTTAGAATCCCCGGCTGTTTTCTTATTCATGTTTCCAGGAGAATATGGTCAATCAGCCTGGCCACAGTTAAGAAGTTACGAGCATTTTTAAAGTTCTGACTTATGAGTGAAGCAATGTTTGTGAAAGGAGGGTGTAGAGGCTTTACAAGGTCTCCTGTGCTGCCAAGTCTAGTGTGAAGCTGTGTGTGTGTGTGTGTCTGTGTGTGTCTGTGTGTGTGTGTGTGTGTGTGTGTGTGTGTGTGTGTGTGTGTGCCCTTTTTTAAAGAACATAATGCTCTGACTTTTTTGAAAAACCAAAACAAAACGGGACTAACCTGCAATATCAGGACTAACAGCATGTAACATGCTTTTGAACAAAAGTGTCAAATGAAAATTCTCTATAAATTCTAATTAAAAATAATGAAGAATTAAGAGTTTTAGGAATAATTAAAATTGGGCAAAACCAATTATATAAAGTCTTCCTAAAATGTTTTGCAGAAATTGATAATGATTTATCTAGTAAAATTAAGAACTATAATGTGGTTACATATTAAGAAGTATATATATTCTTTTACAGAACATTTTTCAAAAGCTTTTGCACTCCTGAAGAATATTTTAATGAATGCTCTGAGTCTCCGCAAACTCTTTTTTGTAGTTTTCTGTGACTGTTTATTGTTACTCTGGGATATAAATTGAGATTACCCACATGCAAAACACTTTCAAATAAGAAAGAAGGACATGGACCTGAACAGATTAGTAAATGATATACAATAATTTAGTCATATGTTAAAATGACCAATAAGCACAAATTACTATAATAGAAAAAAGTTTGAACATTTTTAACAGTGGCAAAGAGGAAGACGAGATCAGAGTTTCAGAACTGCACAGTTTAGTTAGGTTTACACATTTCAGCATCTATACAGACGTCAATTACCAGAAATCTTTTGGAAGAGTTCCATGAAAGAAGCCTTTCCTAAGAGTAAACCAAAAATTCAGCACCTGAACTACATTTCCTTTAAATTACAGATATAATTGAATGATGCGCTCAGATGAATCAGCTTTTTGGTCATGGGCACCATCATCATGTCTGGTGAAAAAAAGGGGCTGCATACAAAAAACTCCTGGTATCCGGTGCCAAATATATAGTGGTGGCTCAATGATGCTTTAGGACTGTTCTGTTGTTTTGCTGTTTCCCTGATCAGGGGCTCTTGTGAAAATGAGCGACAAAATCAAAATACCAGAAGATTTTAGATCAAAATCTGTCTGCCAGTAGCAAAAGCCCTAAATGTGACTTTCAGTATGATAATGATCAAAATGGCCATAGATATGAGTGCTGTAACAGAAGATCAGTGCTTGCTCAGTCTCTGGAACCAGAAAATCTATGTATTGAAGCAAACAGTCCTCAAATGAAGATCTAAGAGTATCAAGAAACTGGAAATGTTCTGGTTCAAGATCCCTCGACGAGTTTACTTCAGCCTACTTCAAGCTTTACAGAAAGTGATTCTCACGTCACTATATATATATATGTGTGTGTGTGTGTGTGTGTGTGTGTGTGTGTGTGTGTGTGTGCGTGCATGGCTCTGAGTTGTAGTTGTCTCTGCCCTGGCTCTTGAAGGACCTGTGTCGTGTGGCCAGCTCGGGTGTGTCCTATACTTATGACATCAATAGCGCTCCTCTGGAGGGGATATCGACTTTTTTGGGGCTAACGCCCTTCTTGCGCAAGCACACTATCCCCACCATCTTCTTCTTCTTCTTCTTTTGCTCCCTCTGTGCGTCAGAAATATATCCTGTCTGAAACGTAATCATCACCTGAGTGCACACACACACACACCAAATAATGTGCACCAGGAAAAGCACGGTGTCATTTCTAGCTCAGTGTCCGTGGTTTAGGGTTTATGAGTGGGATTAGAAGAGATGGTCTGAGGCAGTGGAGGTGAGGTAGGCACCATCATAATTTTAGGGATTGTTTTTTTTGCTGCAGTAATAGAAATGTTGATATTCAGATTATAACGTAAACAACAGCATATACATGTGTTTAATATAATGTTTTTTTCATATATTTTCAGCATCTAAAGTTATCTTAAATGAAAAGTAATATACTAGTATTTAAAGAGATATTTGTCTAAAGGGACATTTTTGTTGTTGATCGTCCATAATGGAATGAATAACTTCATTCTTCATTCTTTACGTAGCTTTTTCAGTTGTTGCAGAATTGCCTACATCTCTATTCATCAGAGATCTAAAATCTGTAAGTTCTCTTTGTTTTCACTTCTACTGAATATTTGTTGGACTGGAATTAGGACTATTTTACACATTTGTCTGTTAAATCACTTTTAAACAGTGATTCCATACTTGAACTTGAATTTTACTTGCCAACTTTTTGACCATTGCAATGTGTCCTTACATTCATAACATGCTTTTAATACGCCTATGATATGTGAGGCTCCTTAAAAACTAACTAACGAAGTCTGTGTGGATTAAAATTGCACTCAAATGGCCAAGACAGCTTTCATTAACACTATTATCATTTTTTCTGCACTCAGTGTAATAGTGAGACCCCTGAGGCACTGTGGCCATACATATCTGTCAAAGAGGCTGTTCACCTCAATCCTCACCACTCTAAACAATCACTGTCTCACACACACACACACATGCACTTTATGGGGAGGGTCGAAGTTACAGTTAGCAATTGTGATGCGTGTGTGTTGCAGTGTGTCAGACCATTTTGCACTGTGAGCACAATTCGTTCTCTATGTCACTGTCGAGACATCACAGGGGCAGATGCCCAGATGGGAGAGCTTGTGAATATTGGATGGGAGGTCTGTCAGTCAGCTTGACTGATGGGCCGACAGTGGCTTTTGTTCACTGGCTAGGATGGAATTTCACCCAGAGAAAAAGACAGAGAGCGAGAATGAGAGAGAAAGCAGCCACTGCAGCAGTAGGAATGCTGTTTGTTAGCTCCATTCTAATATTCAGTTAAATTCAAGCCTCGTATCTGCCTCCCTGTTCTCGCGCTCTGGACACACAAAACAGTAATATTACAAGTTATTATATAAGTCCCAAGGAAATGATAAAGTTAGTCACTAACTGCTTTGTAAAAATGAAAAACCTCTGCTTGCTCTCATGATAAGTGTTATCTGATTTTTTATCCAAGGGACCTGTATGCAGGTCCACACTTCATTTCTGAAGTTTTAAACAACAAGCTTTCAGTAATTAACTCATGGCTCATTAACTCCTGAGTTGATCTGTAGTTACTGGAAGGTTTACAGTACTAACTGATAAGCGGATCTGAAATCTAAAAAGAACATGTCAGAGATTAACCTGTATGTGTTAGAGGTATAACAATATACATTATTTCAGGCTTGATATAATGTTTTCATCTTATATTGTTACAAAACTACATTTTGTATAACCTTATTTACTAACTTCCTTATTTCATATTTGTTACAATGTAGCCATCTATTAAAACAAGCCCCATAATTCATAAGCAACATTAAATAATTTTGATATGTTACCCCTAACCCCCCCCACTCAGGTGCCTATTTTAGTTTTACATGGACATATGTATATATATGTATATGATGTCAGTACATTTAACAGGCTGTCCCTTGAATGCACTGCTGTATGTTTGAAAGGTGTAACGGCAGAAGCTAGATGTATGTGGAATGTTTATGAAGTGGCAAAACAGGCTCTGATTTATAGCATGCAGGGAGAATGAGGTTAGTCAGGCCTATACAGGAAAAGACTTGATTCTTTCCATAAAACTACTGGAGAAAATTCAACATAAAATGTCAAAGCTTACCCTAAACCGTATAAGTGTTGGTCTAAGGACTGTGTTTGATTAAATGTGCTTTAGGACAGCACTTGCTGTTTCAGTGCGTCATTCAACCTTGATCTGCAGTGCCGTGAGTGAAGCGGTTCCAGCGTGTCAGAGAGTCAGAGAGAGTGTGACCCAGCGCCTGACCCTCCGCTCCGAGGAGCAGGAAGAGGCAGAGGAGCAGGCAGTGATCCAGTCTGCTCACTGATCCCCTGACTTCCTGCAGGACAGGCCTTTAGGTCAGAGGAAGTAACGTTTGAATGTCAAGGGATTTCCTTGCTGGGCTTTTCCCGCTGAGGTGGACATTTCCACATGCAGCCGTCCGTTAAGCCCCGTAAACAATGGGACTCGTATTCTTGTGTTTTTAGACACTTTCTCACACGTAAGGATCTGTTGGATATTACTATTCACATTAACTAACAATGAACTGAATGATACAGAGCGTAGGAACAATAACAGGGACTCACCACTGTTATTAACCTGCAGGAGGCTGTATGTGGGCCTGCACTTTAATTCTTCATACATCCCCTTGCATCTTGTAACTACATATTGGTTTCGTAACAATCTATCATGCCGGTTGTTAGATTTAACACTATAAAATACATTTAGATCTAACCCTATATATTATACAGGAATCATTGTTTAACGTGGGTAGGTAAAATATGCTATGTAGTTATGGATTAATAAAGTGCAAGATGCATAACGAGTTTACTGTAGATACTGAATAACTTACACTATAGAAAACTCTTTAAGATTAATCATCGAATAATTGATACAATTACTTGCAAAGTGGCATGTTGTTGCAAGCAGTAGCGCCATTATCACCAGTGATTCTAATTAATTAATTAATTAATTAATTAATGTTAAATGAAAACATTGGGTGACATTTACTGTGTTATATTTTATGTCATGGTTGCATTTTTGTGTATTTATATGCACAGGTGAGATGCTGAATGCTTTGAGGCCTATTTGTGCCCTTTGTCATTCTTTCTTCTACAGTCTAGGGAAGTTACAAGTTGTTTTTATTTTTAAGTTTTTGTGTGTTTTAGTTTTTCTAAATATAATTTCCTAATTCTGGAATAGGATAAACTGACTTACCTTAAAGAGAACCACGCATAACATTTGTTTGGATTGCATGTACTGTATCTTTTGGGTAGATTTTTCAGGTGCACACGTCTGCACTGAAATTAATTCAGATCAGCAGGAATTTTTTGCATGTAAATGCAAGCATTGAGGGATTACGACCCAAGGTAAAATCTTTCATAGCCAAGAAAGACAAATGCACAGTGAGGCAGGCTGTTTTTCTATGCTTTTCTCCCTTGGAATATAAACGGCTGCAGTGCACCAATGCTGGCTTCACCTGGATTCTGGCTACTCTAGGCTGTGCACACCCAGAGAGGTTAAGAGCCTCAACTGATTTAGGAGAACAAGTCATTTTCACTGCTCCACCATGTTTACTAAAGAGATTTTGGGGCTTGGAATCAATTAAGATTGTCTTTCCTTGAAGCGGCCTGTTTAAGCGGGAGGCCCACAGCTGTGGACCCCCTTCCCCCCAGCTCGTGTTCTTCATACAGTTCACCTATGTTCCAGCATACCTCAGCGCTGTCCCTGAACAAGAGAACCCTCAGAGACGTATGCTGACACAAACCAGCAAAAAGACAAGCAAATCACAAAGAAAGGAACACAACACAGAGGATTCGAGCGCCATGGCTATCGTTATGATCCAGCATGTGGGGAAAGGGGGTGTCCAAACGATTTGAAAGCTCTCGGCTTTTTGAATTGCTAACATGTGTTCCTGAGTTATGTCAGTGTTAAACATGTTAGACATAGCCAGTCAACCACATGAGATAAAACACTGTATGCGGGCCCTCAACCTTTCTTTGCTGCTGCAGGAGGGGGGTTGCAGTGTATGGAAGCATGAACCAGGACCATATGCAGCAGGAGTTTTGGAAGAAGCACATGAATGACTTGTAATAGGCTGAGAGTGTATGATTAATGCTCTAAAACACTCTAAGGTTTAGCAGCTCTGACAGCTTACTCATACTCTGTGGATAAGACTTATTTATCCACTTAGCACACGCTAAACTGGTTAGCACAAACAGCAGCATTAAAATGAGTGGTGACTGGTCCATGACAAGCTTCTTAACTAATCACAGCCTGTGTTGGTAGTTTGAAACTACGAGACTAAGTGTACTTATGGCCAGACGCCACCTCTTCAGTACATACCAGCTGAAGCCTGACTACAGAATGTCTGAAATTTCTGAAATCTTTTCTTTGGTGTGTATTCAGCAGTCGCCTGCACAAGTTGCTTCATCAAAAATAAGTGTTGTTTTGCTCCACGTTTAACCAGAGCTGACCTTGTGAAAATTACTGCACTGGCACTGGCACTGCAATGGAATCATATCCTAATTCCTCCGTAGATCCCTTGTGACTGAGTTTTTTCTGGGTGCCCACATGATATTTGTGTGGGTTTATGACCAAAAATATCATTCCTTTTTCGTTACAAGATCATTTTGTAGCTTCT
>JBBPDH010000007.1:7556262-7566745 GCA_037974565.1 Clupeocharax schoutedeni
TCTGGGAGAATGGCACCGCAGTAATGTTGGAGTCTGACTGTGGCAAAACTGATGAGCAAAGTCCACAGTTAGGTTGAGGTTATTGTTCTGTTCATTCATGTTTTTGTTCTCAGGCTGAGCTTTCGTCATCTCTAGTCCAAGTTAAAGGTGCAACTTCAGGACTCTTACTTGAGTTTGTTTCTCTGATTTGTATCTTAGATTTATACATTTAAGTCATAGCTTTTCGTTGATGAAGTAGGTTTTCATAGCAAGTGTTTCAGTGCTAAACAAACTAATCATGTTTGTTTACACAGCCAATCATGTAATTCTGTGAAGATGATTATAATGACATATGATTACAAGAAGAGTCTATTCATATCATCAAGTTACTCAACTTTAGGTAGACAATGCCATATCTTGTGGGTATGTGTGTGAGTGTGCATGTGTGTATGAGAGATAGAGAGAGAGAAAGAGTGTGAGAGAGGCAGAGAGAAATAGAGAAAGAAGAAGAGATGGCAGGCGGGCAGGATGTACATCTGAGCTGAATTAGGGTGAGCTCATTGTGTACAGCGCAGGCTTTAATAGTGCGTTTGCAGAGGAACGCCCAGGCCCTGCTCCTTTCATTCCTCCACCGCTGTGTCATCCACAGCCCTGGGGCCGCCCGCAATGAAAGAGAGAGAACGAGGAAGAGAGGGATCAAGAGTGGATTGGAGGAAGGCAATCCAGGTTGTGGTAGTGAGGAAGACAGCGCTGTCTAGAGGTGCAGGACATCTGGATGAGGGCAAGAAGAAAAGAGTGAATACGAGGACAGATTCAGTCAGGTGGAAATGGGTGAACAGGTGGACGAACAGAGAAAGAGTCAAACGAATGACAGACCAGAAAGTACAAGGTATAAAAAAAAAAGTCAAATTGACAGTCTTGATACATGTTTACTTGTACAATTTACAATTTACTTTTTAAATTTTATTTTATTTTATTCTTATTCATATTCGTATTACTTTTTATTTTTTTTATTTACTATACATTTATTTAAAGTTGGGGGAACACGAGCCTAAGAATTTCATTACAGTAATGATGCTACATTGTTATCTGTATATGACAAATAAAACTTGAAACTTGATACATGTATTCTAATGACTGAATTTAGTTATTTTCTCATTGGTGTCACATGTGCTTAGTTGGACACACATATTATCTCCATAGAAAATCATTGCCAACCAAAAGGGATGCTCTGTAACAGGCAATCATGAGCTTAAGCTATACTCAATGCCAAGTGTCAACTAGAAGAGTATGAAGCCCCCCAGCAATGAACTGTGGAATAATGGCACTCAGATCTCTGGAGTGATGGAGCTCCACCCAATACCTTTAAGATGAGCTGGAGTGGTGGTTTACCTCACTATTGATATTAAGGTTGAATTCAATCAAGTCCTCAATATTCCAACATTTGCACTGTAAATTATAATACGTTGGGATCACTTCAAAAGCATGCAACTGCATTGTCTAAAAAAACTAAATAAAGAAAAAAATATTAAGTGTCTTAAGTTTGAGTTGTGATTGTGCAGTACCTTTTTTATTGAGAGCATGCAGTACTTGAAGTAACTTATTTATTGGGAGTGTGTAGTACTTGAAGTAACTTGTTTATTTTGGGTGTGCAGTACTTCCTATACATATGAAATCTTCTGCAGTTGGTTACTACAGTTACTACCAATACCGTTCATTTTAGAGGTGTTGAATGATTCTTAAAATATACACTACATAAAATGTAGTACTTTTTAATATTGTTGTTGATTCACCAGTGGAGGGGAATGTAGCTCAGTGGGTAGGATACTTGCCTCTGGACCAAGAGGTCACAGGTTCGAATCCTACCTTCAGCACCACCACTGGGTCCCTGGGTCCCTTAACCCCAAGTTCTAGGGAGAGTGTCCCTTGAAGTTAGGGAATGGAAGTCGCTTTGGATAAAAGCTTCTGATAAATGCCATAAATGTAAATTAACAAATATAGAGAACTGAGTGCAGTACCCACCAAAATGAAAAAAAAAAACAAAGCAAAAATATAATTTTGTCTTTGAATATTATGTTACTGAAGGGTTACATTTCATTCATATTTCCAGTGCAAGGTCAAGATAATGAAGTTAAAGTAAAATGGTAATTTTTGCTCATCTTTATATTGTGCACCAATAATTCTATAAGGCTCTGTGTACATACTGCTGATCAGGTGTTATACACAGGAATACATAGTTACATACTGAAACTAAGAGGACACCCTGCTCTCTTTGTTGATAGTCAGGCTAAGAGTGCAAGAGAGGTATTGGCGAATAAACAAAGAGGAGTGTGTCCTCATTTTTTGGAACTATCACTTTAATGAATGAAACAGGTTTAGGCCATCTGTACTGAGATACACTTTCTTTCCAGCAGCACTGCAACAGTTTCACAGGCCACCTGGCTTACTGTCCCAGCCAATTGCCCAACAGTGTCATCTGTGTCTGCCTTCATCTGATTGGCTCTGATTCAGATCAATGCGGCTGATGGGCTGAGTTAGTAAGAGTGATGACTGAAGCTTTCAGGGTGATATATGGGTACAGCAGGTTTGACAGACAGGTCAGGGCAGGACTCCTGGGCCAGTTTCAGTCACATGAGGAATGGGAGGCTGGCGATGTGCCAAATCATTCTTGCATTCTTTCAGTGTAAAGTGGCCTCCAACTCAGACAGCTGTGTTGAGGTATGCATCAGAGTGTAATTAGGGGTTTGTCATAGGCTGCAGCAACTGCAGGATGCTGCCTTTGCCTGGAGGATGCACTGAAAAAAAGTAATACGTTGAATATGTTCAATTCAATTTACCATATCATTTCCAATATTAATTGCCAACCATCACCTAAGTAAACCTAAAGAAAAGTTTAGGTGCACATTTGAATGAAGTAAATTTAATCTATGTAAGCTCTGTTCTCAAGGACGTTTTGTTGCTAGGTTGGACAAGCTGTACCACAGAATGCACATTCAACATACTTGTGCCTGTGGTACCTGTGTTATTTTGTACTTGTACATGTTGTACCTTTGCATTTGTAGTATATCTGTGTTTTTTTTATGTGCCCAGATAATTTTATTTACCAACTGGTCAGACATTATATTCCACCAGCAGAAGGGTCTGCAGAAAAGGGTGGAATTTGGACTATGCTTTTTAAATTAATTACATTCTACATTTTAGAATTTTTGCCTCCAAATCTTGTCCAGCCTAGCAACAGTTTCTACAGAAAATAGGGGAGACAGAGGTTAGACAGGTCAATTCAGTGCACCATCTTCTTCAGTTTAGCATCAGATGTGACCAATTGCTCTCTGACACTGCACTTCATTCACACACGTACAGTTTAGAATGTAACTCCTCAAGCACTGTGTCAAAAACATTCCAACGTCCCCCCTCCAACACACACACACACACACACACACACACACACACACACAAACAAACACACCAGCACCATTATGCAGTAATTGTCAGCTCCTTTAATAAGGCTCAGACTCTCTCACAGACCATTAGAACTTGATTTATTTGATCAGTCTTACGGTGCCCCCCCCCCACTCCCACTGCTATACCAGTCCTAGGAACCGTGTCACTCTCTTTATCCCTGATTTTCCCTTTATTTCTCTCTCTCTCTCTCACTCTCTCTCTCTGTGATTAAAGTGGTAAATCAGGAGCAGGTCCTGTGCTGTGTTTACTGGGAGCGCCAGGCAGCTGCAAGCTGTTTGGACTCTCTCTGTTTCTCTGGCTGTTTAGGCCCGTTGCCGTGGAGACCGCACCACCGTCTCCCAGCGGCTGGAAGCAGGCCCGGGGCTGTTTTGGTTACATTCACACAAAGTGAAAAAAAGAGAGAGAAAAAGAAAAGTTTCTTGCACAGCTAGTTGCTGTCGTGTCTGCTCGAGTTAGCGCTGACCTCACCAGCAGAGAGATAGTGAGAGAGAGTGAGAGACAGAGAGAGAGAAGGAGAACACAAAATACAGAGGAATAGCAAAAATGTGGAATGAGCTTCAAATGAAGAAGAGAAAGAAAGGGAATGACAGAGGGAATGTGAAATAGCAAGACTTGGAGTGAGAGAAAGAGAGACAGTGTGCGAGAGAGAGAGAGAGAGAGAGAGAGAGAGAGAGAAAGAGAGAGACAGAGAGAGAGAGATAGGCAGGCGGACTGAGGGTGGGGGGTGGGGGGAGGGCAAGAAGCCAAGAGCATTACATCATTGCTAGAAGGAGGGAAGAAGGGAAGGATATGAGTCAGTGGGCTGACTGTGCCTCGCTCTCCCTCTCTCTCTCTTCCTCTCTCTCTCTCTCTCTCTCTCTCTCTCTTCCTCTCTCTCTCTCTCGCTCTCTCTGTGGCCTGCAGCCAGGCCTCTAGTGTTGAAGTCACTGAGTTTGAGCCTTCAGATCTGACTGCCTGAGCTCCTTCTCGTTTACGTACAAGTAACTTCTTCTAGTTTATTAGGAAGCTTTAGGCAGCAGCTTTGGCACAAATGTCAGTAAGTACCTACAGTAAATTCCTAATGATCACGCCATAAATATGTTTACTCCAAGCACCCCATCCCCCTTCCGCCAACCACAGCCCCCCCTCCACAGGGCTTTAGATACCAATCCAATGGTGGAGATTCTTTGGATGCTTGGCATTGTGTAAGAGTGCCAAGGACAGGCGATTTTTGTGCGCTTTGCTGTCCAATCTCATTTTGGGAGCTTATGTATACTGCTTTGGATCTGAGCACAATAGCAGCACTTACAGTTGACTTGGGCAGCTGTAGCATGGTGGAAATGTGAGAAATTGACTTGTTTGAAAGGTTCATTCAGTGAAATTGCAAATCTATGGATGGATGCAAATAATACATGGCTGTATGCTTGACATTATATACCTGCAAGCAAAAGATGAGTCCACATATTTTTGTCCATGTAGTATTTGTAGGCAGTATTTGTTGGCTTGCTCACTAGGGGCCAGATTCTCTTAAGCTGCTTTGTGACAACATCAGTCACAAAAATCACTATATAAATAACATTATATTCATTTAACATGGAGAGGGAATAAAGAGAAAAAAAGACTAAAAGAGAAGAAAAACTGATGTCATTTTTGAATATGGAGGCTGTATGTGTAATTTGAGGGGTCATGGCTACAGTGCCTGTGTGTACGTGTGTCTGGAACCGCAGCCCCCCACAAATCTGCACATTATCAAGACGTACAGTATATACATACTCACCAATGCACAAAGACACAAAGGCACACACAGGCGAAGGAGCTTTTCATGGGTTAAATCGTTTGCATCTTTGACCCACATCCCCAAACCAACCCCCCAGGCTCTCTCTGGAGCAGGTGAGTGGTGCTGACAGCAGGACCTGTACAGCTTCAAAAGCTGCTTTCTTTCTCTGCAGCCAAGCTCAGCTGCAATTAGGAGCCCTTCCTGCCCTGGGCGCCTTCATAGGCAAAAAGACAGGCCCATGGAGAGCTGTCTCTCTCTCCCTTTTTCTCTCTCTCTTTCTGTACCGACCCCCCCCCCCCTTCATTTTCTCTCCAACTGGCCAACCTTGTTTTTTCAGCCCCATGCTGTCTGGGTGGGGGCCCAGAGTCATGCTAAACTGTTTTATACTCTCTGCCACTCTAATGCTAATACTAGTTTCCCTAACGCTAAATTCCACATTCTTCAATACAGCTTTGCAAGAGACCTGATGAAGCTCTAGTTTGCACTGCATCTGCTTTGAGAAGTTTAGTTTAGGGGAGTGTCGGAATGCAAAGGCGGAGGCTGGTTCATTGAGACATTTTGGTGTGGTGTATACTTCATTCTTCAGGCCAAACTATGGCTGAAATATGAGTGAAACGCACCAAATTGAAGTTCTGATTGTGTTCATGTGTGCATTTGAGAGGGAGAGGCAGAAAGGAGGTGGAGTTGTTTTAGTCATGTAATTAGCATGTCACAGTAGTTTGCAAAGGGGCCCGAGCATGGATTGTGATGGATTGGAGTACTGGACACAAATGACAATATGTCAGAATGCAAATAACTGTGTGTGTGTGTGTGTGTGTGTGTGTGTGTGTGTGTGTATGTATGTAGCTATGTGTGTGTATGCGCAGGCATGTCAGCAGTGCAATTGGTGCCATTTAGCCTGTATAAATACATGTATTTGTTCAGGTGAGGAAAGTTCCCCCCATCTTTTGCTCTCTACCTCCTCCTCCCTGCTGTCCATCACCTTACTCTTCTGGCTTTAATGGCATTTGGCATCTCCAGACATTGATTATTCTAGCTTGCTACCCGCACATTTACTAAGGGATTAGCATGCATTCTAATATCTTAGGGTCCACATTGTGTGTTGCCCAAAAAAGTGTAACAGTATTGTCTGTAGCAGGGCAGCTGTAAAGCTTTGGTCTTACCAGCCAAATAATTAAGGGCAGTCAAATGACATCATCCTGCACTCTATAGTGCAAATTAAGCAGAGCAAGACTTGCCAGAAGGATTCAATATGATTGACTCGAAAGTATAGACTGTGATTTGAGCGACTTATTGATGTGGGGAGCTAAGTGGAATGGTCTGCCAGTCAAACTGAGAGAGAGAGAGAGAGAGAGAGAGAGAGAGAGAGAGAGAGAGAGAGAGAGAGAGATGACAGAGAAAGACAGAGATCCTAACGACCCAAGGTCATAGTCTGATGCTTTACATAACTGTGGGCTCCCAGTTAAAACACGGTTTCTGAGGCGTCAAGGCTGAAATGTGTCTCCTCAGCATATTGGAATACTGTGGGCACATGCTCACAACTGTTGTGAATGCAGGATAAAGGGTCGGGCTAGCCCTGCTGTTTCATACTAAGAATATCAGGTTTTCCCCACCCACTTCATTTAGTCTAGTTTCACTCACTAACTAAGACGTACCAATTTCCTGAAACACCACCAACACTGGGGGAGTGAAGTCTAACACACGCTTCCTCTGAGAAAGCCACACAGCCACTAATGCAACATCACTGGACAGCTCAAATTATGATGTCCAGAGAATAAGTTTAGTTTAGTTTAGTATTGGGTTACTGATTGCCCATTTACTTTATTTATTGACAACTGCCAAGGGCATCTCAAAAGGTTCTTACCCTAAACCCAGGAGGCGAAGGCTTTTGATTGGATCGCAAATCTAAAATCAAGACAGGCAACGCAGCTAATATGTGAACATGATAGCAGGCATGTTCATGAGATATGGATCATTTTCTGAAGTGCAAAGAAAAAAATGATACTGTTGTAAACAAAAAGCCCCAATTTTGCGCAAAAATTACCCAAAATATAATTCACGAAATATGGGTCTGCCAGAGGTGGTGATGTCATAGAACCCAAGACACTGTGTGTGGAGTGTGGATTAACACTTTCAAGCGAGGCGCTAAAACCCTCAAAACTAAAACGACATCTCGAAACAAGGCACCCAAAACTTGTTGGAAAACCATTTGTAGTACTTTCTGTGAAAACAAGATGAAGTACAACTGCAGAAGCGGACAATTGTCTGTCGACACAATCTAAAATGTCTTGAAGTTCAGCTACTTGATAACTATGCATGTTGCTCAGTGTAATAAAGCTTGCACTGTCGCTGAAGAAGTGTTGTTGTCAGCTGCTGTTGATATGTGCTGGGAGATGGTTGAAGAAGTTGCTGCAAGAAAGCTACTTCAAGTACTGCTTTCAAGTGATACTGTAATTGGGGAATGGCTGAAATGGTTTCAGATTATAGAAAGAATTAAAGGTAGTCCAAATTTTGTAGCTGTTAGTTTTTGTGAGACACCATTGTTTGCATGAAGATTTGCATGAAGCTATTTTGTGGTGACCTTCCAACCAGAACAACTGCACCGGAATGTTTTGCTGTGTGGATTATTATTTCCAGCAATTGGTTATTTAATATCATCTAATGTGGCCAAGTGGGCCTTGGCAACATGCTGTGATAGATAGGTTGACCTTAATGTTAAAAAGGTTGAGAACCACTGATCTAAACCATATGGTTGTAGGAAAGTAAGTTTGCATTATGTGGACTTTAAAAAAGTTGGTCACAAACACAAAGTGTGTGTGTGTTTATTTAAGAAGTTTTCCTTTAAAAGCCAGAAGCATCACTGCAAATAAATGCTTTTAGAATTTGTAGGAGTGTAGTATATTGGGAGTTAAGTAATTTAGTTTTTTACTTTGAGATAAAGTGTGCTTATGCTTGATTTCTTTGAAAATGACACATGATATTAAACATATATTTGAAATAATTCATGTATAAATATTAATTAAATAATTTTAGTTGTCAAGTTTAGGATTAGCTGGAACTTAGAGACTTCTAGGTTGAGTTTAGGCATCAGCTTACATACATAGCTTTATGTATGTACAAGGTTTAAATAGTAATTTTCTTAATTATTTTAGTGTGAAAATGTTGAGAATGGTCATATACTAGATTTTTCAGGGCTGAATGATGATTCATTTCCATTAGAGAAAAGACACTTTTTTTCTATTACAATTTCACAATTTATGTGTTATAACTAGAACCCAAAGGTATTGAGGACCTAAACAGAAAGTGATATGTATTATGCCAGCACAAACACTGTATAACATTTAAATAAATAAACAAATAATACACAAACTTTTTTATCTGAAGAAGGTCCGAGCAATACAATTAGAAGAGCATAGATTTGATGAAGGATTGATTAGATAATGTAGGTAGCTCTACATAATGGATTTCCTCAAGGAGTGGTTTGGAAATGGTTAACCTTGCTGTCACACATGTCAAATCACAGTATTTTATTAATTTTTCATATGTTCATAAGTTTTTGTCGCAAAAAATACAATAGTGCACTTGCATTTTTGCAAGTATTAAGAGCTTTTTTTGACTCACTGAACCCAAATTCAAGTCAAGTTTCAGGTGATAAATTATGTGACCTTCCCAATATAATTGACTATTACAGAGTGAGATATATTTCCATACCTCTGAATCTACCTGCTGCATAAAGGCTTTGAAGTGACTTTTGAAGACACTACTATGGAAAACCAAGAAAAGATCTTAATGAAGAGATCTTAAAAATACAATAGGTTATTTACAACTATGTGTGTGCCTGTAAAGTAAATAAACTACCATTCTGAAACTTTCTCATGCGTGTGGAGACCTCATCATGAGAAGACAGTGAAGCAGGATGATAAATATCATATCATTTTTAGCACTTTAAACCACAACCAGACCAAACCACACACACTTGTTCTTAAGGTAGGGAGTGGTAGGTTACCTCTAACACTAAGAGATCTGTTGCAAACAACACAGAAGTACAATATAGCTCCACTGGGTGAGAAATGTACTCTGATTATATTACTGATTAAATCTATTTCTTTTAATTTCTTTTAGTTTGAATTATGGTGGCAATGGTGCCATCTTCAAAACACAACACACTGTATTGAAGTGTTTACCATCACAGCTAATATCTGAGTTCAAGGGACAGTAGACTGTGACTCAGTGAGACCGTGGAAGTGACAGGAGGGACTTCTTAGAAACCCAACAAAAATGGGAACTTTACTTACTTTGAAAACGCGTCATAAAGTCCCCTATGTTAAAGGAAGTTTACATCACTTATGTGTATTGAGACAAATATATCTTATGCATCATCAATTCACACATCTGTCCGTGTGTCTCTCTCTCTCTCTCTCTCTCTCTGTTTCAGCCCAGTCCCTGGTTCTCTGTCATCGCTGCTGCACTTGAGAAACAGACAGCGACAGCCTCTGCCTGCCTCCATGCCTGGCACACTGCCAGACCCCACCATGCAGGGATCCTCCGCCGTGCTCATGCCAGTTAGTACACTCACACATTTACTCACACCTCCGGTCCAGAGTGTGAAATTACTGCTGATATTAATCATTTTACTTACAGTAATAATTTATAAATTTCAACAAGGAGAAGTTATAAAAGGGGAAATACCAGGCTGTGCCTATTTGCAATGTTTAAACCTGTAGTAAAAGCTTTGCTTTACAATCATCTATAGCTTGGTCCATATATATTCACATGAAGAGAGCTACGTACAGATGGTTGTAATACAATATGAAGATCATTTTTATTTTTGAAAACATTGCTTTTAGCCTTTTGAATGTGGAACTTTTGAGCGGCGGTGTGTGACGATGTGCACATGTACACAAACCCCTAAACACATTTACACCTGTGATTTGTCACAGTCTGATGTGCTGAAGTAACCATTCAATCAAAGTGTAATATGGCTGAAAGTGAATAAGATCTGTTAACCTCTAAGTAGCACATCTGTGCTGCTGTACATGTGGCCGCAAACATTTGAGCATGTGACAGATTTCTACAGACTTTAGTGCAACATTATTTATTTGCTGAATTTTATACATATCAAAACATAAAATGAGATGTGCATTAGTCTGGGTACCCTTTCTGTAAGTGCACTTGCATTTTTGCAAGTATTAAGAGCTTATTTGACTTACTAAACCCAAATTCAAGTCAAGTATAAACAATTTCAGGTGATAAATTATGTGACCTTCCAAACATAGTTGACTATTA
>JBBPDH010000007.1:7566845-7583444 GCA_037974565.1 Clupeocharax schoutedeni
CTAAACCCAAATTCAAGTCAAGTATAAACAATTTCAGGTGATAAATTATGTGACCTTCCAAACATAGTTGACTATTACAGAGTGAGATATATCAGAATACACCCTGCCAAATACTTAATACCTCTGAATCTACCTGCTGCATGAATTAAAGGCTTTGAAGTGACTTTTGACAAGACTACTATGGAAATCCAAAAAGAGATCTTAATGAAGAGATAAAAAAGAGAAAAACTAATAGCTAGCTGCCAAAAATGTTTGAAAGCTCTTATTTCAGGAATCTTACCTCGTACTGACTCAAACTTGTTAACTTGCTACAATCAATCTTTTGCCTTGTGTTAAATATAGCAAAATAACGATGCATTAAATTTTGCAGAAATATGTTTTATTTAGGGTTGTATTGTGCAAAAGTGGTATTTCTTTGCTTTGCACCAAAACATTTGCATACAACTGTATTCCCATATCTCTACACTAGTTTCTAGCTTTAATTCTTTAAAACTTAGGTCAGCATTTTACGTCATGTTTTTTGTTCTTGTGCTGAAATTTTTTTCTTCAGATGATCAATATGACGAATATATTTCTCACATTTCTTATAACAAGGATCACCTTCCCAGATTCATTGGTGTAACAATTTAATTTAAATGGATATTGTTCATTCAGAAAGTGTATACTATATTTTACTCATGTATACTATATACAATATCTGAATATAGTAATATTAGGTAATATCAGTGTCGTAGTGTAGTAGGTGTTGTATGCAGAACCTATTTTATGAGATTTTATGCAGAAATTTAAATACACACACACACACACACACACACAGCCACTTGCCTCACACACC
The DNA here is from genome assembly GCA_037974565.1 of Clupeocharax schoutedeni. Lineage (NCBI taxonomy): Eukaryota > Metazoa > Chordata > Actinopteri > Characiformes > Alestidae > Clupeocharax > Clupeocharax schoutedeni. Next base: position 7,567,681 of record JBBPDH010000007.1, read on the forward strand.
ATTCTCTCAGTCTTTTTTTTCACCAGCTATAAAGGAGTTAAGTCATTTTTCCCAAGACCTTGCACATATCAGTGACTGTTTTTAAAAAGAAGCCTTTCCGGAGTATAGATTTCTTCCACAGCATCCCTATATTAATTCTATGGTAGTAAAGTCAATAAAAGCTGGGTATGTAGTGCTAGAGCAAGTGTGTGTGAAAAGGCCTGTAGCTCAGCTCTAGTGACATATGTTCTCGTTGTAATTGAAGACAGTCCATTTTGATGGAATGGGGGGGTAGAAGCTTGGAGATAATTAAATTAAAGCACGACAGTTTTCGGCCCAAGACTGACGTCCTAGGAAAGGGGTACAGTTCAGGGAAGATATTTTTATACTAAATACTCCTCTAGCCAGTTTTGCCGGCCACCCAGGCCAGTTGAATGGGGACAAGGGGAGGTTGTAAGGGGGTTGGAGAAGAAGGGAGGCGAGGGGGTCATGTCGTTTAGGAACTGGAGTTTTCAGCAACATTTTTCTAGCAATGACTTTAGATTTCCTGATAAAAAATAAGTATACATCCTTTATAACTACAAAATAATGGTATTTTAGCATTGCAAAAACACACACACACACACACACACACACACAGACATGCAAGCGCACACTGCTCACACCTGTAAGCCACCCAGCACCACCCCCAGATCACTTTACGCACCTCAAACTTGTGTGAAGACCAGAATACCAGGTGCTATTGTTTACCTCACACCCCTGCAGTTTTCAGCTTCCTGTGTTTGTTTCCAGTTGACCACTGCTATTCTCATACGACCAAGTGGTGTGAAATCAAGAACGCACCATCCATACACACATATATTTACATGCACGCACATGCAAAACATATTACATCAACACAGTTATTGCCAATGGTAAATGAGCTGAAGGACAACTGTATTAACGTGATATATAATGTGGGAATATTGCAAATCGTTTTCTTTTCAGGTTAGTACTGCATAACTTATTCATTGTTATTGTACTGAGGGCGTGTGATACTCACTGATACAGCTGACAGCCGCAATATGCAAATCAGTTTCATACATTTTTCTATTAGTTGCTCTAAGCAAACCTCAGACATTTCAGACGAGTCTTCTATTTAGATGCACACTTTGAAAGGGGGGTGAGAATAACAGTAGGTAATTATATAATTTTTGTTTTGTTTCATGTTTGGCAAAACATGTTCTTATCAGCTCAGTTTATTCTGCTGTGGTTGTGTTATTGAACATGCAGTCTAAAAGTGTGTGATATTAACATTGCTTGGATGAATGTTAGACGTATTCATGGTCTGTTCATTTGCTGTTCATTTACTTTTCCCTCACACAGATGGAGAGACAAATGTCCATGGGGTCCAACATGATGGGCATGCAAGGTCCCCCCCACAGCGGCTCCTGCTCGTCTCCTCACGTCCCATCCATGCACTCAGAAGCAAAGCTGGTCAGTCATTTAAAATGTGCATGCATACACAAACACACACAAACTCAGACACCTAGTTTGTAATTATGGCTGACCACTCATTATTATATATATACATATATATACATACATTTCCATATACATACAAATGTGTGTGTGTGAATGGTCAGACATATTAATGGTGGTCCTCTGGTGCTGGTTCCTTAGCTCATGTAGATGTATACTGTTTCTGCTCCGTAGACTGTGTTCATTGATGTGTATCTTCATGCAAAGAGCACATACCAGTGTTTCTGCAACTTGTTAGCACTAGTTTTACAGTGCAATGATCTAATCTGCAGCAGATCAGCCCATCCAAGAGAAGCAGATATGAACAGGGGAAAAGCAGCATTGTATATTTTTTCTTGGTTCTTATAGGCTTATTTGGATTATTTCAGTTTAGAATATGTTACTTGAAGTTCTAATGGCTGTAATCTGATGGAGTATGAAACTTGCACAATTTGTTATAAGGAATTTGGTTATCCCCTCAGTATTAGTTCATAGAAAAACTGAGAAATGCTTTCAAATATGTGATTATGAAGTTTTCTGTTGATACTACAAAAAGAGAATGTGCTTACATTTTGGCACCAATTTGCATTTGTACTGAAACGAATGTAAAAAATCACACTTGAAGTCTCATGTCTATCAGTACAGAAAAAGGTCAGAATAAATACAATTATAAAAAAAATACAAGGATAAATAAATCTGAAATCCCGTTATTACATTTGAGTAGCATAGCAAAGCTCCAAAATGAACAGGCACATTTTGTTCGAAGCCCCAGATTTGACCGTGCTGTCAGGTTCATTCATATTCACACTGAGTACAGTGACTATCCCCCTCTACTTAAAAGGCCAAGCATGTACACCTGTAATTTCAGTTCTCATGCATCCACGTTCATATATCATTCTTTAAGGCAGCCAGGGAACTTGTCCAGGTTTTTACTTCAGTATCGCAGGGCAAACAGGAAAAATAAAGGGTCCATTCATTACCATTGGAATGAAAGAGACCTTTAAAATTTCACCAAACTAAGACCTGTCACCTTCATGTGCATGGCCACTCTTGAAACACAAATGTGGAAAGTTGATGTGTGAATGTACGTGTGTGTCTCTTTAGCTAATTAGTAGAGACTTTACAGATCAAACAAGAGACAGCAAGTTTCCTCAAATGGAGAAACTTGAATTCAAGTCAGTCCTGTCAGTTTCTATTGGCAGCATTTATCGGAAAGTGTTAAACAGCCAAAGCTGCAGTTACACGGCTGCTAATTCCTCAGTACTCTAGTTAGTTCTACGTGGATTTAAATTTTACGATGACCTCGTTGCTGTTTTTGCTCTGGTAGTTGTAGTGAGCGGATCATACTTGGCATGCTCTGTAATTAGATTATAATCTGGGAATTGTAAGCCTATTTAATAATCCTGTAATCATCGTGGATTAGGAAATCTGGCAAAAAGAAGAGATAATTACTTTCCACAACAAGGAAAAGCAGCATAGATCTATGTGTGGGAGAGGGGTGCAAAGAGAAAAGAGATGAGAGATATAAACAGAGAGAAAGGCAACGCAGAAAAGAAAGCAGAATGTGTGTGTGTGTGTGTGTGTGTGTGTGTGTGAGAGAGAGAGGGAGAGAGGGGTCAGAATGTGAGTGATTAGTGGTTGAGATATGAGACAGGGAATTCACAGGGCTCGCTCTCTCTCTCTTTCTCTCTCATGTGCTCAAGATTGATCGCCATGTGTATTTTTTAAACCCTTCCTTGTCCCCATGGTAACAGGAAAGGGGAACATTATATTAGTCTAATGTGCCGTCTTATCACTCCCCTGGCTCAGCGCCAGCACATCCTCAGAGCCCCCCCTTCCCCCCGATTGTAATTTGATTAAAAATGTACATCTCTTTCTCCAACAAACACATAGCCAAGCCTTTAGAGCAAAGAGTTCCCCTCTCTTCAACAGTGTACAGACTTAATACAGTGCATGTGGCGATGCGTCTTCTGAAATATCCAGTAAAGTCTGGTAAGCTGTGCTGTGCTGGTCCCGTCTGTTTGCCACAGGTCTATCAAGGGCAGTGAAATGTGTCCCAGTAGTAGCCCACATGTTCATTAATAGTGGATTATCTGTGATGTGTGCATAGTAAAGAGTCGACGTTCCAGACAGAGATTTAGCTTAGTTGTCCTGATTGACAGAGTAATTTAGCTGAAGACTAGGCTTAATCTCTCTATGGCTGTGTCATCTCTTCTTCACTATTGTAAGTGCAGCCAAGGGCATTTTTTTGAGACTTTGTTCAGTGTGACAATGGGTGCTTTGGCAAAAAAATAACTTCATAACACCCAAAGACCTTCCTGGATACACAAAATGAATCACTGTGTCTGTGTGTGAACAAGTGGACATGGAAAAATACACCAGGAGTATTGCAGCAATAGTACAACATTCAAAAGAACAGGAACAAACTTCTGAGAAATGTTTGAAAAACTTTTTTAAAAAAGCAAATAGATACAAGAATAAACTATTTGAGTATGAGCATAAGGTAAAATCCAACAATTATTCATCCACCCATGCTTAACCATAGTTGATGGTGGGTAAGGGGGTGCTGGAGGCTTTTGCAGCTGTCATAGGGAGAAATTGGTAATAAATCAAACATTTGTAAATTCATTAAAAATAAAAAAGGAATAGAATAGTGGGATAAATAGCTAACAATCTAATCGGTTATTTAATATAAAGTTATGCAAAAACTGTACTGGTCACACTGGCTCTTTCAGGCTGTCTTAATCTGTCTTTTTAAATGGAACATGAAGTCATAATACACACAACATAATGAAGAAAGTGTATATTCCAGAATATTGATAACATATCTTTATATTGCCTGCACCTAGATCAATACTTATAGTATGCACTTTTAAACAAACCACTGCAAACATTTCAAAAGAAAAAGCTTATCACAGCTGGCTGTTTCATGATAGCTTTTTTGGTTTGAGTTCATGAACTTGACCATGTGAGGACACACTCTAGCTGTTCTTTTACTTTCCACACATGAAGAGCTGCACATTGAAGCTAACAGAAGGAAGTCTATTGTCAGTAACAATTTCGATCTGTATTTAAATCTATTTCTTTCCTAATGAACAGCGTCTCCGCACCCATCCGGGTTGGATGATTTAGGCGGGTGCTATTAGATGACCCCCGAGCTGATCAGAGCCATGTGTCCCCCACAGCCCAGCCCAGTCCAGCCAGGCAGTGCACACAACCCAGATCTGCTTTAATCTCATTATCCAGAGATGTTGACTTACTCCAAATGGGAAATATCTCCCCCACTGTAACCCCATACCCTGCCCCTCGGCCACCAGAGAGACAGAAAGAGAGAGTGAGACAGAGAGAAAGAGAGAGAAGTGGGGGGATGGAGAGAGAGAGAGAGAGAGAGAGAGAGAGAGAGAAATAAAGAAAGAGAGCGAGAGAAAGAGAAAGACAGTATGTTAAGGAGTGACACAGTGTGTGTATGTGTGTGTTTGTGCGTGTTTTACTTTGATGGAAAATAAGACCTTTTTAACTGCTGCGGTTAGGATTAAGACTAGAAAATTATGATAATGCACACAGGAAATGTTTATGGTATATATATATATGTGTGTGTGTGTGTGTGTGTGTGTGTGTGTGTGTGTAATTATATATGTGTGTAGCTATAGTGTTGTACGGTGAACTCTGTTCCAGGGTTGATGAGGCCAAGGCCAAATTGATTTTGCGGTGAGCTTGGGGGTGGGGATGGGGAGTTCAGATCTAAATACTGCATGAGCTTCTGCAGTCCTCATGGGCTAACGGAGCATCTCTCACACACCAATACACACACACACACACAAACACACACACACACACACACACACAAACAGATATATGCAAAAGCCCCCATGCATCCCAGAACAACTGCAACAAATCCATCTACACACATCAGTTCACGCTTGATTTTTCTCTTACCACTAATCCCACCAGGAGTGCAGAGAAAGCCAGGCCAGGTACCAAGCAGTGGTGAGGAAGGGATGTTATATCAGTGTTTGTGTGAGGGAATTTGGATCAGTTTGTTTGAGTAGAGTGTGTATCTACTAATCTACTAGTCTGATCTACTATGGTTTACCACACAGCAGTGTTTTAATATTGACCTTTATGTGTCTATATGGGAGCGAGTATGTGTGTGTGTGTGCATGTTTTGTTTTTAAGGAATCTGAGCCACAGAGGAAGTGCAGTAGGGAATACTCAGTTCAACTCCAAACATGACATCACACACACCGCGCCATCTAACTCTCCTCTGTGTCTCTGCTTCATGCTTGTATTCAAAGCTGTGCATGAGATGACCCCACAGCAGGACAAGACACACACACACACATACACACACATACACTCGAACAGGTTTACACAATCGTTGCCGTAAAGCCTTCCCCAGAGATCATCACAAACAGCGGGGGTGTGTGTGCCTGGCGCTGCATCTGTATATTTGTGGGTGTGTGTGTGCGCTTCAGTGGTGTTTTTCCTTGTCTCTGCGCTGGCTTGGTCTGGCTTGTTTGGAGAAATGAAAGCCTTTGAGTTTCTGTGGAGAGGGAAGCCCAAACACACTCTTATCTGTGGGAGTAAAAAGGCTGTGTGTATGTGTGCCAACTGTATAACGTCAGGCTCGAGGCAGATCGAGTTTCACCTCCTCAACCCTCAGAAACTATCTCTGCTCAGAGTGACTCCACTGTTTAATGGCCACAATCAGCACAATTACTAAATATTGTCTATGCTTATACTGCTGTTCTCACGTTAACACACACACACACACACACACACACACACACACACACTTCTTTTTAAACCATTAAAGGGCCCATATCCTACGTTCATCTGGTAGTTTATGTTTGTTTTTTCTTTAAGGTGACATTTGTGTTGTTTGTTTAGCAAGACCAACTTCTTTTTATCCCTTAGAATTACTTTTCATTACATTGCATTCATCGGTAGACACTTTAATCCAAAGCAACTTACAATTTGAGAAAAATATAGACATGCTATTTCTGTTACTGTGTGGAGAGTAAATGGCTTTTAAAACTTCAGAAATTTAACAGTGTTTGTGTACTATGTCAGCCTCTGTTTTTTTATGATATGGGCCCTTTTACTGGTACAACTTTTACTGGTACATTTTACTTTCACTTTATTATTAATTGTTAATCAATCAGTAATTTAATTTCCATAAAGTTAGTGAATGATAACCTTTAGAAAAGTGGTCATCAATCTCACTTCCTACAGAGCTCAAACTCAAATCTAACGCATCTAAGGAATGTGACTTCCAGGAGCAGGCTTAGAAACAACTGCCTTAAAGAATATAAATGTCTATGCATGCTAAGGGATCAGGTTACAGTCCAACATGATTCATTTGCCAAAAAGTGACAGCTTTCACGTGCAATGACAAAAGCACTGTGCAGTTTGATACTACATGGGATGATAGTGTTTAACATTATTCTGTGAAATCAGAACATTCTGTCAATGCCTCATTTTGCTGTAAAAGAGGAAAGTGTAATGTAAATTCAATGAATAGTCTTGTGTTTATGTTAGCTGTTTTCTGAATTGAACAAAGCAGAGTTCAGACTGTAACCTCTCCATACAGAACAGGATGTAAACATCATTTATTACATAGCTAGCTATAATGAATCTTATCATGTATCATGTTCTGCAAACATACTTTTATAAAGAATTCTCACCCTCAGATGTCCTGAACTGGCAAAACTTTTTATTTCTCAACCTGTCCTTTTGCCAAACTATTTAAATGTAATTAAGATTCAGAGTATGTTGACTCTTAAAACCTAATTACATTTAAATGGTATGGCAAAAGAATGGGATGAGAAAGAGAAAGTTGTGCCAGTTTAGGACTTCTGAAGGTGAAAATTCTGTAAAAAAGTATGTTTTCAGAACAGCAGCAAGTGTGAGACTTCACTATAGCGCCACTTTCTTGGTTCTCCAAGAGTGTAATAAAACTACACTCTAGTCTGGCATTGTGCATTTTGAGCTCATGCTCTTATGGCTTTTTCCATGAAGTTTCTTTCAAGCAGTGCCTCACTGGAACGCCAACCTCGATAGTTATGTCAGTGACGGCTCACTCAAAATGTGTTGTTTGTTATCAGGGGGTAATTATCTATTGTTTACATTGTTACTAGGGACAATACATTTGTCACTAAGCATCAGGCTTGGAGGTGAGCTTTTCTTTTTTACGAGGTAAACAATGCTATATGCGCCATTCCTCCACTGGCTCCAGAGCTGGCACATGCCACGCTGGGTGACATCATTCTTGGCATGGTGTAAATGTACTCCTTTTACTTGGAGAGAGGGGAAAAAAATGAACCTCTCTTAAAGAAACATTTCACTGAAGGATACTGCCATCAAAGTGATGTAAAGTCTTTATATGAGAGCTGGAGCTTAAGGCTTATGTAATCACACCCCTATTCAGCCGTGGAAGATCAGGGCTGGCCTGGGACCTGTTGAGAAGGAGACATTAAGGCCTTCATGCTGCAGAAAGTTTTGCTTACAAACTATCTGTTTGTAGTTTCTGATTTCTTTTCTTCAACTTTGTTTCAGCAAAGTGATCAAAAACTAATTCCAGAGTCTATTAGAACATTGAGTGCTGATGTAATTTGCATGTTAGGTATTGTGCTAATTTCTTTTCTATACACTTGTAGCCTCTCCTAGTATGCATTCTGCTGCATGCAGATTGCAAATTGATCAGTTATTATTATCAAATATTTCCCATTAACTCTGTTATCATGTTATCCAGGACCCTGTGAGCTGTATGTTTGTGAAATATGGCTGTGTTTGGCTGCTAAGCAGCAATGAGGGACAAAAAGGTAATTCGAGTAATTAGAATAACTGACACCACTGTCAAGCTGTCTTTATATAAAATAGTGTACACAAAATAAGACAAAAAATAAAGTTTTAAACATTTCCATCTAAATATATTGCATCAGTATTAAAGAACAAATAAATGTATTGTTGAACTTAGGGGCCTCCAAAACATGGAGACATTGAGCATTTTATGGCTACTGTGAATAGGGCTTAAAATAAAGATGCCACAAATAATGTAGTGTTATTTTCCCTGGAACTAAACCAAGAAAGTCGGTTTTAGAATCTTTATATGGTAGAGTATATGTTCAAATTGAAATGTTGAGCAATCTGTCTAGAGTATGAGGATGTAATGCAATAAAGGAATGATTAAAAACTAAGACAAAATCATCCAATTTGTTCAGCAGGACCCCCTTCCATCCCCTTTGGGTGTTCATCTTTACATGATATTTTTATGAACTTTATACGATGCTTATATTTGTGTATTCATGAGTTTTCTTTGATAGAATGTCTGAAGAAATATCTGAAAAGCAGTTTCCCAGCATCCCCCTTGATTTATTTTATGATTTGACCACTGCCTTTACCATAGAGGCACCTGTGACTAGAGGACAAGTTGTGTGTGAGGCAGGTTTGTGTGTATGATGGGGGTTGGAATCCAGGTTTTTGGAGCAACATCTGTATGAATGGTGACATTGTCAGAGAATGATGTCATTCAAGAGTGACGATGAGCTCAGGCGCAGCTGAAATGTGCAGCACAACTTGGCTGAATACATACAGTTAAAATTGCAAACTGAACACATGCCATTAACATCACAGAGACTTAGCACATACAGTCAACATTACAGATGGAACACATATAGTCAACATTACAGATGGAACACATATAGTCAACATTACAGATGGAACACATACAGTCAACATTACAGATGGAACACATACAGTCAACCTTACAGAGACTGAACACACAGTTAACATCATGTACTGAACATAAATAGTTTACATCACAGAGACTGAACACACATATTTAACATTGCAGACTAGTCAACATTACAGAGGGAACACATGTATTCAACATTACAGAGGGAACACATGTATTCAACATTACAGAGGGAACACATGTATTCAACATTACAGAGGGGACACATGTAGTCAACATTACAGAGACTGAACATATACAGTTAACATTACAGACTGGAGACATACAGATAGCATCATGGACTGAACACATAGTTAACATTAAAGACAGTGGTAAATAACCAAGACAACATTGAACAATATCATAGATTGCTCAAAAACACTAAGCGCATTAATAATACATTAAATGAGCAGATCATTATTGTTAAGCATTTTACAAAAATACCTAATTTGCCTATACATCGAGATTAAAGCCGTCCACTGATTATTGAAATACCGGTAACTAAATAATTGACAGATGAGTTCTGAACAATAGGTCAATTTCATGCTACAATAAAGAATAGTGTCTAGTCATGAAAATCCTGAAACTACTTTGTCGTGATCACTGCCTGCACCATAGCAGCACCTGTGACTGGTAGATCATATGAGCTTAGTCACTGAGAACTGAGGTTTCCAGTAGGAGACACTCCAAGTACTTTAAAGTTTCAGTCACTGGCTGTGTCCGATTGTCATCAAAACATGCTCCTGATGCTGCTTTTGATTGAAAAGCACTTACTGCGCTGTTTATACTGACGAGAGAGAGAGTTATCAACAGCACATTGAAATGTACTTAAATTTGTCATTTAGTCACACACTCTAGATTTAGGCACTGGGTGCCTTAAGAATCGTCTCAGCAAGTATCATAACGAAGGCACTCCAGAATTGGCAAGATTCACAGACCCTCTTTTAGATGATAGGGGTTGGCTGACTAGTTTCACAAATGGCTGTAGGTTTATTTATTGAATGGGGTGGGGATTGAGGGAACCTGCCATGTGTTTGTCTGAGTGTGGCAGTGTGTTGTTTTAGCTGCAATAACAGGCTGCATGAGCGTTCCTGCTTTCAGACACGCTTCACAGGTTGTCAATGTAGTTGGCCACTATGGAGCCTGGCCCAAGAAGACCTGTGTGATATTACGGGAAAACTGCAGACTCACTGTCCACTCTATGAGACCAGATGTTATTTACAGGAAGTATCTTAAGTACATTTTCATCACTTTACCTTAAGTCACGTATTAAAAATGAGTATAGAGAAAGCCTTAAATGGAAAATGTATACTCAAATTTAATACTTTGTCACTTAAATGTTTTATCATGAGAGTTATAATGATGTTAATATAGAATACTTCAGTACAACCACCTAACTAAGAAGAACAGAAAAGAATTTTAATGCAATTGCAAGTCATTTAGGCACTTCGCTTAAGCCAGGGGTCACCAACCTTATTGAAACTGAGAGCTGCTTCATGGGTACTGAGCCATACGAAGGGCTGCCAGTTGTGACGTCCACAGTAGAGGCCGCGATTGTGGTTTTGGTTTTAAGGACTTTTATTTTGAAGCCAGGGTACATTTGTGTCTAGGATCAGTGTTTCAGGTGTCTTGTGTTTTGGTTAAGTGATTGTGTGTAACTATTGGTTCATGTTTGAGTGGGGTTGTGTTTTTAACTTCACTGAATGTGTATGTCAGTTGCTGGTTAACACCTCACCATGAACCTCACCTTCCCTGCTCCTCGTGTCTCCTCTATGTAGTCTTGTTTCTGTTAGACCCTTGTGGCTTGTTGTTTTGTTATATAGAGTCTGTGTCTTTTGTAAAATAAAACCATCTAATGGAACCTGCTCTCTTGCGCCTTGCCTCACTAGCCCGAGCACCCGACATGACACCAGTCTGATACACTAGAATAGAGTTTATCTAAACTTCATATATAATAATAAACATGCTTTTTAAAAATATTGTCTTTTTAAAATCTGAATGAAAAAATTTTATATGAATGCAAATGTGATTAAAGAAGAATAGCAACAGGATACAATTAATTGTGCTATTTTTTAAACAGGTCCGTGGCCACTCATGTGGTCCTTGGGGGCACCATGTTGGTGACCCCTGGCTTAAGCAGTTACATTGTTTCTGAAGGAGAACTTTATTTCAGGAGTATTTTCACCATATGAATGCTGTTTTAAATGGATCAAACACAACTTATTGTGATGATTCTTAGCCCCAGGCTAACAGCATTAAGCCATCAGCTAATTCCCAATCCCAGTTGAGTTTAAAAGTCATCACAAAAGTCCTCAATGTTTAACCATGACAGTCCATTTACCTTTGAAATCAGTTCAATGTTCTAATAAACTTTCCTGTCCACTGGTTAACTACTCAGGGCCAGGTTTATTATCTAAAACTCAAACCGAACCCACAAGGACTCAAAGATGAGTACCAAATGTGACCTCTACAATCACAGGCAAGGTAAACCACAGATTGAACTTTTACTTTGCTTTGAAGTCCAATGTTTTTTTTTGCTTACATTGTCACAGGAAAGCTGGCCAGAAAGAGTACAATCAGCCTTGTTTTTAGAGTTATGTGATCCATGTGCTAGTCAACTGAGAGCTTCTTTTAAACCCTCACTTGTAACTAATATGGATGGACTGTGAGGTCTTGAACTTCTCCGATGTCATGTGTTGCAGCATCTACAGTGTGAAGTGATGGATGATTGTGTCTGTAGAGAGAGCAGCCTTGATTACAGCTGCTTAGCCTTGGTTGGTTCGGGAGGTCTGTGTGTTTGTGCTTTTTGTTAACTGAGACTGATTAGGCCCCTCCTGCATTATCCAGCCTGCCACCCTTAGGCACAAACCTTTTTTCTTTAGAGAAAATGTTTTAGTGCAGCTTATAGTTAAAACAGGAGTGATACAGAGTGCTTTCACTAAATACCTGTATAGTTGATAGAATAGAATAGGATAGAATAGAATTGAATGGATTAGAATAGAAGAAAATAGAATACAATAGAATGCAATTCAATACAATAAAATGCAATACAATACAAAACATTTAATACAATACAATACAAAACAATATGTAATTAATTTAAACTTACTTTAAGATAAATTTGAGATTGTTTTCTAATTTTGACTTATTTCTAATTTGACTCAGAGTTCATAATTTCCATTGACTTCATGTTTTCATTTTTAAAGTCAGTCAGAGAAGAAAGGATATACTCTCTGTATGGAGTTTACATTCAAAATTTTCTGCACCTGTTTTACCTAAGGAAATGCTAGTAAAGGCAAGTTTGTGATGTGATAAAAAATGCCTAATAATGCCTATTTTTATAGTGTCAACCTAAAATATGCCCCTAAATATGCTTCCAAACACTAATTTCATTTTAAACTCATCTTAATACCTTACCCTTAAAAAATTTAAAGGTGAACCCATAACCATACTGTACAGTGTACACTGCACTGCTGCAGTGCTACAATGTAAAATACCGATGTTATAGGTTGCACTGTAATTCATTCAAGCACGTTTTCTTTTGTTTTCTTTCTAAAAGCAGGGTAAATACAGAAATAATTTAATTTACACTAATACAAATACAGGCCTTGAAGAAGAACAAAACAAAAAACATGCGGGAATGCTGGACTGCAGCTGCCAGAGATGCTTCACAAGGCAACAGCCAATCAGCAGCAAGGAGAAATGAATAGCGCTCTCGGAATGGATACTTTCAAACCTCCTGCCTCTGAGTACAGAAGCATTTCACTCTTCCTAGACATGCTTTCTTGTGTTATGGCAGAGTAGTGGTTAGGGCGTTCGCCCTGTGATCAGGACGTTGTGGGTTTGATTCCCAAGACTCCTAAGCACCTCTGAGGTACCCACACACTACTTCCCAGGCGCTGTGTTCCTGGCTGCCCATTGCTTCACTTGGTGAATGGGTTAAATGCAGATGAAGAATTTTGTGCTGTTCATGTATGACAGAATGGTCACTTTCAGTACCAGAAATGTATACAGTTAGATTTTATATGGTAATGTAGCTAGATTTACATTAATATTTGTTACAAAAATGGTCAATTATATATATTTTATATAAAAGCAAAAAAAAAGGGTCTTTCCGTGAACAATTATCAGTTTGGTTCTAAGAATTAATAAATGTAGGACATGGGTTCTTTAATATAACATTTGGTCTTTCTGACTAGTGTACTTTCATACCTGTTTTGTAACTGCTCTACAAATGAAACTGGTTCCAGCAGTTGGACATGGCATACATGGTCTTGTCAGATGCAGTATGGCTGCAGCTTCACCAGATTTTGTGCCCCTCCTTCAATGAAAGCCTTCCCCATAAGAAATCAGTTAAGTGGTCCCCAGCTTGCAGCTGCTGTAAGAGCTGGGCTAAAGTGGGGGGATGGTGGGGGAGCTCATAAAATGATCTAATGGGGGTGTGGTGGTGGTGGTGCGCTTAGGCATGCGCACTGCGCGCACCCAGGCCGGCTCGAAGAGCAATGGAGAAAGAGACTCTCTCTGTGTCTGGCATGGAGGTTTGTGAGATGGTGGAGAACCAGATGGGCATTGTGTCTCCCAGGAGCCCACAGAGAGCAGGAAGCAGTGCCAGGAAAGTTGGGGCTCAGATTTGTGCAATGAAAAGGAGTATGTACGTAAGGCCCACTGCACTCACCAAGGACCAGGAATGATTATGAGGCTCTGGGTCAAATATCAAGACTGCGGGGCTCCTGCAGAGCTCCTCGACTTCCTTCTCGGAACAAAATGAAAACAGTTTAATTCTAGTAGTATTTGTTTAATTATTATTGACATTTTGCTAAACACTTCGTTATTTAGTACAGGGGTGTAACAGTCATGACAATCATGGTGCAAAATGGGACTGTGTGCACTGTTATTATTATTGTTATTATTATTATTATTATTATTATTATTATTAATAATAATAACAAAAATAATAATAATATTAATATTACCAAGATGTATTGTTTAAACACCAAAGTTTGCAGACAGCCTATACCAGTAAATAACCCAGCAGAGCCCACCTCCCGTGTTCTGCAACAGCGTGATTATAGTCATAATTTGTTCTCATTCAGGTTTTGAATATTGTGAGAATATTGAATTGTGAGCCTTATATGGTAAATAAGATCAAACCATGAGCTGAGTTATTTGAGTGTGTGTGTGTGCGTGCTGTAGAACCATAGCAGGCATTATATAGTTAGGTTTCCTTTGATTTAGTAGGTTCATATTCATATACATAGTGTCTGCTTTGCCAGAATTTTTACTACATGGTTTCTACTTTGTTTTGTCCGGAAGTGCAGTACATGGATGATTTGGACAGTTTTCTTGACTTCAGAGTCAAGAAACATGTAGCTATTTTATTACTTGTCTAATTTATTTAACACTTACATTTTTCAACACTAATTACGTTAATTTAACTAGTTAATTTGACCCTGTTATATATTTTACAAAATGAGGCATCTTCAAATTTGAACCTCAGAAAAAATATATTCATGCTGAGAACCTGTTGCTCCTTTGTGCAATTGTTTGAATGTGCACTGAAATAGGTAATTTATACGATTGTGTCATTTCCTCATAATTCACACAATTGTCTGGCTTTTATGTTATTTATGAACATATTTGGACCTCCTGGGATTAAAGGTGTGTAGCTCAGTTGTGCTGGGCAGGCCTCAGATTGGACTGGATCACCCTTGCATGCTCAAGTTCTGGACAAACTTCTAGGGATTGAAGGCATGCAGCCCAATTAGGCTCTTCTTATTAGCAGGTGAGATTGGACCTTTTACAGAATATCCTTGGACATCCTGGTTCTAGATGGACCCAGTTAGGTTGTCCTGAATACAAAGACACTGAGAGCACAATGATGAGGGAAGTAGAAACAGGCAGTGCTCACTGATGGGGATTATAAGGTCAGATATAAAAACGGAAAAGAAGGTTAATAGTCCTGCTGGCACTGAACTGCGAAAAGACAAAGAGAATGACAAAGTGAGTGCACTCTGATAGACGGTAGAGGAAAGGGCAGTAATGTCTAGAAAACAGTAGAATACCCCCAACCACCCACCCACCCACACATTTGTGTGCACACACACTGTCTGCCCTGCTCCACTTCTACCCAGGGGCTCCCTTTTCCCTCTGACCTCATTCAGTCTGATTTATTCTTCCAGCAGCGGGTGGGGCGCTCCCTCTCTCTTTACACTCTTTATTGATATGAAGTCATCTCTTCGTCCTGCAGAACCTGAGCCTGTTGGCAGGATGCGCCCCAAAGCACTCCCTGCAACATCACTCAAAAGACACAGTGTCACACTGCAAGTGCCAATAAATACCATTAAAGTGCCATTATATACCTGCACCACAACTCCATCAGAGACATGACCTAGAGAAAGTGGGGTCCAAGGGCAGGGGCTAAAGGTGGCAGATGAAAGACACTAGCTCTGCCTTAACAATCAAAGAGATATGTATATAGAAAAAAGGTGCTAAAAAGCCCATGAATCTTAGTATTTATATGCTCTCTCTCTCTCTTTCTCTCTCTCTCTCT
>JBBPDH010000007.1:7598753-7612139 GCA_037974565.1 Clupeocharax schoutedeni
TGTCCTTTGTACCATTTCATGCTATTCATTGGACCTGAACTGTTTGAATTTCGATTAAATAAAGCTTGAAACATTGGTGTGTTCTAAAACTTTTGACCGGTGGTGTATAACAGAATGGTCATTTTCACAGTAAGCAATCATGTTTGGCCAAAATGCAAAAAAAAAAAAACCTTGATATGTTTTTTTGTCCATGTTCCACACCCATCCTCAGTCACATTCTGTGTATCTGTGTATTTTTAAAAATAATTTAGTGTATTACCAAAATAATCTAATTCAATTGAATTCTGATGGAATTTCACAGTTTATTATGCACTGAATCAGTTCCAAAAAATGTAAACAAAATCAAATCATGCACACGCCGTGCTAACTACTGTATCCTTCTGCTCCTCAGGTCCAGAGAGCAGTCCGGCGGGAAGTCCCACCCCTGTGACCCAGCAGCAGGTCATCCAGCACAACACCATCACCACCTCCAGCACAGCACCCAATCACCGCACAGACATCAACCCCATCCACTAGAGACTGGCCCCACAAGTGGACACTCTAACCGCTGCACCATGAGCTCCACGAACAGACGCACACCTCTGTGCCTCTGCGGCAACTCTTTCTTCCATAAATATTCAGTACTCATTTCATTTTTGTTTGTTTGTTTGTTTATTTGTCTTTGTTTAATCATTTGGAACTAGCTTAAAAAAGAATGCCTTCCAGATTTACCCAGCGCAGAGCTGGACAGCACGACATGTTTCACGTGTTAGGTACAGAGTCGAGGGGTTGCTGTGGTTCCACAGAAGAAGATGGAGCTCAGAGGCTCCTTTATTTCTGTACGTTTTACTGATTCACTGACTGGCCCTTCGTCAAATACTACTGCCTTCACACTTATGCAACACAGTCCGATTGTAGCCATGATGTGTGCTTTCTCTTCGATCTGAACTCTAAAGCCAAAACAAAGCTGTTTCTCTGTTCTTTTCTACTAAAGTTTCATAGTAATTATTCTTCTATCCCCTTTTCAAGTTCTTCTTCTAACCCCCTTTTAAACTCCAAAGCCTCAAGCTAAGAAAGTTGCCTAATTAATAAGCCATTATGCATTGATAACAATGCCGGATGGAAGCAATATACATCTCTCTGACGTGTGCTCAACATTGTGCCTGTCTATACATTTCCCGGAAGGAATTCATCTCACTGCTGTGCTTTTACTCTAACTTGGCCATTATTTGGCTTTGTTGCTTTTAGCTTTGAGGGGTACTTTGTAAATGCAGCAAGCCTCCATCATTTGAAAGGATTTTCTTAATACGGAGGGCTTTTCTGTTTATCAACTTGGTCTGATCAGTCATTCATATAAAAGTAGTCTGAGCACTTCGGCTTGTTGATCATGCGTCAGGTTTCTGGTCATGCCCAGAGTAGATGAATCTCATGCTACAGCTGGAGACATATCTGGTTTCCAAAGGGGTCTCAAGCCTGGTTCCTGGTATACCAATGCACTCCACATTTTAGAGTTTCCTCTGCTCTTCATACACTTGATGCAACTATTGAACAAATTTAACAAGCTCTTCTTGAGGTACACTGAGCATGTAAGATTTGGGAAACCCATCTAGGCCTAATTATCTAAGTGTCATGCCCTTACTCTCACATTAGGAATTAAAGTATGCTGGTTTAATGCTACAACAGACTCTACATAATGTGTGTATGTATTCACTGCTCTGAGCATGGCCAGAAGAGTTTGCCCCTGAGCTACCCATCCCTGTCCTGCACTATCATGGTCTAACACCAACACCTGGAAAATTTGGAGAAACCTTTCTGAACAGAAAAACCAAATGATCTGCTCTGTTTCTAATTTTGTCTTAAGTTTCAAAGTTTCAGAGTCCTGTGCATTATTCCTTAAATATAACCCCAGGAGGTTTTTGATCAAATTGGTGTCTATATTGTGGCACATGGATGTGCAGGAAAGTGTATGGGCAGCTCTCCTTACATGGACCAAGCAAAACCTCAGTAGTATTCTATAGAAGATTCTATAGGAGTCTATAGCAGATTCTGTAGAGGTCTATGAGAGGTTCTGGAAAATGTGCTGCTGCACTGGAAATCGTCAAAAAGCTAGCAGCCCATTCTTACTATGAGGACATTCCAATTTTTTGTGCAAAGGATTTCTTTACCTCAGGATTGCATAGTCAAAGATCTGAAGCTGGCCGCCATGGTTTTATGTGGATGAGTAAGGCTTGAAGGCCTAATGAGGTTGCATCTTTTAGCTGGCTCCCTTTAACTTTGACTAACTTTGATCTAGTGCAGAGGTGCCCGACTCCGGTCCTGGAGGGCAAGTGTCCAGCTCTGTTTGGTGATTCCCTTCACTAAAACTGGCAATTAACAGATGAGTTGAACCAGGTGCAGGGAAATCATCAAACTGGTGACCTTTTGGAATCCAGTGTTGGGCCCCTCTGATCTAGTGGTTTCATTTAGTTTTTCAGCCTCTAAAGGAATGTAGCATTTTACTATTTCTAAATAGGTACCGATCTCAACTATGCTTTTCAAATCTCACAATGTGCCTGAACTATTCTGTGTCTTATTCATATACAGAAGAATGTCAGTCATTATTAACGTATTGATGCATTAATACATTTTTTGTTGCTGTTTGTTATTTTCAAATCAGGTCGTAGCGATGAACCTTTTGAGACATTTTTGGCTCTTTTGTAAAGGTCTAGACTAATTGCTTGGTTGCATTGAGGTTTTGGTCAGGGATTCATTTTGGAGTTGTCGAACGTTGGCTTATTTCGTGAGACCGCTGAGGTCTGTGATGATAGCACCTTGACCCTCTATGAGTTTCCCCTGGCCTCCTTGGCCAAACATGAACTGAGTATTGTATGTGCATGTAAGGAGGTGAAATGCACCAAAATCTTTGTCCCCGCCACAGGAAAAAGGGCCTTTCTTCCAGCAGCTAAGCTCAGAACTCTGTTCCATGCATCTCGCCCATCACAGTGGACTTCTCACCCCTTGAAAAACGGAACATATTGATTCCCTTCGCCTTTCCACACAGCACTATGTCCGGAACAGGAGCGTGCTAAACAACCTCCACATTGAGAGGAGAAATCATGTAGCTGCCTATGCACTTTTGACCTCTGTGAGTCCAGCAGAGGATGGAATAGCCATATTGAAGACTCAGCGATTATTCTGTTCCCACACCAGCGAGAGACCGCCACTGTCGTCCCCCGGAGGCGATGGCACCACCGCCTTTTGTACCCCTTTCTTCCCTTTAATCGGTTATCCTACTGGAATAAAAAGGGAACATCCAGCTTCACTCCCAGCCTTCAGCCTCATATCATGGGATAGACTGGCTCAGAAAGATACTAATAGCTTTAAAACATTTCTTTCTTTCTGCAAAACCTTGTCAGTAATGTTTTTTTCACACTGTGCTGATGGTGAAAACAGAGTGTGACAAAATATCTGCTATGTTTGATCAGATCCAGCACTTACACCTTTCTAACCATTAAAGGGCCCATATAATGGAGAACTAAATATGCCTAATATCTTTCAAATAAAAGAATTTAACATACTGCCATGGTATTGTGAAAGCCTTAACATATACCATTCATACCTCAGGCCATATGAAAATTAGACGGAGAAAAAAAGCCCTCTAATTTGCTAGTTTTGAAAATCAGCATAGACAAACTACAGCAGTTTAGGTCTGTTTAGTCATGATAAAATAAAAAGAATCTATTGGCCTGGTCAGCTTTCTGAATGGGACATATTGCAGAAAACAGTCTTGAAGGGACAGTTAACAAAACAGCCATTTTAATTCTAAAAGATAAAGTTTGGAAACAATGATTTTTTGGTGGATATATATAATTTTTTATATAGCATATGGGCCCTTTAATCAATGTAAAAAAAAAAAAGAGTTTTCAGTTTACTTTCCATGATTATGGTTTGTTCTTGCTGAATGGGATGCTGATAGGTGTACATTAGTGTCATCTCAGTGTGATTTTTATTTCTGCACTATTGTTTCTGTAATGCAGGCTAGTGAACTCACTGGCCACTGTTACTGTCCTATGCCAAACAAAAAAGGAGTAATACTTGTGCAAAAACTCTCACTTTTTACATTCACGTTCTCCAGGATGTTAAGTGTTACATGTTGCAGACTTAACTGGAGATTTAAAAGGGTCTCTATGGAGGGCCATATGGTTGTTGTTGCTGTTGTTGTTGGAAACAATTAGCATTGCTTGGATCTCAAGCTCTCCTGGAGTGGCAAAGTTAAACAACCATCAGAAGTCCTGCCATATTTCATCTTCTCTGTCACCAGACCAGGTTAACGTCCAGTAAGGGCGACATCAGCACTGACTTGACTGAGGCAGAGATAAACACACTCAACTGGAATAAGTGCTCTCCCCAAAAAAAAGAATATGTGTTCAATGTTCAGCTGGTGGGTCCCACACAGTGTACGTTGGTCCTTTTTTTAAATGGGCAGACAGATTTGTCTTTTGTATAAGCATTATAAGGCAACAGAGGGAAAAGTGTGTGCGCGAGTGTGCTTGTGTGTATGTATGTGTGTGCGCGTGCATTATTTTTGTGAGGTGGTGGACTGAATATGCATTAAAAATATCTAAATGTATCATTTGAAACATAAAACTATAAATATTGTATAGATTCGCATTCATTTCTGTAATCTTGCTCATGTAATGCAACCACCTTTCTTTTCGAAAGGAGTAAATGTTTGGTACATGTTTGTAAATAATGTTTGCATCGCACTTGCAGTCTTCAAATGTACGTCTGTTCGTTTCTGCGCTTAAAACCCTTCGTTGTTTATTACACATCATGAATTCAAACATGCTTGCGTAACTTTGTACATTTTATACATGTTCATTAATGCCGTGAATGTTTGTGTTTGTTTATTTGTTTGTTTATGCATATGTACAGATGTGAGATCACAGCAGCTATATTACAGTATGGAAATAAAGCACTTGTTCGGTAAAAAGTGTGTCAGCATTGATTTTTACTGACCTAGGGACAGTGGTAAAACCATAGTTATTTCTAAGCATTAATATACAGTCTTTGTTGTATATATATATATATATATATATATATATATATTTACATTATTAGTGTGCTTGCAGAGGAAGCACACAATTGTTCTTCTTCAGTTTTATTCTCTTTCTCTTTATTATTCCTTTCACCCGTTTTATGGCGCCCTACTCCTCCCAGAGCTTTCGAGATAGAGACGCCGTTCCAACTCTGACATGTCGGGCCTCATCCGTAGATGCGTGCTTGTTCACAGCTTTTTGATACATTTTGTGGTTCACACGTTATGAAAAAGCCCCACAGAGAATAAATGGTAGAATGCTGGGGCGATGAAGCAGCAAAAAACCCAGGATTAACTGGAATTTTATGGTTAAAATCCACATTTTAAACCATGTGAACCCTCTGAGTTAAGTTGAAAAACATAGATAAAGGGAGAGAGAACATTGTGGTAGTAAAATTTGCCTTTTAAAACAATCAGCGTAACAGTGTAATCACTGGTGATGTATTCAGCTGGACTACAAGTGCAACCAATGTAATTACACACATACATTATATATATGTATGTTATATATATCCATTATATATATCTAATGTAATTACATGGTGCCTAGTTTTTAAACACTTTTATTACAATAACCTCTAATCGTAGATGATTCAAACATAGATGAAAAGTCTACTGTTTTACAATTAAAATATAAACAAAGTCATATAATAATTGCTATGGCTTATCCTCTGTCTGATTTGTAATTCATTTTACTGTGTATTATCTAGTATGTCCTGCCCCCTTAAGGACATACAAGAGAACTGCAAGAAATTCTTGAGAGAGAGAGAGTTGGATGATAAACTCAATTTACAGTTAAATCAGAGATCCCTAAATCAGGGCCTGGGGAGCAGCGTTCAAAACAGCTTGGTAGGTCCCTTCCTCGAATACACTAAACTTGGCAATTACATTTATCTAGGCATAATTGAGAAGGAAAAACACAAAACTCTACTGGACGCTGTATTGTCGGTGGTCTAAATTTTGTGGATGCCATATGTCCAATGTTTAGAAATGATGCACATGAATATCTAAAGTAGTCTTGCTTATGTGGTTTCTGACATTCTGATGGTTGGGGGATGGTAAAGTTACATTACTAGGTAACCTTTTAGCCTTGTATAGAAGTGTATTGTTCATTTCACAGCTGTGAATCAGAAAACAGCAAGTTCAAACAGCAGCTTAACAATACCATAATGTTCTGCACACACACTCAATTAAGAAACGCCAATTTACCTGAAACCCGCCAATTGGGGAACCCGGGGGAAACCCGCTCTACCACGAGGTGAACTCCACACACACGCACGCACACACACACAGGACCGGGACCCGGATTCGAACCCTTATTCCGGAGGTGTGAAGTAACAGTGCTACCTCGTGCGCCCCCTAAAGGAGACATTTCGCTTTAGGGGGCATATTATGCAAAACTCCACTTTTTTACAAAAAAAATTATAATAGATCTATGGGTTATACAAAACCGGCTGCTAAATACAGAGGAAGAACTTTGTGCTGTGGTGTGTTCACACATGACAAAATGGTCACTTTACACACACTTCAAAGAAGTGGCAACTTAACCTGAACCACTAGATGGCAGCACAGTATGGCTTAGCTTCTCTCACCTCAAACAATGGAGATGATATGGTCATCTTAATCTGAGGACCCCTGCAGTTTTGTAGTCCTTATCTCTCTGTGCCTGGATGTCCTTAATAGCATTCTGGCATTCAGTGTTGTGCTCACAAAACTTCAGGTAAAGTGTATCGCTTGTTTACAGTTGCCAGGCCAATTTAACACAGTCAGGAACAAGTTCTGCCCTCCCTTCCTAAGCTACTTCGTCACTTAGCTTTAACCATAAAATGTTATAGTATGTACAGTAATTATGATCTCATTTCATTAAAATCAATATTTTTCACCAGGTGAAACTGCATAGTCTAAATATGTTAGATGAGGTCAGGGGAGGCTGTCCCATAAGGGTTTTAAAGAGTGCACAAGGTCCCAACATACTGCTTGGAAGCATCAAAACGAATCTGGTATTTCATTTTCTGCCATAATTATTTTCAGTGTCTGCTTGAAAGTTAAATAACAAGGCATACTGTTTTTATTTAAAAGGTGACTTTAATCACAACATTGATCAAGTACAACAAAAAACATTCCAGAAAAATGATTTAATCTATCAGCAAGTAGCCAAATATACAAACTTAATTCTGATTCATTCAGTGGCTGTTGTCAGTCAGGAATAAACAGTCACTGGTGCAAAATAAACCCCAACATTGTCATTAAAACATCCAAACCGAACACGGAGTGCATCAGACAGATGAGAATCCCTGTGTGGACAGGAATCTATCAATCATGTCAAAAGACCTCTCTGGTTGGTCATAAGGCAATATGTGTCCCCCGCCTCTAACAATGACCTAGAAAAAAGAAAGGCGGCAAATGAGACCTGAGATTCTCAAACTATTTAATCCAGGGATCATCAAGAGCAGGTAGAAGTAGAAAAAAGGCAACAAATACTACATATTTAATCTTTTTACAGCTTAACTAGAAAAGTGAAAAGCTACATTCATATTTGGGAGTGGTCATTTAGTGTGCTTTGTAAATACTTTACATATAAATAAATAGACGTGTTTTTACTTTGCGCTTACAAATATGAACAAAAATGAAAAAACTGATGGAGGAAAAGACTATTATTAACTTTGTTACAAAGCCTTTGGTAGGGATTACAGCTTCAACACAGTAAGAATGAGATTTTCACAGATGTGGTTCACTGTTTGCTCATTCCTCTTGGCAAACCTCCAATCGCCCAAGATTAGGAAATACCTTCTGATAAACTCCGCAATTTCATAATTCTTGTGATTCAGGAAACTGGCAAGGCCTCTCAGGCACCTTGAACTCAATTAGAAATCTGTTTTTTGGCTTTATATTTTGATGTCATGGTCTTCTTGAAATATCCTTCCCAGAGGAATATACGTGGCCAAGCAGATTCAATTCTAATATTTTCTATTACATTGCACCACTCAGGTTTCATGTCCTGTTTCAATGTACCAGTATTATTTGCAGAGAAGCAGCCCCAGATCATGATGCTCCCATTTCTGTATTTCACTAAACTCTCTCAACATTGTCAAAGAGCACATTGTTACCAAATGTATTTAAAATGTGCCTAAATTCTTGCATAATTGTGCTGCAGTCTGTTGCTTGCTGTCCTCTGTTTAACCTGCTCTTCAAGTGACAGCTGGCTTCTCTCTTACCTTCCTTATTAATCTGAGAGTCTATTGTGAAGTCTTGCCTACCACACCTCTCTAGGGACAATATGTTATGATACCATAAGCTTTCCACTTGTATTTTATTGAAGTAGTTGTACTGACAGGCAGGTTTAAGTTCTTTACTATGGCTCTGTAGTTTCTTCCATTCAAGTACTGTTTAGGAATGATGTCCCTGGCAACTTTAGGAAGCTCCCTCATCTTCACCAGTAAATGCTACTTGCAAGAAATCTTCCCAATCATTTGTAATGTTTTATGATGACACCAGATGCATATTTTCGGCCTGGATAAATGCAGATATCCAAAAAAGCTAAAACGGTTTAAATACCCATTCTTGTACACAACAACTTTGTGTCCCACAGAGCCCCTTCAAAGCTGAGCTCTGGAGCAAGCACTCACCTGGTAGAATTCTTCCACTTGCCGGACGTAGCCTGCTACCTCCGTGTCACTGGGACGGACCTTCCAATGGAAGCGCTCTGCCTTTTTATATGCATCTGCCCCGGTCCAGTTCACTGTGGGCAGGAAGCGCTCTGTCAGTGGAGCTGCCACAATAACATCCAGCTGTCCACTGTAGATTAGCACCTAAACACACAGAAGACAGCAACACATTACACTACATTAAAGAAGTACATACATTATAGTACACTACATTATAGAAGTACACCAGTACAACCGAAATGCAACATGAACATGAAACGCAGAGCTGCACAGAGCTGCACTGCAACGCAGAGCTGCTTCTCACCCTGTATTTGTCCATGAGGACACCCAGCCATGGTTTGATAGACTTCATGACATCCTGGAGCAGGTGCTTCTCCACCTCAGACCCATCATTGAATGTTAGGTTTCCTACATGGATTGAATTCCTCACTGTTGCTAATGTCACAAACTTGCTAAAGTACTCTTGATCCGCAGGTGCCTGTTGAGGAGACACATGGAAACAGGCCTGGCATTTAACATGCAGGATCAATGTACATATATTTGCATGATGAGTCACTTTATAAGGTCCTTCTACATATACACACTCAATGGGCAAAACCCAAAACAGCAGGAATTATTTTGGTTGTGGATCACTCTCACACAGTGGTACTGCTGTGTGATCACACAGACATCTAGATTTATGTTAGTGCGACTGCTGTGCTGAGAATGATTGTGTGTGTATGTACAGACACAGAGAGGCAGACAGCGAGAACACTTTAATTCAACCCTGTTACATAACACAGACGTGCCCATGCCATAAACATCTCATGTGAGATGTCATGAAAGATTAGGTCCACTGTCATGTGCTTGAAATTACTATGACAGCCTCTACAATGTGTGAGAACGGTTTGCCACATGGTAATTTAAGGTCCCTGATGTATATGCTTCTGTTATGAATTAAATACAGTATGATCCAATATGAACAAATGTCTTGTTGAATACTGGGTACACTATTTGGAGAACCCATTGTAGCATCACAGGGTTGAAGATTGTGTTGAAGTTATTTTCCTTTTGAAATGAAATGCAAAAAGAAAAAGTTCAGTACCTGACACTGCATGTAGTTAAAATAGTTGGTGCAACCAGTAGCATTTTGGAAGAATGAGGGATAAGGAACAAGGTCTCCATTCAGTAAACTGTCAAAAACCTAGGAGTGAGAGAGAGAGCAGATAGATGAACTGAAGAGAAACCACTATGAACTTTCTTAATGTAAGAAATGGCGTACTTAGTGTAAAGAAAGGGTTCACATCATACACTGTTCTTGTAGTTTTGTTCTTTCCATGAGGCCAACCTAAGTTTGTGTAGGTTTATGGAGCCAAGACAGTAACGGATTCATTTTTGTATGACCATTTTCCAACCTCTATGTATTCTTTAAAACTAAACTGCCGGTCTTTGTTACACGCACGCACGCTCTGTTTGGACTGGATGTATTGTACCATACCCAGAAAAAATTCCATGATATAAACCCTTTAAGGCAAAAAGTCACATAGGAAGTGGCTGCTCCTCTGCAGTAAACAGCCAAAAGTTGTGATGTGTAAAATCCAGCTATACCACAATATCAAGCATACCTGAAATGCCTCTATCCACCTTTGCTGTTGGATGAGTTTGATGCCAGCATCTGTCTGCAGCTTCACATACTCCCTCTGCAGCTCATCCACCAACCCAGTCTGATACAGGAAATCTGCGTAGCCGCCCATCATCTGACAGAGAGGACAAAATTAGAATCCAGATTTCTTTCTTTACAGACACGCACACCCCACTGAAATAGGATTTGTTTCAATGGGTAATTCTCCACCTACTCACCAACTCCGGGTCACACAGACCGTCTCCAATGGCCACTCCCTTAAAGTTGATCTTCACTTTGGCCGAGGGGTTGTTCTTGTGAATATAGTAGCCGACTGCAGGGACATATTTCCCTGCATAGGACTACAGAAAAGGTAAAGGGAGAAGGTCACTCTTACAACTAGTATCTATCGCGTCTGTAGCATGCAGTCAGTTACATAGATCATTGTTGAAAAGTTGTTGAAAAGTTAAACACTGGAGTGTTCCTTTAACCTCACTGAATGTGCAAGTAAAAAAAGATTATCATTACATTAAAAGAAAGTTTGACCATGTAGTTTACATACACTTGATAATGTAAAAGGCAGTAGTTGTTTTCCAATAGTGTAACATTTTATTTTAATATGATCAAATGTGATCACATGCTTGATACAATTAGGTAGCATATGAAAAAATGGCAGTACATAGTAGTAGGATACAGTGGTAGTTAGACAGCACTGCTTGCCTTTGCTGTTATTCCTGTATGAGTGCATGAGATAAGCCTTCACTCACCTCTCCTGTGGCATAGAACTCATTGGACTGGAATTCACTGAAGATCTGGAAGAACTGAATCAGTGCACTACCGCAAAAAAAGGAAAACTACTAAATATAAATATTTTAATTTAAAAAAGGTTCAGAAACTAGCCATTTCTCAGCCAACTCACTTGTACAGGTCCCGTCCTACATCATTCTGGTTTGTGGCAAAGCCTTTGTCATTATCAGTGAAGCTCCATCCAGTGCCCACCTAATCAATTGTGAACATGTTATTACTCTAAAAATGTTGTATTGAGACAGAAGTCCAAGAAAGACTGTCAGATTATACAGGAGGGTACGCAGAAATGCAAGAACTTACAGGGTTGTCGATGTAAAGAACTGAGTATCTGGAGGTCCAGGGGGTCTCCCTGTAGCCCACTGGAAACGGCAAAAAGTGTTGAGAATTAGACATATACAACTATACCACAACCTCATACTTCGAAACTGTACAGCACACTCTGAGTTAACATTCTATTTCAGAGTGTTGCTCCTTGCTGTTTGAGAACATGCACTCACATGTGAGATTCTGAAACACAACATAGGGTCCATGCTCTACAAAAAGGCCAAACATGGAGGTGCCTCCAGGGCCTCCCTGGAGCCAAAGGAGCACCGGAGCAGTTTCTGGTTTCACCTGCAGATACAAACACATCAGTGGGAACCACTAACTTGTGAATATTAAAAGACTGAAAGAGTTTAACAGGTATGAGCAGATAATTCAAACTAATATTTGATGAAAATTTTAGGTGGTGCTGGACTATGATGAGATTTTACCCAGTACTACTAATGCAGGTAGATCCTGTCCCAGTTTATAACTGTACATGTATCTACATCAGTATCGGCACAGATCAAGAGAGATATGCATATGAATAACCTGTAAACTGGATCAGCCTATTTGGCAACTGTGACATATGTGCAATGCTGTCTTCTATAAAACCTAATGTCTCTTAATGATAAATAAAGTGTTTCTGAATTTCTATGCTACCTATGCTAAATTACATAATGTAGAGATGGACTGACACAAATGAATGGAAAATAGGTGGAGAAGAAATACAAAATTAAGCAAAAATGTTTAATAACCGATTTAGAAAAGGCTTCAAATGGAACCCTTTAGTTCAGACACTTATGCCTCAAAGAAAGCACAGAGTAAAGAAACTTGCAGAGCTATTATCTTAAGCACAGCTCTGATACCTAAATCCAAAGTAAAACACAGCATCCAGCTGAGAGCTGGGTCTTGCTGCAGGGTATTACCTGTGCAGGAACGAACCAGAAGAAGAGGTTGCTGTTGTAGCTCTTGTTGACCGTGAGATAGCCAGAGTAACTCTTCACATTGGCACCAGGCAGGGGCCCCACCAAGCTCAGCTTTTTAGCTGCAAGTCAATAAGAAAGAACAAGGTTATTTTCTACAACAAATATCGAAATAAAGAGACCTCTAACTGCTATTTAGAGAAGTGTTTCTTATTCCTGGCCATTCTCTGCACCGTTTCCAACAATTCCATTTAAGAAACAGTGACTTAGGAAATTCTACAACCCTAGCAGAGAAGAAACACACGGGCTCCTCTCAATCTGAACAACAGGAACACATACCAAGCCATAATTTGAGAAAATTCAGATGAACCCAGCATTGCGTGTTTTATTGAAACTGCCCAGCACAAAGAAGAAAAAATAAATAACTTCATCACATAGCTGGAATAAAAGAAATCTATTTCATTGGTCCCTCTTTGTAAAGGACTAATTGGATGGAAACAAAAGCCAAACTCAACAGGAGAAACCAACAAAATGACATTGTTTAGTTAAAAGGGAAGTGGCCTTTCAAACAGCTTTGAAAGAGATTTTCAGATCATCACTACCACATCTGACAAAAATCTGTACTGTACTTAATGTATCCTCCCTTTTAAAACTGTCAGAGCCCTTGTCTATTTCATTCCTGTTGGATTATGGTGATAGTAACCAATGTACTATTATCGTGTATCGTGATGTTTAAAAAAAAAAAAGGATTTTTTTTACAGATGCTAACTTAAAAGAAAAAGTTCTCTTTTTTCCCTCCAGCCACCACATATAACCCATGTGAACTTTCCTTGATGTACACGGAGCCAGCTGGAGTTTGGACATGATATCAATTCATTGTTCCTGCACATTTGTTACTATAACCATAATTTTCAGTTAAACACACTTGCTTAGGCTATAGCTTTCTTCCTAGATGAAGTGAAAGTGATCATTCGGTCATACGTGAACACACCACTGCACACAGTGTGAACAGCAGGAAATTCACCCTCTGCA
>JBBPDH010000007.1:7650681-7662778 GCA_037974565.1 Clupeocharax schoutedeni
GTACATTTGAAAGTACTTTTGTCCCCTTTTAAAAAAGCAGTGCGCACTACTAGTAGAAAAAAATTCCATTCATTATTCATATGGTGCATGAGGTTTTGTTCCAACAGCAACTCCTGAAGCACCATAGAATACCATTAACGGTAATGAGGCTGAAATTACATGCATATGCAACACAGTGAATTTCTGCTCTTTTTTCTTTATTTTTTATGTCATATGGCTCCCCCTTGTGGAGATTCTTCAGACTGTATTACGGTTTTTGGTTGATCCACTCAGACAGTTACACAGTAATCACTAGGTCACTTCATCGAGAACATGCATTTTAACACATTTATATTTTTACAGTTTAACTGAGGAAAAACTAAATGTAAAGGAAAAACAAAATGTATCTGTATGGATGCATTGTGTGTGTGTGCACCGCTGTCTCTTTAACAAACAGTCTTTCAGTGTGTCTGCATGTAGTTGCCAGGATGCATAACAAAAACAAAAAAAGGTCACTACCCTCAATAATGGGGTCCCGGAATGGAAAGATTGTGCGTTTGTATGGGTGAGAGAGAGACAGCTGCTGCCCTGTGCACCTGTAGTTAAGATTATCACTTTTCTCTGCTTGACAATCATAGCAGGCCTCAGACACAGCTCTGACAAAATTCAGCTGAAGGAATGATTGAGGGGCCTGTGATTCCCTTTGTGAAGGTCTTACATATAGCTCTGCTGGGACTAAATTTACTAGAGTTGTAAGACAAAAATAGTGTGGACTTCACTCCAGGGTTGGAAGGTAAGCATGTTACATTCCAAACACAATGGAAACACTTTTACTATGTGACCTTGTTCTGCTCGGCTAGAATGCTCGAGCGTTCATCCATGAGGACAGGTTTGGAAACACCGTGGAGAATGAGTGGATGAAACTATATGGGACGAGTCCTAGAAAAATCCAAATCAGCACCTTCCACATTAACACTTTAGCCTGTGTGATCATTAGACCTTGTTAAATATTCTCAGGGCCTATTGTCTGAACCATCACCCACATGGTGAAGTGACAGATCTTGTAGGGTGTATATAATAATGAAATCAAACATCATGTAAAGACAAGTGATATTTAATTCTGAAGGATTGCATTATGAAGTGTAATTTACAGGGCTGCACGTTAGAAACAGGCATTGAAAAATGACAAGTAACTAAATTTTCAATGTAAATGTTTTTTCCTGTAGGAATTGCTTCCAATAGGTACAACAAGTAAAAATGCTTCTGGACTGAGTGAGAGTTTTGGAAATTTGCTCTTCATTTGTTAATCTTTAAATGCAAGTTAATGCAACAAGTATTAATTTAATGTAATTTCACTATTATTGATCCAGTGGAAATATGTACGGCACACCCCACTCACAGAAAGTAGATTTTGCACGCTGAAAATTAAACAGGCCACCACAATGAAGACAAGAGTAAAACATCAAAGTAAATACAGCAGCTACTACTTTAAATAGTAGTAAAATTCCTGAAAAGACTCAATTTAATTGAGTCAGGAAAAAAACTGTTAAAACTATCTTAAATTTGTGAAGTGTAGGCATGTTTAAATTATAGAGGTGTGTTGGGCATTAAGATGCTGATCAGAGGAGCTGAAGAGAAGTTATCCAGAAATAAAAAAAGAATAGATCAATTAAATGAAGAAGAGTTTATAATCCTTGTGTTTTCCTCAGAAGTTCAGGGAGGGCATTCCACATTGGGGACCTTAAGCACAGTTCCCTGTGGAAGTCCAGGCTTACTTCTAGTTTCCATCAGAAACATTTTTGGCTCAATTTTAACCTTCATTAAAATTAAATCAGGAGCTGCTGATGTAGTTTCACAAATCCAAACAGCGGCTGGATGAACCGAGGAGGAATCGGAAACCGAACCTGTGTTCTCCTCACCAGCTCACACAATACCAACCACTTTTACAAACAAAAGAAATCTTATTTTTCTATGCTTTCTTGTTTGCATTTATTTTAAAGGTGACTTTGCAAACAGAAAGACTCTTTATCACACACTGAGAAAATTGGCTTTAAACTGTTTGCACAGGTGCCTAAGACTCTTAAGTACAGTATAATCAATAGGAAAATGTAGATACAAACTAACTGGCTTTGTTGAACTCTCACCCAGGCCTGTTCATATTTGGTTATATATGATTTTGTTAGTGACCTGTAACCACAGGACTGACCCATTCATTGCCAGTACATACATGTAATGATGTGTGTGATAGTGTGTTCACTGCACCTAGCATGCCTGTTATTCCATCCTATAGGTCAAGGCTTTTCACTGGGTCTTAACCGACAGCTGGGCCTGTGCGCTTCCTGTCTGCGAGGCTCTCCGCTTTGGCCTCCGTCGAAATGCGACACCCTGCCCCAGCCTACGCTAAAAATCTCTTCAAGCCGGAGGTGGCAGCTGCCCACCCACATTTTTTTTTCACTGAGCTATACTGGCTCATCCCCGAGTTTCCATTGTGCCTTCTTTAATTATTCGCTATAACAATACTCTCCATTGAGGCATAGATCACTTTACATAAAGTGCTAATCTTTGCTCTGAAGTTACATAAAGTTTCAAATCACATTGCCTTGTGTAGTTCACTGACCATAACTGAACTGAAAAAGGCATGTGTAAGCTCTGACCCAGCTCGTCTACAGACAAATTAGCCTGATGTAATTAGAACGGGAGAGATATGGCTGTGTAATACAGTTACAGTGCGCCGCACAGCCTCAAAAATCACCCTGCCCACCCCTTCTCCTGCCTAGCACAAATGCACACACACACACACAGACACCAAGAGTAAGTCAAAAAGAAGCCATGACTCAGGTGTCTTTGTCCCAAGGCTGCGCTTAAGACACAGCACAGCAGTTGTTTTTTTTTACCATAGCAGCTGCTGACTGGACCTTATTCAGCCTTGCAATCAAATTCTGCATCCAAGCACTGACATATCATCTCAATCACTGCAGGTCCACCTGCCTACATGCAGCACCTCACTCAGCAGGGCCAGAGCACCCACGCTCACTTGGCTGCCCCTGGCTAGCTAACTGCTCCAAGCAGCACTGGCAGTCTCTCTCAGCACTTGTATCACAAAAGCATGAGTTAAGACGTATGTCTTTGTATAAAAACTCTATAACGTTTTAATGTTTAACGTTTTCAACCCCATCATTACTACAGTTTACACCATTAGAAGTAAAATGTAGGAGAACATCCAAACAGAAGTTGCCCTTTACATTGTGTGCTGATCATTATATTTGATGGACCAATAGCCCAGCAGCAACTGGAAAAAAATCACATTGCAGTACAATTATATTTTATTTCCCTGTTTTTTCCTCTGTAAGTGTTTGACAAAGATTTGTTGCAAAACTACTGCCCTAAAATTTACTGATAAATATGACATGAAATGTTTATCATGGTTATATTGTACCTACATTACTGTAATAAATGGACAGATTTCATTGGATACTATGTTAAGCTTTATTTTGTTTTTACA
This sequence comes from Clupeocharax schoutedeni, assembly GCA_037974565.1. Taxonomy (NCBI): domain Eukaryota; kingdom Metazoa; phylum Chordata; class Actinopteri; order Characiformes; family Alestidae; genus Clupeocharax; species Clupeocharax schoutedeni. The sequence goes on from JBBPDH010000007.1 coordinate 7,654,163, forward strand.
AGACTGTATCAAACATAAGAATTACATAAGAATGTGATTACCCTCCACATCACAACAGGACAGAACAGTCATCGCTGCATTATATCTCTACATGCAACTGCACCAGTGCCGTTTTCTGTATATAGTGCAATATACGCCATTAACATCCTCAGATTGCTGAAAAAGAAGGTAACAGTTCACGTGAAACCTAATGCACTTTGCTAACAGTCATCCTTACTTCAGCAAAAACAGTATTAAAAACACCGTCCATTATATTGGTAAGAGTATACAGTAACAATAACATGCACCAGAGCAATTTCAAGACACTTCTTTTTCTCCAGAGAATATACATTAGATTTAAAGATAGGTGTTAACCCCTAGAAATCATTAAGTAAGGAGTAGTCTCCATAGCAACTGCTGCTCATAGCTTATGGAAAAATGTAGCTTAGTGTACACTGTATCAAAACTGTTTTGTACCTATTTAACACAAGAAAAGCAGACCAATGAGTACAATATATGGTATATACTACACTGACCTCAGAAAGTGAAGGCATGCTACAAGTCCAACCGCAGCTCTTAAGAAACAAACAGCCAGTCACTTTTTAGCCATTTCAGGTTCATACCAACAGTCTTTAGCCTACTGGATAGCAGCGATAGACTTCGTTATGAAGAAATCCTTTATAACAGTTTGAGAGCCTTCACATGTATAATAATTACCTCCTGAAATAACTTTGGAGGCAGGATCCATTGGATCAAGGATGGGGCTACTTTTCCCTTCGTCATATTTAGAAGCATCTACAGCAAACACAGAGTAGACAAAAGACAGTAACGTCAGCGATACCAGAAGAATCAGTTTAAGAATACTGGAATATGTCAGCCTTGCTCTACCGGAGGATAAAGGTAGAAAGGCTCTAATGATGAGAGGACTCTTCACTGAGTTCCTGAGGTATGAATGGGAACGTCCTACTAACATCTAACCCTGACCTTTGTGAGACTGTCGTCAGAGCTCCTCACCATAATACTTCGGTCGAGAAGCTTTAGCAGCTTTGGCCTGCTCAGATCTTTCTATTGTTTTCCATGGAAAAAGCTTTTTTGACCTGCAGCTCAGCTGATGTTTTCATAGCCATATGCTTGGCTTAGCAGCCCACCTGTCTGTGGAAAAGATCAAGGATCTGCCGAGCACTAGAGTCTCCGCTAGGCTTTAAAGCAGAGCCAGCCTATTTAACCTACAGCTTTCTAACTTTATACTTGGTGTCCAGATTTGGTCAAAGCCCACCCACCAAACTCTATGTACATAGCTTTAAGGAGTCAAGTGGTTTTCTTTTTTTTTGACTGTTGCCATAGCTACCCCATGCAAAATGTCTACAGTAATATGTTCACATTGCAGTCCAGAAACGCAGCACCCTGGGCAAAGGACAGTAGAGTTGGACCACGAGAAGATGGCCTTCTTGTGGAAAAGTTCTACATTGAGGTATTGAAGGGTCTGGCCTGAGCTGGTCTTTTCAAGACAGCAGGCTCTCCAGGTTCCTCTTAGAGTGGCAAAACTATCAAAGCAGAATGTGGATCTGAATGCCCAGCACCAAAGAGAAGAGGCTGAGAGGAGAACGGCGTCTGAAGTCCCGGTTGAGTTTAAGACAGAGAGCGATGTGTCCTGTGCATTGGCCATGACTGAGCAGACTGCTCTTTTCCCAGTGAGCTACGTGGCTTTTCAGCAGCATTTCAATAAAGGAGCACAATATACAGATCCTCATTATGTCACCCATCATATATATTCTCATCACGTCCTTGGGTTCTTGTTGTTTGCAGTGTCTTGGGTTACCTGGGTCTTGTTCCCTGCTGCTCACACAAGGCTGTGGGCTCCACTTTCATTTTCCTGTCCACTCATGTAAAATACTTGCAGTTTGTAGAGTCAATGAAGCAGTCAGATGTGCATTTGAGGTGTCCATATGTTCTGGAGATGTTAGGGGAGAGAAAAGTACATCACTAGTACATCACTTACTCTGTGCATCTACAATAGTGGCATTCCATTCAAGACATACTCGAGAACGCTTAAACTAGGACTTACCCAGGCAGATAAGATTTGCAGCTCTGAAATCCAAAATCTTTTCCATCACACTCCTCAGCTCCCTCGTAGCGATAGCCATCTCCACAGTACGCATGTCTACACTCTGAGACACACAGACAGAGTTGAAGGTGGTTGGCAAAGGCTAACAGACAGACAGTTAGACTCATTTCCTTCAAAGGAGAGTGCATTCTAGAGGTCATACTTACTTATGCATCCATCTGTGACCACTTTATTTCCATCATCACACTCCTCTCCATTCTCAACCTGCACAACACCATCCCCACAAAAACCATCCGGGTCGGGAGCATGCTCCGTTGACTGGAACGGTGTTAGCTGGAATAACAGAGTTTAGAAACGTACACTTAAACATTAACATGCTCTATTAGCACACTCCTCATTTATGAGCTCGAATGAAAAAAGGGCATGTGAGTGCATCATACTTGAATTGGCAGCCATCCATTAATGTCCTTGAAATAAAGAGCCCTCTGGTCTTTGCGGAAAGCCAGTGCATTATCAGTATGCAGACGGTCCAGCTCCTGCTCATTATTCACCACAAAAATCTGCAAGCAAATCATTTAAAATCAATAACGCATGGAGACGGGTTCTGGACTGACTTTGTATATTGATTTATTGCTGAAATTAACAGCCAGTGAAAAATTACATGAAAGCCTTATGAACACTACCCTTACCAATAAATATTATCAGCAAAATGTCTAATTCTTTGTAGTAGTATTGGACTTGAAGAAGTAGTGCTTCAGCGTCAAGTAATTAAATATTATACACAGAAAAAATCCAAACACGGACTTACTGCTGGCACTCTGGGGTAGGTGCTTCTGAATGAGTGCTTGTCAAAGGGAGGACTGTTAATATTCATGGGGGAGCTGCAGCCACAGCGGCCTGGGATGCCTGGCTGCCCTTTCTCCCCTTTTGGCCCCACCATGTACAACCCTGGAGATCAAGGAATCATCAGTCAGCTCAGGTCCATCCCAGAGTCAGATTCAAAGACCATTTCCTATTTGCAGTTCTCTGTAAGAGCACCTTCAAGATGTGCCAAATGTTTTAACTATCTGTTACAAAAAGGTAATATTTAACGTAATATGTGCAGAAGTCAGAACAAGATAGCAACTGTAATAAAGTGATGACATAATAGTTGTGTCTCTGTGATGAGCTTGGCCTCTCATGGCTAATTTAAGGACATGATGTCATGGCTCAGGGATCTGTTTGGGCAGATCAGGTTGCTCTGGTGCTAAAAAGATCCTTCAGTGTGACATCCTGCACTGGTATAAAAGTCCTCTCGCTTCTGATAGCTCTACATATTGCAAACCCTAATTCTCCACCAGATTTTCACATGGAAAAAAGAGTTTCACACTGTGGTTGCCCAATACAGTAGTAAGTGAGTGGCACAAATATTTGCTGTTTTGTCTGTGTACTACACTTTTAAAAATCATATACTGATATGAATGAAAGCTTTAAATCAATGTTTGCAACTATATTATATGAACTACATAAGAACTATATACACAAACATTTACCCACAGAGTTTCCCTGTAATTGCTTACTCAAAATCAGCCGTGATCTCAGACCTAAGACTGAGCATGCATATCATGTATTGAAGATTAGTTTTGAGGCAAAATACCCTCAAACAAACATTTCCATCATCTATTTCATTTAAGATCAACCATTTTATTTAAGATTATGCAAATTTTTTGCTGTGTTCCACTGAAATGGGGAATGTATAAAAGGGCGATGATTATTATAGGGTTCACCCACAAATAACTCACATTCTTCACCTTTTCCCCATACATTTACATTAATGGCATTTAGCAGACACTTTTTCCATTTACATTAGATTTGTAATGCACTTCCATTTTTCAGCTAAGAATTGCAGGCCTTGTTTTAGTTCAGCATAAGCAACAAACTAACCTGAAGCAGGCAGACCAGGAGGACCTGGATGACCAGGAGTACCCTGAGGGCCTGGAGGTCCCATTGCTCCAACAACACCATGGTCTCCCTTTGACCCCTGAAAGAGACATCAGAAAAATAAGAACTCCAGTAATTACGAAAAAGAGAGAAAACAAGAGTGGACAAAAAGTATTGCACTCTCTGTGTAGGGGAAATCACCTGTTTGCCTCTCTTTCCTGGTCGGCCAGTGGGCCCTCTGTTTCCTGAGATTCCAGGTTCTCCTTTTGGGCCCATTTCACCCTGACAAAAGATCATATACACTGACTGTTTACACTGATCAGCATTACCTCACGGATTCTGTTGTTTTTAGTCTGGTAATAAAATTACAAACAACAATGTGGTCTAGTGTAGTCCACTATTTACTTCTAAAGCACAATGGATTTGAAATTATACAGTGAAGAGAAATAAAAAAAAAAAACAAACAAACACAGCTTTCTATCTTTTCCTGGGTGTGTCCTGGGTATGGTTGCAAGCATCTGCATGTGATTAAACTCCTTAAATTGGCTGGTGGCCTAGTGGTTCGCGCGTTCGCCCTGCAATCAGTTGTGGGTTTGATTCCCAAGACCGCTAGGCACCTCTGAGGTACACTGAGCAAGGCACTGTCCCCACACACTGCTCCGCAGGCGCCGTGTTCCTGGTTGCCCACTGCTTTACTTGAATGGGTTAAATGCAGAGGTTGAATTCCGTGCTGTGGTGTGTTGACTTTCAACCAAATGGTCACTTTCACTTTGCTTTACTTAATTCCCTCACCTTCTGTCCAAGCATTCCCGGAAGACCCATTGTGCCCTGAAACATAAAATATTCCCCAATTACAAAAATAAAGAGACACAGTGGTACATGTCAATGAAGGACCATGGAGAATTACAACACAAGCTCACCTTTTCACCCTTCTGGCCGAATTCACCTCTGTCTCCTCTTGAGCCCTACAGTGACACAACCGGGAAAACATCAGTGAAGCATAATGGCAGGAAAGACAGGTTTCAAAAACAATTCAGCTCTTTCCGATCTGGCAGTTCTGTCTTCTGATTCTAATGATTCTACCGATTCAGCTTCAGTGGAATAAGACCGAAGGAGTACACAGACACGAACTCACCTTTTCTCCTTTATATCCAGGTAAGCCCTGAATCACAAAAAAGTAAAGAAAATAGTTGTCACAATGAATTAGGTGTATACATACAAGAATCATCAGATGTCTCATTTGGCTGAGAGAGTAAAAAGTCTGAGAGGTGTTTTGGTTTTAGAGAGGCAGTCCACACCTTGGGTCCTAATGGTCCTCTAGCACCAGGCATGCCCATCAGTCCAGGGTCGCCTTTCTCCCCCTGATGAAAACATCAAACCTTTTATATTACATCATACCCAGGACACCAACAACATGGAGCTTTCAGGGTTTTCCAGTCTTTTAGAGGAGTGGGAAAAAAATGGTAGGGTTTACTTTGTAAGGTGGCTATCCTTACTCACCTTGGGCCCACTTGGTCCTGGCCATCCACTTAGTCCCTGCCTCCCTGGGAGACCAGGAGGACCAGTGCGTCCCTGGAATAATAATAAAAATTATGATGAACAAAAACATGTAAAACAGCACTTTTTAAACTTCTGCCTGAGACATGGAAGTCTGAACACTCTTGGTCAAATGATATGTATTGAACTTCACACATTCTCTACAGGAAGTGTTAATTAAAAACATCCATAATTTAATGTAGGTAAGTTTTAAATTTTGTATTATATTTCCCCAAATAATAAATAAATATGCGTCAAAATATGCAGACGTGTTCCCTGTTCAAAATGTGTGTTTATTTTGACCAGGCTGTCCAAACTTTTACAGACAACGGTGTATTACAGTTTTTCTGAATTGCTAAAACACATTTCCTGAAATCTCATCTCTTTGTCTCAAAACACTAAACACAAACTCCAAAATTTAAGCTACACTCACAAAACCTTCCACTTGTCTTGCAAAACCAAACATTTGATCCAAAACTATTTTAACTTTACTCAAAATTAAGCACTAGTGTCAAAAACCACACAAAACCAGCCAATGTGCAAACACAACTTAGCACCGATTACACACTACATAAATAAATACAAAACACTGCGGAACAGCGGGAAAATAAAGTGCATTTATTCATTTATTCTTGTACTTACATTTAAACAATAAAGCTCACATATAAACAAAAAACTGCAGCCAAAAAAGGGTTAAAATAAAAAAATTATATATCTTTTACAGCAGATTCAGATTTATTCTGCCTCAGCTTCATCCATGAAGATGTATTCATGAAGCCTAACCATTGAGTCAAGTTCAAAGATTTGCAGTACACAGTGAAATTTAGTTCTGTAAATGACACAGTATGATGTATACATGTGCTGTTTGACAGACAATACAGTATACATTCTAGTACTTATGTTTACTGATATTGTTGATCTTTCACTCTCTCACAGTTTCTCTCAAATGGTACCCGATAAACTTGTTTCATCCTTTTCCTGTTGCATTGCAGGACACGGTCAATTATTGATAGACTCACACTATTTATTCCCTTAACGTATATGTTGTCTTCTATAATATACTGCTGTATTTCACACAGTCAAATTGCATGATTTTGACAGACCAATAAGTGTCTCTTTTAATTCTAAAAAAATATTTTTCATTGCCCCCTTACTGTACCCCTAAATGTACTTGTTTTTTACATTTTCTTCACTGAAAGTCCGTATTATAGAAGCTGCTTAGGTATGGTTGCACCCTGCCTCCTTCATAGTCATGCCATGCACCAGACCATGATCTATGAGACTTGCTCGAATGTCATTTGAAATTACAAATGTTCTTCTTCGTGGTCTTAGTCATTTCCCACCATCTCTGGCACAGACTCCTCTTCCTATTCTATTGTTTTGCTCCATTGTTGGATCCACTCACACCTTTTGCTTTTGCAAGGCTTATATACTGTTTACTAATTGAGTTCACTGATTGAAATTGTTTTTTCAATTTTGAGTGGTAGTGTGTAAATGATTTTTTAGTTAGTTGTGTTTAACTTCTGTAGCCTGTGTGCACCATTCTGGGTACAAGTGCACCACACTGCTAAATGTGTTTTATGTTTGAGAATGTGTTTAGAGTTTTGGTAAATGGGAGAATCAGATTTGCACACTGTGTCCTAACCAGATGAATAGTGTTTAAGATTTGATGAAAGAGTTTTGGTAGTTGACAGTTTAGTTTTTACAATGGAATTTTGTGTTTTAGCAATTCAGAAAAACTGTAAAAGTAAGATTTTTTAATGCCAGGTCTCAGCTTGCAGCTAATGTCTTTCACAGTGAGAAAAGTACTCATGAAACAAGAAAAATGATTTTCTAGCTAAATTAGCTTGAATACATGGGTGGTCTCGTTTTCTTTTGTATAACATTTTAAACAATCAATGGAGAGCAATCTCTGAATTTGCTTAAGAGTTCAAAGATGGAACAATAAACACAAGGTGAGGACAGTGTGTCTCCAGAGAAGGAGAGAGAGGGAGAGAGAAAGAGAGAGAAAGAGGGAGAAAAAGAGAGAGAGAGATGGAGAGAGAGAGAGAGAGAGAGAGAGAACTAGAACAAGGCTCATCACTCTGCTGGCTTTAATTAAATGATGTGCAGGGGGCAGGAGCCAGGGCTTGTAGGAGGAAAGCGAATGATTTATGGCACGGCTTCGGCACTAAGCTAAATTGCACTGCAGTGCTGCAAAGCTTCCACCTCCTTGGTCTTAGTACCACCATGGTCTTCTTCCCTTATAAAGCCCTCAGTGCTCTAGCACTTCCTCTGTTTTGTTACATTTGTCCTCGATCCAAACCAGCCGATTACTGATGAAGCCTTCCTGGAAACCACACCTGTGCATGAGTGGAATTGGGGGAGGGGGGCTATGGGGAACGCTCCACTGAGGGATGGATGAGTTTCAGGTTCTAATAAGTTTGACCACCACAAACTTCTGTCGTTAAGCACACACTGGCTCTGGACCTGCTCTCCGAATATCTGGGTGAAGGTTGTATTTGCTTTGAATTTCATTATGCTTGTATAGTGTGTGTGTGTGTGTGTGTGTGTGTGTGTGTGTGTGTGAGTGTGGCTGTGGTGTGAAGGAAAACCATCAGCTGCGCCAAACGCAGTGTGTGCATAGAGCTTTCTTTTTTTGTAGCACAAATCCACTTATGGGAGAAAATGGAATGCGGTTATGTGGCGTCTTACCTTTTGTCCAGGTCTCCCAATTTCTCCCTGGCAACACGGATGAGGAGAGTGGAGAGCAGGAGTGCAGAGAAAAGAAAAGATAGCAGTGCATCAATGTGCTGCATAATCAGTGTTTCTCATTTGCCGCTGTACTCTGTGTGTCTCATTAGAAAGCATCTCAAAGCTTATGGAACAAAGGACTAAGTGGTTCAGGTTCAATGCTGCAATATAAAAGAGAGAATACTGAAAGAGAAGAGCACTGAACGCAAGAACTACTGCAACACAAGAAAATGTGAATTTTGTTTCCAACCCCTCGTGTTTACAAAAATGCAGTCAAACGTTGCAGAGCCTCATAGGTGGGGTTAACAGCAGTGTTGGGGTTAGTTACTCAAAAAAGTAATATATTACATATTACATATTACTCTCAAAAATAGTAATGCCTT
>JBBPDH010000007.1:7662878-7673286 GCA_037974565.1 Clupeocharax schoutedeni
CAATGCTGAGCTACCCATAGCCAGGGGGCCAAGAGAGTGTAACTTGCTCCCCCCCCCCCCCCCCCCCCCATGTCCCACTACGGTGTTGGACACACAGGCATAGCTAGTCGATGTAATCCAAGCCCACTGAACTATGTAAGGATGCAGCATACCCAATAGATTTAAAACACCTTAGTGGTGTCTCATGTTTCACGTGATCTTGCTATGCTTCAGCCACTCAGTTTAGTAGCATTGCTTCTTGGGGAAGAAGTTGTTAGTGGATGGGAATTATCCATGACTCCAAAAGGAGGGTGTGAATTACTGTTACAAATCATCGAAGCTTGTGACAGTTTCTCATTTTTGCTTCTCATTTTCTTTATCCAGGTGTCCTGAAAGTCATCAGAGTTCCTTTTATCGCTAAAAAAAAGTACAGTCAGTCTAATGATGCTCCCAAAGAAGACAATTCTCGCTCAGGAAGTTTCAAGTTTGTCCCAACACCTCAGTCAGACTCAAATACTGCTCCTGACCAGTCTAAGAGTGGAGAGTCTGGGTCTGCCTCATCGAAACCCACTGTAACACAGCCTGGCCAAATGTCCCTAGACGCTTCATTTACTTTAATGGCTCTAACAAAACATGTCCAATCTATAACGCATGGTGTGAGCCATTCTGTTACACCCCCTTCTTGTGCTTCTAAACAATCTAAGAGAAAGACTGCTCAGTCCATACCTGCTAAAGTGAGTCATTCTTTGCCTCAGTCTGCCACATCTTACTCTGTCTGCCCTCAGCCCTCACATCCTAAGAGGATTGTAAGAAGCTTGTCTGATTCAACGTCTCACCCCCAGTCTCAGATTTCTTTACCTGGCCAGTCTGTTTTAATGAATTTCAAAAAATTTCCTGTAAAAAATATTCAACCAAATTCCAAGCCTGTTCAAGCACTATGTCCTACGAATGTTGGTACCCCTGCTTCAGCATCTCACCTGAGCTTTACGTCATCCATGGCCCATCACTCGACCTTACACCACACTGCCGTGTCCCTGTTGCCTAATTCCTGTGGTACAGGTCCTACCCAGGGACCCCCTCTTACACTCAACTACCCCGGGTCTTGCCCTGATCCATCTTCCCCCTCTTTATTTATTCCTGCTCAGTTTAATCAGATAGCAGCAAAACCTCAGTCTGGTCATACACAGCAAGTCCTTCCTATATCTCAAGCCATTTCCATTAACCCTGCTCCATCACAGCCTTCGCACATTAACTGGTCTCCAGCCTGTCAGCCCCCCTCTGCCCCTACTGCCACAACTGGGGTTTTACAACGTAATCCAGTTGTCCCTCAGTCCAGTCCTCTACTCTTGAGTATTCTACAGGACAGCAATACTTTACAAATTAACACTCCTGTTATCACTGTAAATCAGATCCCTGTTCTCCAACAATCAGTTTTATACCTCACGGCGCCAGCTAGTGCACCTGTAGTTGCAGTTGACGCAACCTGCAACAGTATTTCAAACGTTACTACTGCCAAAAGCTCTGGGGAAAACGAGAAATCAAGGCATCCCGTGTCGGGCGAAGTGTCATGTGCCCCTTTGTCCACAGCACCTCACATCACTGATGTGCCAAGCAACAGTAATAATGAACTAAATATTGCGGTTTCTAGCGAGCCCCCTGCTCAAACACCTTTTACTTCCAACTACCCTAGCCAAAGTGATCATGCCCAAAAGCCCCAGTGTGAGCTTCCAGTGCAGGCACCAGCGGATTCCGTGTGCGACAGGGACATTACCACACAAACCAGGGCTTCTTCTGCTGAAGAGGAACCAGATGACAACCTTCCCACTTCCACCGTGTCCGAGACAGACGCCAAAGAACTGTCATCAGGCCAAGAAAAGAGGCTGCGCCTATCCCCCTCGCCTGATCTCATTTCCCCTGTTTCAGTTTCGACATGCGATTCCAATGAGAGCTTGCTCTCACTACCCAACTCACAACTCGACACCACGTCCTTAACAGAAAGCACATCCACGTCCAAGCACTGGAGCGTAGGCCTTCCAACATCACTGCGCCAGATTTTGGAACGCACAGATGGGCCAGCCAGTAATGTAGATGGTGTGGTCTCTGAGGATGCTCCCCCAACATCTGAGTTAGAACATGAACCTCTACCTGAAGTGATGGTGAGAAAATACAAAGCAAAACATATTCCTATACCAGCATGAGTGTAAAAGTGCATACACTTCAAATTAAGATGTTTTATGTGACGGCATATAACTGAAGTATCCTTTTATGTTTTTGTAGCAGGCGGAGGAAGATGATGAGGAGACTGATATTAGTGATTCTGAACTGGTGAGAGGAGAAGATGCTGCAACTTTACAGAGTGAGTCTCTATGGTTCACATAAATGATGTGCTGTTAAATGTAGTTTTCCTCTGTCAACTCCATGTTCATTTCACTTATGTTCATTCTCTCCTTTTTATTTTAGGGAAGTTAACAGGAAAAAGCAATGGGTATGGTTCCATTTTTCCAAACCTCACCAAAGATATTGTAATCTGTTTATGTTTTGTGTTTTACTCAGTATATCATCTTTTGCAGGTCACTGTGTGTATCGTTGCTGCGGTTGCCATTTTGTCTTCCTGCCTCTGGATCACCGCTGCCTCAGTTTCACATTGTTTCTTCTAACCAGACAGATGAAATCCACATTCGAGAGATTCAAGAGGGCCAGGTATGTGGTGCTATAAGAATGTGCATCACCTTTTGAGCAAAAGTCAGGTGTTTAGTCATGTTTTTTTTCCTGTTGACTGCTCTGTTCTAGACAGTGCAGAGATGCCTCAGGATCCCAGCAGTACCCGACATCAGCGTACTATCACACGCTTCCAGTGCTTCTGACTACCCTCAGCTCAATTGTGTGCTGGACTGTGCAGTCTGTCTGTCTGCTGGAGCTACATTGATTTGTGCAGAATGTGCCAGAAGCTTTCATACTCAGTGCCATGTGCCACCAGTCCTCTTCAGACCCATGTAATGCAACCACACTACCTTGTTACTTTAGCGTTTTATTCCGCTCTTTGAAAACACTAAAAACATGCTTGCAGAGATCTCTAATATGTAAATGGGTAAAATGTGGCTAATTAACTTTTTATGCCATTTCTGACATTTACTTCAAGACAGAAGAGGGGTCTTTAGCAATGTCTTGTACTCTAAGATTTGAAAATATAAGATTTTTTTTCCCATTTAGTTATTTTAGACCAATGAATTTTGAGTGAAGATCATTTCTCTTTGTAAGAAGTACGTTTTTAGGGCCGTGTTGCCTGTAGGTTATTATTCTGCACTATCAAAGCGGTAAATAATGTGTTTGGGTCCTGCAGTGAAGTGTGGGTGTGTTCCATGTGTCAGGATCTTTTGGATGACACTGACCCATTCAGTCGTGATAGATTGAAGGAGCCCTATCTCAGTCTGCTGGACCAGAGGGTAAGTCCATACTGGTTAAATGCGCACTGTAAAAAGAGAGATTTGCCGGTTTATAAGGTGTGTTTAGCTTGCATTTACACTTCTAAAGAATCATGAATCTTGAGTGTTATCAGCCTATTTATCAGATATACTGGTGAGGGAAGAAAACTAAGACCGAAACTTTTTCTAAATCAAACGGAGTCAGAAAGATACAATGTTTCTGATTTATTCAAAGGTCTTAGCCGTGGCCCGTGGGAGCTGCCTCTTCACCAGTCTACACCTCCAGTCCGCACTTTGACCAATTCAATTTTGCCATCTATTTTGCTTAACTCCCCCTTTCTTGGCACCTCCAGTCTGGACACCTGTGTCTTATCTCATCCTCAAGGCAATCTTACACTTACAAGTTATGGCCATCTTCTCCTGTGGGTTTTTTCCCCACCTCTTTTCCTAGCAGTTCACAGAGTTCAAACTGAGCGCCTGGTAGGGGCTTTCCCTGCCTTATCCAGCTTCTGAGGGAGACACTTCACTGTACAGGGTCTTTTGGTCAGACATGAGTTTAAACTGTAGAGGATTTTTTTTACGTTAAAACCCATATAATAATGGCAAACTAATCACCCAGTGATCAGTAAAATATCCCTTCAGTACCTGTCACAGGGATGCATTAAGTGTAATGAGACCATTATAAGACCACTGCTGATCATGTTATTTGAGTAATGGATTACCGTCATCACAGCAATGACACCAGCATAGCAGTGGCTTGTGGAGTGCTGACATGAGTTCATGAAGTACAGTAGCAGTGTTGAGATTTGAAGGCAGTGTTCCCCAAGAAGTTGAGAACAGCATGACTAGCACAAACTGTGCATGGGAATAGATGAGCCATAGTCTTTAACTAGATTTACAACATATACAGTTTGTAAAAACATGTAAGAACCATGTATCTTACACCTAACCAGCTAGGGATTCTGATGTGTGTGCTTTGCCGTTGCTCTAGAAGTTGTTCAGTGTTTGCATTCCTTTTGTTTTCTAGAGGTGTGAGCAACTCTTGCTCACCTTGATGTGTGAGCAGAACAGCTACCTGCTGTACAACAGAACCAAGGTATGAACTCCTGTCCCATCAGTACAGTAGGAAGTCATGATTTCTACTACTGCAGAAGTAGAACTTAATTGGTTTGCTTGGATTTGTGATTGCTATATATTACTCAGTGAAGATTAAATTATAAATGGGCAAATTAATAATGTACGAATTTGCCTTCCCATAAAGTTCTCTGCAGGTTGTGTGGAATTTCATTTTATTCGTGGACGGCTGCTGGGGAAACAGAGTCCTCCATACCGCTCTGCAGCTGAACTGGTCTCAGATCTCTGGACACTTTTTAACATCTTGTCAGCAAAATCTGAGGTAACTGTTTTCCATAACAAGCTAATTAGATTATGTTAATATACTCAGGGCTGGACAAAGTATACAACTTTGGATATACTTTGTATAATTTGATGAACGGTTTCACAAGTAGATGTGTGTGGCCAAATAATAATAATATTTTGTGTGTGTATGTGTTTGTGTGTGTGTGTGTGTGTGTGTGTGTGTGTGTGCGTGCGCCTGTTTAGAACAGAGAGTTGGTCATCGAGCTTCAAAACTCATTCCAAGAGCGACTCAACGTGGCCTTTGGGGAGAGCCTCCATGCCTCTCTCCTGAGACCTGCTGGTAGCGACGAACTGAAGGGGGCGCCAGAGACTGAGCTGAAAAAAAACAAGATGACGAAAACTCTAAAGAGGATGAGAGACTATTTTACAGCAAGCTCTGCTACAGTTGCAAAGAAACCCCGCACTAAGAGTAGCAGCGAAGCCCCTTCAGACACTGAAGACTGAATGTAATATCTCATCCTAATTTTTGTACACTGTAATCAATATTGAACTTTGGTTTTTTTTTACTGTTCTTACTGTTCATCTTTTTTGTAACTTAATTTTGCATCTCAAGTTGGTTTGTGCTCTTAAATTATTATATTAAAGTTTACATGATGGGAACATTCGCCTATATTATAGAAGCTAATGCCCATAATACTTTATACTCCCTATGTTCTCTAATTTACTGGGTGCAGATTTCAAGTTACATTTACATATACATTCAAGTTCAAGTTCAAGCCCCTTCAGACATTTTAGTTGCACATTTCAGCTTTCAAAGTAGATGACCCAAATTTGAGCCATCCTGAATTCTGATTATTCACCCTAAATGCAGCTCTTTTATAAAGATTTTAAAGATTTTGTCATTTTCAATTCTATATAAATGCAAATGTGATTAAAGAAGAATAGCAACAGGATAAAATTAACTGTTTGACCCTGCTCACTGGTGGATTGTGCTATTTTTAGAACAGGTCAGTGGGCTACTCATGTGATCCATGGGGGCACCATGTTGGTGACCCCTGATCTAGACCTACTACTAGACCATCTTTGTTAATGAAACACTTGTCTTAACTTTTGCTGGTCATGGATCCCAAAGCATCAAGTTTATCTAGATAGCAGGTTTTTGCACGTCCTAAAAGTCCTAAATGTTTATAAAGATAAAAAGAGCCCAATTAAACATGAGAATTTTTTACTTGGTCAGTTATTTATTGAGGAAAATGATCCATTACATTTATGTGAGTTCCAAAAGTATGTGAGCCTCTAAGATTAGCGGTTAAATTGAAGGTGAAGTTAGATCCAAGTGTCTTAAATGAATGGGACGACTTGTTTAAATGAATGGGTTGTGAGTGGGTAACCTGTTATATATATATATATATATATAAAACAGGCATATATTCATGTGTGATCTTCACAGTGCAGTTTTTGAAGGTGTATTGTGGTATGAACAATTTACATTTCTGAGGACCTCAGAAAATGAGTTGGTGATGCCAGTTATAAAACCATCTTGATCAGACAGACAAATGGAGGAAATTCAAGACTATTTTTTCCCTTCCCAAACGTGGTTTACCGCAATGATTACTCCAGGAATATGGTGTGTAAAAGTAAGGTCACAAGCGAACCCAGAATAACCTCTAAGAATCAAAAGGCCTTTCTTACACTGAATAACATTTATGTCCATGAGTCCACCAGAACGACGGTGGTGTGTGTGACAGGACTGTGAGGAGAAAGTCTCTCTCTAAAAAGAACATAGGTACTTTGCTATAACCATTGGAACTTTATACATACACATATATGGCACTATTGATCATGCGGCATTAACCGCATCTAAATTGCTGGTAACTGTTTCATTCCTGCCCCCCAGCTCTGCTTCAGCTCCTCCAAAATATTTCTGCTAAGGTCAGGGCTTTTAGAAACAGCAAATATTAACTTTATTCATATATACATATACACTATGTTGCCAAAATATTCACTAGCAATGTCAGTGTTACGCTGTTATTTTGTTACAGTAATTTATTTTATTCTTTCTTTGTTGCATTGAGCATGATAATGACAAAATACTTTCAATAAGTTATTTCTTCTATATAAAAATAAAAGTAAAGAGAGTAAAGATCTTTTCAAGCTTACACTACAGGTCCAGACGAATTTTAGTACCACTACACATTTTACACGCTTTTCTTTTGTGTTTCGAATTTATTTATGAACGAGCACCAGCTGGACTAACAGCACCAGCGGAGGGTCTGGGAAACCATAGTAACCGTGTTTTTTTCACATCAAGGGGCGTGCACGAGATTGACTGGTGGAGTCCGAGCCCCTCCCACTCTGTCTATATATTGAGGGCGAGCTGCGGACAGAACCAAATCCTCTCTGCCCTCTTCAACTTGTTCTCCTCTCCGTGAAGGCTACTCCATTAAAATGGTTGTTCAAGTGAAGACAAACTCGAACCAGTGCAGCAAAGCAATGGACGGAAACCAGCATAAGGTGGAAGCGAACGTCCTGTTACTTGGAGCAGAAAATGTTGGGAAATCAGGTATGAATGGATCACTCAGATAAAGAGTTGTTTCTGAAGTGCATTCTAATGTTTTGTGCCCAAAATATTCATGTCTATATTCTCTTTTTTGACAGCTCTCACTGTCCGGTTTCTCACAAGAAGGTTCATTGGTGAATACGGTGATATTGGTAAGTTTGCCACTTTTTTGTTCCATAGACCTACATATATTTATCAAAATTTTGTGTTTTACTGACATATGTGTCATCTTTTACAGAATCAATCTACAGTCATATTGATAAAATTGATGGACGTGAGATTTCCTTTAACATCTGGGACTCCTTGTATCCGCAGGTGAGCCCTCTGTCTCCCAGTAAAATTATAATGTGTGTGTGGAGAGGTTCACAGTGCTGTGGCCTTGGCAGTATGTCCATAGTCTGACATCTTGAATGCCTTTCCTTTTTCAGAGCTGTGAGACAACAGAATCGATTAGTGAGAAGCAGCTGCAGTGGGCTGACGGGGTCATCCTCGTCTACAGTATCTGTGACCGCTCCAGCTTTGAGGTGGTGCGGCAGCAGGTGCAGCTCATCCGCCAAATGGGGAAGCTCTCCGCATCGGTGTCCATCATCATTGTGGGAAACAAGCGGGACCTTCAGCACCAGAGAGCCGTGTCAAGTGAAGAAGGGCGACTGTTTGCCCTGTCGGCCGACTGCAGCTTCTTTGAGATCTCTGCGGCGGAAACGTACCATGGCGTGCTCTTGGTCTTCCATGAACTACTGGAGCTCATCAAAGAGTCCAGGGCTCTGAAAAAGGGAGCTGCTGGTATTAAAGGGATCGTGAGGAGTGTGTCAGCTGTTTTCGGAAAGAAACGAGAGTAGAGGGTTTCGATCATGAAGACGAAGTTTCTGACAGGCGGTTAAAGTCATCCTGGACGGTCCGATGGCAGAATGAAAGGCCAAAGAGGACGAGATCTAGGCAAACTGGTGATCTGAGTTTCCCAAAGGAGGTCCAAGTGTAAAAGTCAGAAATTGCAAGTTGAAGGCCCGAATGAAGGCACTAGAAAGTTGTTTAAGGTGTTCACTATTGCTTGAGATGTATATGAGCACTGGTGATTTATAGGTAAGGGCCTTGGGTAGTCGTACACTGGCTAGATTCAGAGAAGGAAGTGAAACAGTCCATGATAACTGAAATCCTACAGTTACCATTCAGCATAGATGCTCTGACTTAGGATACTCAGACTGAGTTGTACTTTAGGAGGATCAAAGAGGTGTATGAACACATGAGAATTGAAACTGTACATTTCTGCACAAGCTGTATATTCTGAAGTGCTATGTAAATGGTTGTTGAATATCTTATGCACCTGTCCTGAAGAGCTTGGCACATACTAACCTGTTGTCTAGGGTCTATGTGGGATGTACTGTACACTGTAACTGTGTTTTAGGTTATTGGATATGTAACATAACGACACACTGTTGTGCTCTTCAGTCTCAGAAAACAAAAACTAGTAACAAGTGTGAAGTATTGAAAAGCATATTTTTAATAAAATGCTGTTACATGGCTTGTTTTACGTATATCAGAAAAATAAATATGTCAAAGAGATCCAGTGCATCTTTTTGTTTTGTATTTCATCACAATAGGGAGAAAGACAACGGGCAGAGACTATTTACCATGTTTCACATGTTTATTCCATATAAAGCACAGTAAATCTTTGGGTTAGATATTTTATTAGCACATTCAAAAAGACTATGAGCAGATACACATGGGCACATTTTAATCTATAAACTATATAAACTATAATAAAAATGAGTCATAAATTGATTAATTTCAAATATATGTTTTAGCGGTACCATTCAGTAGTTGCACAGATTTGTAGCTGTTCCTACTGCAGTGCAGCCCAGGTATACAGGGCTGATAATACTATACTAAAACAGCAGAATGAATACAAAAAATAATGAAAAGCGAAGTTTTATATAGTCATCAGCTATATCTCCTTCAGAATGTGGGTAGGACAGCTGACTAATATAAGATTTAGCCCAACACATACACTCACACACACCTCCAGACAGTTTGCCCACACTCCTACTCTTGATGATCCTTCACTGGGTGTGAAATTTACTCAGTGCTGTAAGAGTTCCCACACCTGCCATGAAGCTTCAGCTTGTTCAGCATATGTATACAGTACATTTATATTAAGTGCTGATTTGTTCATTAGTGTCCACAGTTTGACTGGTCTGAGATCCGCAGATACCTTGAAGCTTTGCTTTAAGTAAAGAATGAACTTACATTACAACAAAGACGGCACACCTTCTAATCCTCCCATTACAGCGGGGAAGCAAATTAGTGCAGCGAAGTCAGGTCACTTGTAGATGATTAGTGTTAAAAGTCAGTTAAAAATTTCATTACTATCAACTTACCCTCTCTCATACACTATAAGAGTCTGTTTTTAAGAGATCATTATGTAACACTATGGAAAGGTAACAAATGGGAAATGTACTACGCACTGTGATTAGCTCATATATAGAAGGTAGATACTATATTCCAGTGTTGGCAACGATTAACATATTTCTGTATTGTTGCAAAGATGAACAAATGTTGTTGTCAGTAGGTCTCTGTCATGTTATGATTCAGTAGGTAATTTCAAGTACAAAACCAACTCCTGTTGTGAGACTGAAATCTCCCTGTGCACACGATGATTAACACAATACAGTTAAAATATATGCGTACATACATTTTTTCATCGCAACATTACTGGATTACTGGTGCATCAGGTATATTTTTCCACATTATCAGGATTCTTTTGAGTTTTACCTGATGAAAAAGGCAAAGGATGTGTTATATGACACACCTTTTATAAATGTGTGTAATCTAAAATGCGTTTTTACCAGGAGAATATGTTCTCAAGACAAAATGTATTGGGAACATGTATGTTTACCACTTTTTTCATGTGTCCTGAAAGCACAATGATAAGACCTCTAATCAGTCAAGGAAAGCGTAGAGATTTGTATAACAATTAGTGCTGGGCCGTTAACGGGCTGCGTTAAAAATATCGCCGTTAATCTATTCACAAAGTTGGGTTGGGAGCTGGGTCTATACTACGCAAGTTATGATGACTTTCACCTTGATATTT
>JBBPDH010000007.1:7698028-7735692 GCA_037974565.1 Clupeocharax schoutedeni
GGTTCAGGATACATTTCACTGTGTGTTGTACTTGTATGACTGCATGTGACAAATAAAGTATCTTGAATCTTGAATTAAAGCCTGATACGGTGAACCACTCAGTGCATCAGCATTCAGCAATGACCTGATATTCTTACAACAGTTTGTTATCTTCAGGTATTTGAGTGAGAAACCAACTGGTTTATCGTACTTTCATGCAAATGTGGATGACGAATATAAAAAAAAAACTCTGCTAAACGTGCACAGGTTGACTTGAGTTGCAGAAACTTGCAAGTCAAGTCTTTGAGACTGTTCAAGAGACTTGGGCTCTGCAGTGGAGGGACCATGAGGATTATAGGATGGGTCTCCACATTGTTCATCACATAGGGTAAAGTAGGGATAAGTAGGATTCTATCTAGTAAAGTGTTTGTCATTTTTATTTTTTAGGATGAGTGCATGAAGGTCTTAACATATATGGAACAAATTAATTTGTTTAGGTGTCCTTGGCCAGCAGTAACATGGTTGAAAAGCAGACACTGATTTAAGTATAGCTTTACAGGTGTGGATGTGGATTACTTGAGCACTGATTTACATTGCTCTGGATATGAGCATCAGCTAAATATTGTAAATGTAAATATTACTAATAATAACTAAACATAATAGCAAACATTTAGATTTGAATAACAGAGATTTGCAATGGCCTATTAGAATCATTTAAACCTTTAGGTTTACACTACAATTTTTTTTTTAAATAAAACAAGTAAAATAAAACAAAACATGAAAACATTGTCTGCCTGTATCTTACATGGTCAAGTCAGTTGTTCTTAAAAATAATAAACAAAAAAGATCTGTTATTTCTTTTCAGGATTTTCTGGCTCTTTAAGATTTCATTTTTTGAAGTGTAATTATAATTTTAGCTTAATCTTTGTCTGTTTTTCCTTTTTCCCATCTATCTGCCTTTGTGTCTCTGGCCATCTGCTTTTATTGTCGTTTAGTTTTCTGTCTCCTCCCTTGCCCTACATCTCACCTTAGTCTAGTCTGTAGCCCCGCCCTCCCATCATTACTCCCAGGTGTTTCCTGTCTGACGATTTACACTTCAAGTTTCTGTCTTAGAGTCGCCCAGTGTTTTTGTTTCCAGTCCTTGTGCCGCCTCCCTGTTGAATGTTTTCTTTGTCTTTCAGTTTAGCATCTAACTATCTGGTTCTGATTTTTAGTCGTGACTGTAGTTTTTTGCTCTCGTAATTCTCTTCTCTTGTGGATAGTAATAAAGCTTGTCCCTTCCTATTACCTTCCTCAATGATACACTGACCAATTCATTTAGTTTTGTTTAATCATTAAAAACACTGATGACGAACTTTTGAAAGAGCATCTGTATGATAACGTAATAAAAGAAGAAGTAGTACATATAAGACCAGTGTCACTGTAATTTTGGAGCACTTTATTTCAGTATTGAAAGCTTTACCTCCTAATAAACTAAACGGCTGTGACAGGGGTCCTATCAGGGTGTGTCCACAGGAAAATGGATCAAAATGAATGTAAAGATATGAGATAGGATATTAATATTCAATAACCAAATATGTTTTTCTAATTGGATTCATACATTTTAGGTACACCCATTCATTTCCATCTTTTGTTGAGGTTTGTGTAAATATAAGGTTTACTATGTAGACACACTTCATAGTTAACCATATTGGTACACATTATAGGTACACATTACAGAACCTTCAGCAAGCATATATTTTTGGGAGGGGAATCATTCTCAGCACAATTACACTGACAGGGGAATGTCATAGTGTGTGTGTGTGTGTGTGTGTGTGTGTGTGTGTGTGTGTGTGTGTGTGTGTGTGTGTGTGTGTGTGTGTGTGTGCGGGTGTGGGTGTGAGCCTGGGTGTATGTGTGTGAGAGTGTGTATCACATACAACATGCCACTACCCTGTCAGTTTGTCAGTTGCACTGCTGTGCTGAAATAAATCCACCACTCCAAGTAATAAAAAAAGATGCAGTAAAAAACATGCATTACAGCATGTCAATATGTCAATATGAGGTGGTTGTTAATGTGGCTTGCCAGTGTAAAGGGTGGTCTAAACTGAATCACTCTCAAAACACTTGCACTTAATCCCAATGGTAATCATTTGAACATCTAAATTAAAGCTAGATAATTTGAAAAGGTTGAAAAACGTGAATATTACCATGTATGACACTTTTAAAAAAGCAGACTTGATATTTGAACTTCTAGACTTCATTTAATCATTGTTAGGGCTTTATTAGTAAGACTCACCAGGTGGGGAGAGTGGCAAGCTGGGATAGAGAGTTACTGAAGGAGGGGGGTGATGATGGGGCTCTGGGGACAGCTGGAGAGGGGGCAGCTGTTGGCTGTAGTGGTCTGGGGCATGGTGGTCCTGCTGGGAGGGCATTCTGGATGGACCTTCCATCTGGATACAGTCATGGATATATTCTTCCTTTATATGCCTGCCTGAGGAGGGCAGGGAGAGGGAAGCTAGTACAAAAACAGCATGGTAGCCTTTAGTTCTACTTCAACCAGGGTCAAGGGATTTTATAGTAACATTTTAAAAGAATTACCTGATATATATACATACATTTTTATATTCTGTCAAATTTAATTCAGTACAAATATCCTTAAACAGACTGTATGCATACTGACCAAGTTGATTTGGATAAAAGAGGCAGAATACTGTTCTTCTTCATGCTTGATTAGACTTTATTGGCCTACCTCTGGCACATTTTATTTCAGATGTTTTTATGTCGAGCAGTCTTAACAATTGTGATGATAGTGATAAGCAGGAAAAGCAATACCTGAAAACAAGCTCCACCCCTTTACAGCCAACAACATTTAGATATGGTAACAGAAAACAGACAGTGATAACGCAAATGCTTCTCAGCCTCTCACCTGTGGTCTGTAAACTCAGTCCAACTGCACAGAGAAAGAAACAGAAAAAAATAACTGAGCTGCAGAAAGTCCTTTAGACAGCACTGCTAATGGAGTAACAGCGTGGACACAAACTCATTCGGTACATATGCTGCTTTCTAGCCATGAGACTTTACTGGAATTGTCTTCTGATCTAAGGATTATTTTCTTTGGCAAACTGTGGAATTCTCGGTGGATTTTTATACAATTTTGTGGTCGGTTTACAGCACACAGTTGTATAGAAACACTCTTCTAAATGTTATAAACAAATAAAAACAAAGATTATTTATAAAGTGTTCAAAAATCCACAGATTCCATTTGGGTCTAGTCACAAGTTACACGTCTGCTCTTCTTCTTTTAGTCTAACACTCATTTTTTCCTGCCGCCATGCCTTTAATGAGAGCCGAACACATACCGATGCCGGGAGACACCACCCGTTCGTAGTGGTAGGGGTTGACACATACGTTGTCGTACTTGAGATCGAAGGCGTACTGGCAGAACTTGACATGTTTGAGCTCGTTTTTGTGGAGGTCTGGCCAGCGCCACAGTCGAGCATATATGACATGAGGAAAGCCTTTTCGGCCCGCTACCTGGAGAAGAACAGACAGGCCTATTAGCTTCTGTGGGTGATGGTGACAAGCGCCATGAGGAATAGCAAGAAAAGCAGTTAGAGGAAAACTAACCAGAAGATTGGGCTCACAGAGAGAACGAAGACAAAAACTTAAAAAGAAATAGCTTTATGCTGGGAGCAGGAATGAAGAGCAAAGCAAGGAACACGTTATTATTACACATTCCCCATTGCATTCTGAACATGTGGGACTCTTCCAAAGATAAAAAGATTAAGAGAGGGAGAAATGAAAGTGAAAAGGCAGATAGAAGATTGTAATAGAGCACAGCCTGAGGACTGACTCTTAAAGTGGTGAAGTTTTAAAGCTCCAACTGAGCTCACACAGTTCCCAGCTCAAACACTGCATGATTCAGACTGATTCAACCATTCCAGCAGCATAACATCACGCAACACAAGAGACAGAATACTGGAGTGTGAAGGACATGCTGAGAAAGAAAAAGAAATGTGTGAGCGTGCGTACGTGGATCATAAATATAAGGAGAAAAAGAGACAGATACTGTGGTGAATACTTGGCTTAAGCAGTAAAACTAGGCTATAGAATTGTTAACAATTTAATTTCCCAGTTAGTGAACTCTAACTGTCACTGTCAAAACTAAACCTTGTATCTTTATTTTTGCAGCTGTAACTTTTACCAGCTGCCATTCGCACTGTGTCAAAAAAGAACGGACCAATTGAAATGTCAAAGTTGAGTTCCACCAAAAATGTTACATTTTAAATGTTGCACTGAAGGTTAAAAAAGTTATTCATGTGAAGTGTCTTTTTGCGAGATATGAAGGTTTGTTATGTCAGCGATGGAAAATAAACTAGAGTATTATTACCAAAATCTGGGTTAAATACTACTGAGGCATCGTGATATAATTTAATATTCCATCTACTTACATCCCACCCACTGAAACTGCTTTCTGAAGAAAGTCAAGCTTGGCATACACTCCAGTTTACCCTTATGTTTAATTAACTCTCATACAAAGGGCAGCCACTTCCCAATCTCAGTCAAACAATGTACTAACATTCCATAATTAACAGACTTCCAAAGCAAAGGGGTACATTTCATGGCATGTCGCCACCATGGAAATGCAAGTTTGGAGCTGGACAGACACATCTCGCATAAACACAAAGTGCAGAAATACAGTGAACACACTCCTAAAGCATGTGTAGATGTGTATGCATACTTCAAATACTGAAACTCTCAGACACACACACACACACACACACACGCACGCACGCACACACACACACACACACACACACACACACACACGCACGCACACATACAGACAGACAGGCTTTAACTTAACCCTGCCCCTTTCCTGTGTCTCAGACAAAACAACCCTCTCTCTCCCTGCACCCCTCCTTCTCTCTCTTGCTCTCTCTCTCGCTCTCTCTCCCACTCTCTCTCTCATTCCCTCACACTGTCTGCAACTGGGGGAGGGGAGAGAAACTTTCAGTCTCTCTTCTGTACCGCGTTCTTCTTTCTATATTCATCAGAGCAACCACATTCTCATAAAGATGCTAAATAAGGGGACAGTTGGCCACAGTCTTCTTTGCTTGTCAGTGCTTCAGTACTTGAGAGTAATCTCAAGGTAATCTTGGTCATCTTGACTAAACTACAAAATCAACAGAATACAAAAACACTTAAGTCTTCAACAGAAGGTCATAATCTCCTTTACTGGTTGTACTACAGTACTACTAAACTTCCATCATGCGGTAGCAATATTAAGTTGCCAGGATAAGCTTTTCACAATACAAAATCAAGACTGATTTTGCTAATTCAGCAAGTATTTCCACATTGTGACTTTACATCGGAACCTACGTCTAGCTGGTGTAACTGGTCTCAGGCATATTTGATCAGTGACCCTGTCAGACAGAAAGAGTACTGCCTAAGCAAAGGAAGAGAAGCAGGATGGCATATCACTCACAGAGCAGAGGATTTCAACACTGGACTTCAGTGGTGTTTCGCAATGTTCAACTGCCAGT
Source organism: Clupeocharax schoutedeni (assembly GCA_037974565.1). Taxonomy (NCBI): domain Eukaryota; kingdom Metazoa; phylum Chordata; class Actinopteri; order Characiformes; family Alestidae; genus Clupeocharax; species Clupeocharax schoutedeni. Next base: position 7,703,536 of record JBBPDH010000007.1, read on the forward strand.
ACTGGACCGAATCAAAGAAAAAAAAATCTGCTATTGTGTGAATTTAAAATTACGCAGTGGTGTTTCAGAGAGTTGTGTGCATTCTATAAACAGTTTCTAACAATGTGCAATAGGTCCTTGTGAAACCGTATAGTCGCTGTGGCAACAAAACCTCTTAATTTTACAGGAGAAGGAAAAGTCTTCTTAACTTTTAAGTTTTTATTCCAAGTAATTTCCAAGGTCCATTCCTAATGAAATATTCATGCAATGTTATTCACACAATGCACAGGCCGACTGGAATTTTGAAATAAACTGAAATGACAAGATTTTTATGACAGCGATGATATAAAACCTCCTTTACAGGCTATAAAATTTTGTTTCATCGCCGTTAAGGTTCGGGTTCAGACCTGCAGCCGGCCGTCCAGCGTCCTCTGGATGGTCACACACTTGCTGGGATGAACCCCGTTGGTTGTGATGGCTGTTATGAGAGAGTCTAGTTCGTCTTTCTTCTCCTTCAGCTTCTTCACCAGACTCTCGATGGCACGCTTGGCAAAGCCTTCATTCTCTCCACCCTGCCGATGGCACATCAGGCTGTGAACGATGCTCAGACAGGCGTCACTACTACTCGGTGAACTGACAGACATCTTTGAGCCCTAGAAGTAGGGGGAAAGGTAGAGAAGAGACAAATCAAGCATCTGTAAATTATTCTGAACTGTACAAAGTGAATGGTTAGTACTTCCTTGTATAAACTGAACCATAAATACTAGTTTAATAAATATATGCACACATTTTATATAATTATTGTTCATTAAAAAACACATTTGTAAACTTGCTCACAGTGCTAGGTCCACCTGTATGCCAATATAAATACAAATGAGGGAGCTACATGATAAAGAGAGAGGAAAATATCCTAACCTATCATATCTATCTTTGTTTAACATTTGGCAAGTTGTCTAACACTGACAGGACATAGCAAGTCTTTAAGAGAATAAATTAATACCCTCTTGCCCTCTGTTCAGCTCACTTAATGCACTGGTGTACAAGATAAGGCTAGTTCTGATGAGAAACAGACACTTGAACAAATGCCTTCTTACAGGACTAGCTAATCACAACGTACTATTAATCCAGGACGATACTTTATAATTATAATGGATTATATGTTTTTTTTTTAAAGCAGTTTTTTTCAAAGTACTGGAAGTGTATCAGAATAGTCTAACAGAGACTATATACATTCTGTCCTAGTAATTAAACCATGCTTAGTGCTGCATTTAGGTTTATGCAGTATATAGACTGTTCTTATTAAAATGTATTATTAACTGCTTTACAGTAATCCTCACACACACAGAAAGTAGTAACAAAATGTAATGAATTAAAAAGTGCACTTACAGATTTATTGTCACATGAGTGAATGCTGTGCTCCCCACCAGACCGAGCTGAACTTGTGTCTGCCAGTCTGTCTCAGAATGTTTTATCTGTCTCACTCTCTCTCATTCGCACATCCTGCTGCTCCCAGACATTCCGTAACAGAGAGAGAGAGAGAGAGAGAGAGAAGGGGGGGTTGGAGAAGCCAACCAATCACCATACAGGCAGACACAAACTCACAGCCAATGATGACGCGACTTTCAACGCCTGCTGGTTTGTAGACAGAAAGGTTGAACTGTCATTAAAACGCATGGCCTGAAAGATTTTAGCTCGGTTATTTCCCACTCACTTATCTAGCTGTCTGGCTAAGTGTAGAGTGGCAGTGCCTTTATTCTAGGCACAGCCTGAAGCATAAACTGGACTAGAACTCACATCTATTTAAGGCATTTAGCATTTTATTGCTGTAATGCAATCCCTGTAAGAAAAATAATGCTAGAATAACACTACAGAATGTGGAAGTGTACTATATATATATATATATATATACACACACACTACTTTGGAAAATTGTTTATACCAAGTGAACATTAAAATAAATTAAAAATCATTTAAAAGAAATAACATTTGTTTTGTTTGTAACGGTGTGAGCTGGTAAGGAGATCAGGCTTGGTGTACACACTGATATACCATGTATGAAATCACTTTTTACTATATGATGTTATTTGTGTATATTTTTGTGTTTTATTTAATCATATGTATGTGGGTTTAAGACTTCTGCAGGTGCCTAAGACTTTTGGACAGTACTGCATGCAAACCAAGGGTTTGAAATTAGGCAATCAAGATATAACAAACGTATAGACTTTTGCCTGGAATCTGGAATCCATGGACATCACCATGTAATCTTTGGATAATAAACTGTCGCTTTCTTTCTCCATACCTTTCTTCTTACATCATTCTGGCAAAAAATGATCTTGGTTTCATCTGTTAAAAGAATGTTATTTCAGAAATGGTAAGGCTTTTATGACGGCAAAGTCTAATCCGGCCTTCCTTTTCTTCATCTAGAGTTATTTACATCCACAAAGGGGTCTCTTGATTGTAGACTTTGGCAGTGACATGCCTACCTCTTTACAAGTACTCTTGATCTGGCTAGATCAGGAGTCAGCAACCTTTAACACTCTAAGAGCCATTTGGACCAGGTTCCAACAAAAGAGAAAACACAGGGAGCCACAAATCCTTTTTGACATCTAAAATGAAGAAAACACTGCTTATATTGTTTTTTTACTTTTATGCTATGTATAAAAACTAAGCGAGTGTGTTCCTTGTAAAAAAATATTTATTTACAGAACTGTTTTTTTTTACATTTTTTAACACTCTAAAAATAGAATAGATTTAACACCTAGAATGGCTGGCAGCGTCAATTGACATAATTTCTTCAGAATCAGAATTGCGTCTATTGGCCTATTGGAGCAACAAGCATGTTCTGTAAAGAGTCATATGGGTCTGGTGTAGACACATGTACACACTTGTTTTTAGATATTGTTTTTGTTTTATACTGTTGTGCTTGAGAGACACCTATGTGTCGCTCAAGCACTATAAAGCGCATTCTGTTTCGGCACCTGGCGCTGTACGACAGGCTCTAGGTCCAAAGTCTACTTGACACTTGCTGTGTCTGCTGTCTGCTGGCTGCAGCTTGCGTGGATGTATGCCTGGCTGCAGCTTGCGTGGATGTATGCCGGCAGGCTACAGCAGCAACGAATCAGGAAGAGTCTTGTGCGAAACTAGGCACTACGTCAATTGACACACACAGCCATTATAGGTATAGAGTTAGCCGCCGTTAAATAAATAATAATGTTAAATTATTATTTATTTTCAAAAGCCACAGGGAGCCATAACATAAGGATGAAAGAGCTGTGGGTTGCTGGGGTAGATGTTGTAAGAGGGTTTTTCTCCCCCAAAGAAAGAGATCTGTGATGATCCCCGTTAGTTGTGTTACGTGGATTTTCGGGACTTTTGGTGTTGCTGAGCTCACCACTGCATTCGTTCTTTTTAAGAAAGTACCATGTTGTTGATTTGGGTAGTATTTATAAGCTGAGTTGACTATATAACCTGTTTAAAACAAAATTGAGCTGGCACTTCGTTAACTATTGAAATGTGTAACTTATTCAACTTTACTGACTAGACATCACAATTAATTCTTTTTTAGAACGCTTTAGGCCTTCTTATACAACATCAGTGCCTGACCTCATAAATACAGAATAAATGGGCACAAATTCTCACAGAAACACTGTAAAATCTTGTGGTTTTGCAGTTGAAAAAATTCAAAAAGAGTGGAGCTGTTATTGCTGCAAATATCATTAATATCATATTAATGGCCAAACCCAACTACCAAAACTCTTGGCCAAAACAGAGTAATGAGCCGTTACAATGAAGGGAATGGTGTACTGGTACAGGACGAGTTGTTGATAAATCAGAAACGAAAAGAAAAAAATGAGACAGAGTTCACTACATCTAAGCTTTGGTTTCCCTCACTCACTTTTTCCCCAAACAATTTTGTTCCTCCAGTGACCAAAAGGAATGAGTGGGGAAGGAGGGGGGGAAGGAGGGAGGGAGAGAAGGAGGGAGGGAGAGAGAGAGAGAGGGAGAGAGAGAAAATTACTCCGAAAACAAAAGGAGAGGCAGCAGGATAGTCAGCCATAATGAAGGAGAAGGAGAAATTAAATTAAATTAAATGTGTTATCACAAATGATATCTGTCCAGCAGATACTGAACATTTTGTTTTCTGTAAGAGAGAACTCACATGCTATCCTGTCTTTCTGTGCACCAGTACACATTTTTACTGACCCCAAGTATAAGCAAGAAAATTAGTTTTTTTTAAGTGTTTTCTGAGTGTCTTATTGGCATGCATTATTGGCATGAAGACATCCAAAATGTATTGGTATGGTAAAGCATTACCCTCTAGTGTCGTTCGTATGCTCATATGATAGTGAGTTAATCAGTTAGACCAGCCCGGTAGATCCTCTGACGCAGGCCCTGCTTTACTGGACGTCGGGGGTCGAGCCCAAACCCTGAAAAACAGCTATGTCCCAATAGTTCTGTCCATATAGTAGCTTGAGCAGCACTACTGAAGTAGTGTGAGAGAGGGACGCAAGGTGGTGCCTTCGAGTTGCTCTGAAACTGAAACGATCATGTTTCGTTAGAGGGATTCTCACGGGTGGAGAAGTATTTGGTTCAGTTGCTGTCCTGTGAGTGACAAATGTAGCTTTACGTAATCATGCAATGATATGTTGCTAATGCAGTTCTGGGGAAAAGTTCAAGACCATTTTCCCAAATGTTTGGGTGTTTTTTTAATTCTGTGTAGTTAGACCAACCTGTTTTGCTGTGTTTGGTAGGAAAACAGTGCTTGGTGATGTTTAGGTGTCTCTCCATAACGCTGCTAAAGTAAAGGATTAGCATTAGCATTTTCTATTGGAAAAAAGTACAATACAGCACCTCAAACTGACCCACTATCTTTGAAACTTTTATAATCCTAACCTAACGTAATGACTCAGTTTAATCAAGCTAAGTTTAAGTTTAAATATATTTTTAATTCTCAACTGCTCATGTTTATATTAGCAGTCCTAAGAAACGTGTTAGCCATCTTTTGCCTTGTTAGTTTGTTTTTTCCTTGACTATAATGAGTTAAAGCTGCTTTCTGTTATGTCTGTTTATGTTCATTTTAACTATCATAAATCTAGCACTAAACATTGTGCATATCAGTGAAATGTAAGGTATAACCGTTAACGGATGTACAGCTGTTCTGTTGTTATTCTGGATAAAAGTATTGGGACATACCTGGTTTTCAGGGTTTGGACTGGGCCGCTTACTTCCAGTAAATGTTATTCTTAATGCTTCAGCATACCAAGAAGTTTATGACAACGCCATACTTCCAACTTTGAGGACACAAGTTGGGGAAGAACGTTTTCTGTTCCTCACCCAGTAAACAAAGCAAGCTCCATGGATGAGTTTGGTGTGGAAGAACTTGACTGGCCTGTACAGAGCCCTGACAACAGTTTTGGGATGAACTGGAACAGAGATCAGGCCTTCTTTTCCAACTTTGGTACCTGATCTCAGAAATGCTCTACAAAATTAAATGGCACAAATTCCCACAGAAACACTTCAAAAGGTTGTGCAAAGCCTTTCAAGAAGAGCTGTTATAGCTGCAAAGGTCGGACCAACTGAATGCAATGTCATTAAAGTCCCAGTTGGTGGAATTGGACAAGCATCCAAATATTTCTCATTTTGCTCTGAGAGGTCGCAAGTCTTGTGTATTTGTAATATAAGCTGTGGTGTGTGTTTCATTCTGTCTACAGTGTAAGGTGTTGATGATGAGTTCTCCATCCTCTGAGCTCTATTTGAAAAGCACATCTTCGATGTCACTACATGAGCGGTAAGGATGAAGTATTTTGCACAGAAAAACATGAAATCAAACTGTAATAGTAATGCGTGTAAAATACTTTCTAAAAGTGGACTGCTCCTGATCTTTTATAGCTTCACCAGCATTATGAAGAATGAGCAACCAGAGCAGACTCAAAGTGCAGTCAAAATGCATCTGCTTCAGGCAGCTTCTCTGAAGAACCAGCAGCTTGCTCAGCAGATGGCCAACTGGCCTTCAGTACTGTCTGCCCTGCGGAACATACCGGTGAATCTTATCTATTGTTCAAACAATGCTGAGACCTTTAATCAGACTAAGCAGGCATAAACCAAATAATGTGAATAAATGAGTTGCAGCACTAAATTTACATTTATGGCATTTATCAGACGCCTTTTTATCCAAAGCGACTTCCATTCCCTAACTACAGGGGGCAGTCTCTTTGGAGCAACTTAGGGTTAAGGGTCTTGCTCAGCGACCCAGTGGTGGTGGTGCTGAAGGTAGGATTCGAACCCATGACCTCTTGGTCTAGAGGCAAGTATCCTACACACTACACCGCTGCCACCCCAGTGGCGATACTCTTAGTGTAAGTTGTATTAAGTAAGAATTCAAGTAAGAATTTCATTGTGCTCTGTACACTGTACTTTGTACAAATGACAATAAACTTCAACTTCAACTTAATGTATAGCTTATAAAATTAGGAAAAAGTGATCCAAATCTGCTTTTGTTGTTAAGTCATTTATGTTCTTTTTCTAACAAGACATTAGTCTGAACTTGAAAACACCCCGTAAACCTTCAGAAACAGTCTAGTAATAAGACATCAAAATCAGCTGAGTGAAATGCTGCTTTGAATTTGAAAGAAAAGCAGCAGACATTAAAAGGACCACATTGAACACACTTTACAGAAAAGACTGAAAATGGGAGTTAGTGTTTTGTTGCAGCTGATCAAGCTGACATCAGGATCTTAGATCTTTTTGTTTTGTCTGTTTTAAATGAGAATGTTAGCGAAGAGGTGCAAAATGGCTGGATAGAAAGATGTGAAGCATATGAGGTTCCTCAGACTCTTGCCATTTTTTCTCTCTGTTTTTAATGTCATTGAAGTTGATGCGAAGTTCAGTAGCTGTTGATGCCCCATTTGTAATTTTCAGATTTAGTGAGTGTTTTGCAATTCACATTGCCAAATATGGACATACAGATTGAATTTGGATGTGGGGCTGGAGTTCTGCTTTTCTGCTACATGTAGCTTCAACCTGCTTTCAACATGTTCTTTCCTGAGATTCTTTAGCCAGAAAAGTTGTCGCAGATTGTGGCTTCAGCGTGTGTAGAACTTAGTGGTTCTAAGGTTGGTTCCTCATGGCCCCTCATGGCCACCTTTGAAGCTCTATTAGGGCTGGGTAATTTGGCCTAAAATCAAAATCTCGATTAATTGAACATTTTAACTCGATTGTGATTAATGAGCGATTATTTTATTTGTTTGTTTATTTTTTGCCCTCATAGTTCACTGACAGGTTGCTCAGTTGTCTCAGTGTTTAAGCTCTCCATGCTTGACATGTCGGCAGAATAACGTAACATAATGGAGTGGGGTCACGTGACTCCACACGCGGTAGTGTTTATAAAGGGAAAGTAATCGAAATAATCGACCTGGAAAAATTTGATCGATTATAGGTTCTGAATGTCGATTACAATTTTTTTTTTCAATTAATTGCCCAGCACTAGGCACTATAGATACTAATGTTATCCTAGTATAAAGAAAATGTAAGTAAACATAGTAATAATCATATGAAACAAGTAAGCAGGCTATGTTTAGAAAAAAATGTTAACATCCAAATGACTGCCATTCTCTAAACCAAAACTTGCTTTTGCTTCCTGTTACCAATTCGCATCTTTGTCACTGTTTCTATTATTTTCTACAAAATGATGAAGGAACACATGGAATTTTGCAGTTAATAAAAAGCAATACAAACCAGAATATGTTTTGTAGCAAGGTAATGACATTTTCAATTTTAATCTACAATGTAGCCAATAATAAAAACAAAGGAAATTCATTAATGAGAAGGTGTATACAAACTTACTGGTAGTGTATGTATTTATAATGCCCACATGTAGAAGCCGTGTGTTAAATATAATAAGCTATATTCAATAGACTGTGTAGCTTCAGGGTTTGTCACCATGTGCTTATTACTTTTATGTGTCTCTTATTTGGATATGGAGTTGGTTAATGCATCATATTTTTTCCTTTGCCACACAGAGTCTGAATCAGCGTATGGGTATGGGGAACATTAAGCCGAGACTGAATAGGCCAGTGCTGGGAAGAGGTCTGAGGGGAAGGCACTGGGGCAGGCCAGGTGGAAGAGGAGATTTTTTCAGGAGAACATTACCAATGAGATGTGAGTGGGACTGTAAACTCACCTCTGTATGTTTTTTTTTTTTTTTTCTGGAAATCTCTCATTTTGATTAGGTTTTGATTAATTGGGAGGAAAATGTAGCAATAATTGACTTAAGCTGTGTTGAGGTTTTCTTTTTGTGCTTTCTGACCACATATCTGCGATTGAGTTCTAATGAATCAGAAAAAATTCTGTTGTTATTTTATTTCATTATAATCAGTGTTTTTTTGGTCTTCTGGTTATTGGTACAAAACCTTAGTAAAAACTTTTGTCAAGAAGTCTTTGTTCTGCATCAACAATCTTGAACTTCCAATAGCCAAATCTAGACCTCCAATAATCAGATAATCTTAATCTATAGGTATGAGAGGATGGCAGGGTGTAGTCTCCGGAGTAGTCAATCAAGGCCTGATTCACCCACAGTACAGAGGTCGTATAAGCAGACCAGGAGCGATGCGGCACACAGGAGTGAGAGGAGCTCTGCGAGGCAGAGGTGAGAAATTCATGTTCAGCATGACTCAAACCTCATCTGTGACTTCTTAAAAAAAAAAATTATAAACCCTCTTTTAAGCCAGAATGCCTTACATCATACAAACTGTAAAACAACTGCCACTGTAATCTCGCTTACTTTGTTACCTACTGTATATTCTCGGCCCTGTTTATTCATTGCTTTTTGTTTTATCTGCATTTTTTGCACACTTAATAACTATGCTACTGGAATACAGTACCTTTATACTGTAATCTTTCAAAACCAATACTTCTCTTTCTCGTCGTTTTAGTATATTAGTTGTGTTATGATTATAAGAGATTAACTTCTTAAAATGTTATTTACCTTGAGCTTTTGAATAAGGTCAACCGATTTCCCTGCAAAAAAATATTTTCTGTATTTTTTTTATTAATATCTGACAGCTTGAAATTTGATCCAATTGCATTTCACTTGTATTATTTGTAATTTTTTTTTCTATTTTTCCTTCAGAATCAGGAATCTTTATTTATACCAGAGGAAATTGCTTTGACTTTAAAAAAAAATTGCTCATCTTTTGAGTCTTTGCTCCTCGCAAACTGCCTTTTTGACAATGTCTAATATGAAAGTGGCATACCGAATGGTCAGAGCCGAATGCTGATGCTTGGAGCACTTCATTAATGCCTCCTACCAGGCCAGTTACTCATTAAGAGGCAGTCAGCTATAATGATAAGGAAACAACCACTTGTAGTGAGGCAAGTGGCCCAAGCTCAGTTCAAGATTCTGCTGTAGGACTGATGTGTGGATGGCATGCCAAGACCTGTCTACCAACTGACTTCTGTAAAACTGCTTTTTTGACCGTGTCTAATATGAAAGTACCATACTGCACTGAATCTGTGTTCTGCTCTTTTGGAAACAGGTGATCAAGGGGACAAATGAGTGTATGTTATTATGCAGTTTAAAATAATGCCATTATGAAGCACCTAACTCAATCTGGACTTATTTAATAAGTGTCAATGTTGCCTGACTGATTGTTCTGCCTTAATTGTGTAATCCTTGTGTTACAAGGATCTATCATCTATTGTGTAAAACTATCGTGAGGTCTTTCTGTGTACGAGTGTGAAGCCTGTGCTCTCTGTATATAAAGGTCTGACCTCAGGTGGATATGGTATGTTTGTAGGTCGTGCCTGGGGTGATGGAAGACGGGCAGAGAGTCGTCCTGCATCCACTCGAGAGGAGCTGGATGAGCAGCTGGATGAATATATGTCTATGAGTAAAAGTCAACTGGATGCACAACTGGATGCATATATGGCTGAAGTTGACACAGAGATTCTGCTCTAATTTGGTCATGGTGTGGGAAGAGGGCTTTGTAGTTATTCTCCTCAAAAATGTTGCTGTCCTGTTTGACTGAGAATGAAAAAGAAAAGATAAGCTATTCTTTGGAACTGAGATACTTTACGTAGTTATTAAATATCCAACTAAAATCTTTTATTCTAACCATAGCCACATCCATTCTCTACAGACCAACTATACACTGGGATAAGGTGAAGGGTAAAGAGTGCACGTCCCAGCATTCCATGTTGTCATTTTTGCCTAGTAAAGCTTAGGTCATGTGTCATTTTCTTTTATGACAGAAGGGTTATCGATCTTGAGCAAATGTTGCTAATGTGGTATTAAATAATTTAGTTTGCAGCAGGATTTCTTAGTCCTGTTCCTGGTGACCCACAGAACTGCACTGTTTCAGCTATTCCTTGACCGGATCAGATGAGTTGACACTTTGCAGTGCTGTGCGTTTTCAAGAGTATGAAGAGGTAGGTTTTCATTCTTTTTGTTCATTTTTTTTTTCTTTTGCTGAGATACTTAATTGAACTTCCTTTGTACCTTTTTTTTAAATTTATTTATTTTTTAAACACATTTGCCATGCCAAAATTGCTTATTTGTGTTCATTTTTGTTGGCATATTTTTGTTTCTTTCCCTCTTTAACAGGTGCTTTTTGTATACAATGCAGTTATTCCCTTGGATAGTCTTTGTGTGTTATTTACTTGAGCAAAAATAGTTTTGACTTTGACATTTGAAGTTGAATTCCACTTCATTATGGTACATATGTAAATCCTTTGTAATAAAACGTTCAGTTCAAGAGAAAGTTATTGTTTTCAATTGAAAATAACATGCATTTTTGACAACGCATTTTACATGAGTTGATTTTCCCCTTGAGTGGGTGTGTTTGTGTTGCTCTAGATCAGTGCTTTGGTCCAAGAGACCCCACTACTGCCTTGCTGCTTGTAGTCTTTCCCCTGCACTCACACATTCACTTCAACCCAATTAAAGCTTGTTAAATTAAGTTGGATCAGGTGTACAGTAGAAGGCTTCCAGGGCCAGTACTGAGAGCCGCTGCTCTAGATAATTCTACATATTTATTTGCTTAAAAAGTTTATTATAATTTTGGTATTTCTCTGATTTTATAGACACATCAGACTTGGCATGCTTGTAGCCCCACATGGTTGGTATGTGGTAAGAGATTTCCGCTCACTATGAAGCTGTGTCCTTCTGTGCTAGTTCCCCCTTGACGTGGGGTAAGTGCAAAGTACTTTTTGGACAATAGCCCAACAATGCTAAAGCTACAGATTTGACATGAGTTTTTTTTGGTGACATTGTCATCTATTAAAGTTCGGTTTGGCTTGTCTGCCAATAGCTCATTCGAAACACACACACACACACACAGAAAGTCCGGTCCAGTATGGGAGGACCTCTTGGTCCAGAGGCAAGTGTCCTACCCACTAGGCCACCACCAATATTGTTAAATGATTGGGTGCAGAAATGACCCCATCTAACTTTAACTGTTAATTGCCACAGATCTCAGTCCAGTCAAGCAAATGTGCTGGACAAATTAGACTGATCCACGGAGACCCTCATTTTGAGGACAGATCTACTGCTGACATCTTGGTATTCCCCTGTGGTATGGTATAGTATAGCATGCATTCGGTGATCTTGTAGAGTCAATATGGCCTCAAATGGTCAGAGCTGAATTGTCTGCTCAGGGTGGACCAACACAATATTAGGCAGGTGGATTTACTTCATTTGTCTGACCAGTATACAGCCAAACAAGTACAGAGATGCTTTTATATTTTTAATCTCAGCAAAGAATGAAGCAAGAAAAGAGACCCAACCCAACTTCAGTCTTTGCATCTAAGCGCTGTCAAATAATGATTTCTGAATTCTTTCTGATGAGACTAAAAGTAAACCTGCAGAGGTGATTACATAAATCTGCTGTGACTGAAAAATGATTTGAAAAGAAATGATGTAAGCAAAGATGTGGATGCCCAGACAATAGCAAAAAAAAGACACAATGGAGAGAATGGGGAAACTGCTGTGGACCTGCTTTGACGAGTGCTGCTGCTGCTAGATCAGCTACCTAACAGGTTGAGGACAGACAGTGAAGACGGGGGGAAAAGGTATTTGTTGGGTCTTAGAGTGCTTTCTGCTCTTTTAATGGCTGTGAGAAATAGCATTAATGTTGGAATTTCTTCTTTTTTTCCCCAGACACTAACCTTTTTGATGGATCTTTAAAAAGCCTGAAGTCACTGGAGAAAGTGATATGACATGCAGGCGAGGAGAAAACTGAGGCGAGGGATGGACTGAAGGAAAATTAAGAAGGTTAAGGTAGTAAAATTGAGCAATAAGAGCGAGTAGGAAATAACATGTGAGGATTATAGGTGTAGAAGTAGATCATGCGGTTCTCCTTTTCAGCTACTTAGGTGAAAACAGGAATTCAAGACTTACAAAAGTTTTGCAATACAGTTAAAAATAGTTTGGTGGCGGAATCCTCTGTTTTGGTTGTCTTTTAAAGAAAGGTTCAAAGATCTGATAAATCTGATATTCTGCACATTTTGCTCTTAAACCTGCACCCACTGTTGACACAGGTGTTCAGTTATGCAAACGGTCACCTTGCCCAATGCCAACTCTCAGTGAGGAGGATTAAGCACTCCAAGCACTGGACTGTGCACCTGTGATCTCACTGATACTCCTGTAACTGAATGTGATAAATTCCTCAAAGCAGTTCTGCACTAGAGTAAAAGAGAAATGTAGAGGGAAGGGACAATCTTAGTATAAATACTCTTTTTAGAATATATGTTAGATTAACAGGTGTCTACAATTATTTGGACATACTGGGTTTGAGAAGACCAGTGCAAACCTAATGCTGTAATACAGCGTTTAGTCTCTAGAGGGCACAGTAAGTCTTAAAGCCAGAACTATGCTGCCGTGCTAGAGATATGTCCTGTGGAATTAAATGTCTTTGACATTCAGTACTTTAAGTCTTGTACTTTTTAATTTAATAAAGTAAATATACTTTTTTTAATTGTTGATTTAGTAGTTAGAACTGTAATTTCTGGTAATTCTGGTATATGCACAGACAATAATAATAATTATAATAATATTAAATAATGTTAAGGTTGCTGGATTCCCACATGCAAGACATGATATTGGCTCATACAAGGTGGTGTCCAGGTGCATTAAAGTTATTAAAGATAAAGAAATGCCTGTGTGTTTGAAATCTTGCACTTCTTGAAAATCAAGTGATTCACGTGATGGTTATGTCAAATATACAGCTTGTGTATATATATATATATATATATATATATATATATGTATTTCTATCCATATACAAAATCATTATGTAGGTTTTCTACCAAATAGCCACAACCTTAGGTCCTGGCATTCATATGGATACGGCCTAACTAATTAATGTTACAGACCATGTAAACCCTTCATGGTAATGGTATTCTCGAATGACCGGGTCCTTTTCCAGCATGATAATGTGCCCTGTTGCACTAAAATGTTCTTTTAGGTCTTTCCATCTTCCCACTCTAGATGATTAATTACAGTATTTTTTAAAATAGCCATTCTAATAATGATTCATGCACAGTATTACTGCATGCATACAGTACAAATCATGTTTCTCTTTCTGCATCCAAAACCGGATTCCAATTATTTATGAATGCTCTTGCATTGGATCATTACATACTCAAACCCAGTGATTAGTCTAAGTGTACTGAGAAAGAGTTTCATTGTCTTGAGATGGTTCAAGTCCCATGCTGTTTTGTACATTAAACTTCGTGTGTACCCCTTGTGTGTCTTTTGTAAGTAATCAAACAAGCGATTGCAAGCTGCAAAGTGCTTTGCCCGTGTTTCCGCAGGTTGTCCTCTTTGCTGCCCTTTTTGTCCACATGGTGCAGACAGAGACAGTGTAACTGGTAATGATTATTGTTTCCATGTGTGTTGAAGTAAAGAGCTGTTTGCATGACTGCACACACAGCTGAGAGTGCCTCAGCATAGGAGCATTCCTGGCTTAAAGCCACTTGTAAGGGAGAAGTAGATAAACCCACCATAATATAACAACAGCTCATAAACATCTGCCACTCACCTAGTTGTCCTTCCGGCATTTAATAAACACTACAATTCTAAATCATCTACAAAACATCCAGTTTATTGGCCTTTATGTACAACAAGGGCATACCGGCTTTTCTGTTTTACTAGCAATAACAACTATATATATTAGTTTGAAGGTAGTTTTCAGTTTGCACGTTTATCTTATGAAGCTAAAGCTGTGCATTTGTTCAGTCCCTTTAGATATAGGCCTTTTCTCCATGTCATTGTAAAGATCCAATAAGATGCAAAAAGATAGAGAACATATGTAAGAAGAACAGACCCAAGAATAAAACAGTTCATTCCACACAGTGGGAAAAATAGTAAGTAGTAAGTAAAGAAATTTTTATTTATGTAGCACCTTTCTCAAACAGAGTTTACAAAGTGTTCTACAGAAAAATGAATACATGCAGAGCAGCACAACAACAGACAGATTTAAGTGTAGAAGTTTGCAGCTTAATTTTAAATAGTTCAACAGATTCAAGTGATCGCAGCTCTGGTGCAAGACTGTTTGACAGCTTTGGACCAACAGACTGAAAGGCACGATCCCCAAGAGTACTCTGTCTGATGCATGGAACAGAGAGGCGGTCCTGATGAATAGATCTCAGTACTCAACCAGTTGAATGCGACTGCAATAGGTCTCATATAAAGCCTGATTGTGCAGGTCTCTGAAAGTCAGTACAAGGCTTTGAATTAAATGCTGAATTTAAACAGGGGCCAGTGTAGATCAAACAGGAGTGATACAAATACAGATTTGGCCAAAATACTCAAACACCCTTCCTTTTTGTTTGTTCAGAATCTCGAGAGTGTGGTGTGTTTACTCAGTCACTGACTGTTCTTAAAGAAGTTATTTTGGTTGATTTGCAGTTACATTTTAGTCTAGGTGTGCATGATTAGAATTGGCCAAGATTAGAATCAGATGATTGGTGCACCAGGCGCACTCTTGGGGAACATTCAAATCGTTGTTTTAGCTTTACCAGCTCTTTGCTGTGGTTTTATGAGATAAGTAAAAACTTATGTGAGCCAGGTAAGTGCAATAGCATGTTGTCATTAGTATGCTGAGTCTTTTATTTTTGTTGAAAATTTGGATCATTGGAAATACTGAAGCCCTAATTGGTCAACTTGGCTATAAAAGGTGGAATCTGCCCTGAAATGAAAGGATAAGTGCCTCCTCACTGTAGCTTTTAATGTTTAGATACTTACTTAGTACCTTTACCGCCTGGCGGTCATACCTCTGACTTTTGAGCTTTATCAGGTTTCATGCAGATGAAGTAAAGTGCTTAGACTGAACCTAGTCACTATATGACAAATCTGATGCACTTTATGGGGTAAACTGTGGATATGGAGACTTGATGGAAATTCTTGTTTTGTCTGTATTTTCTTACATACTAGAATAGCTATTGATTTTTTTTTTGTTTGTTTCTTCAGTCCAGCTTGTCTGTACTCTGTTAATGGTATTGCATGAATGAACTCTCAATCTGTGCGGATACAGAGAGGTGTAATGTTTTTGTCTCATTCATCTGGTTTGCATATTTTCTGATATGATTTCTGTACATGAATAATGAATTGCTTTATTCTCCAAATGTCAGCTGTTATATTTGAAACTCATATGTGTTGCCTATGTAGTGTGTCATTTGTAGTGTTATATTAACATTCCTGGGCTTATCACGTTACACATCAATTGTGTTTCTACCGATCAAGGAGGCTTTAATAATTAGTATATCAGTAATTCAATAATAAGGATCTCAGTCTGAGATCTTGACAAACATAGGATATATTTAGCATTATTAATGAATTGTTCATTAGTGTGTGGTACACAGTTAGACTGGCAGGTCTGACTCACTTTACCTCAATCAAATCATGTTTTCTTGAAACCACTTAAACTGTGCAATTAATTGCGGGCACTGAAACTATGAAAGACACATATGAGCTTGTAGAATCATGGGAACTTATTCTGTATTATCACAGGTCAGTTTAATGTTTAAACAAAGACATGTAATTTAAAGATCAGTGCAGATTTAGCCAAATGACCAGATTCTGTTTAATTATCTCATGTGAAGTAGTTTTCCGTTTAGGTGGTTAAATAGGCAAAGATGTAGCAAACTTCACATTGCAGAAAATTATATCAGTGCTAAAATAGCATACTCCATGAGGGACACTGCCTTTGTTCACCTCAGACTGAGCTGTTGTCTGCATGCACTGCTGGAATTATTCGTTTGAATGGATCATGCCACTGATTCGAGATGTCCTCGAATTTTTAGGCTTTATTTGTATTTATGTGCACAGCTGTTGATGTTTTATTTAACAGTTTTTTTCTGCTGGATGCATCATGTCCACATATTATTCAAACATTTCCGTGTTCCACAGACACAGCAAGGCTGCTGACACTGTCAGTAGTGTGAAGGCACTCCTCCTGCCTCGCTGCACAGGCCTGGAACTGCAGAATCCTTTAACCTTTTCATGGCAGCAGGAAAGTCCCATTGGCCAAATTACTTAAATATTCTTTCGAACGCCTAGTAAGGGAAACAGGAGGATGTGCCCAGTCCTGTGCTAGCTCCAGCCCAAAGCAAAGTCCATAGGAATGATTAGAGCATAAACAGACACTGTTAAAATAGGCTTTTAAGAAAAAGACATGGCAGTCAATCAGTCAGTCAATCTGTCATCTATCAGTTAACCTTTATTTACGCTTGAGTAAATTGAAGTTGAGCCTTATTTACAATGTAGTCGATTAGAATGAAGAACAAGAGATTAAGAAGAATGACAAACATGAAAAGATAAACATGTAGGGCTGTAACGGTACATGTATTCGTACCGAGCCGTCACGGTTCGGTACATGATGTCTTTGGGAGAATACACGGTATGACGGAGAAGACGTGATTGAAGTAATACGGAATCACAGAGGGACCAAAAAGCGCAAGTAAATCATACACCCGGGTCGGTGTGTGGTGCAATAGTGACACCTATTTCAATGCAAAAGTACATTTTGCTAAAATTCTGCACTCTGGTCTATACCATATTATTTCTGATTTTGTGAAAATAATAAACAAAACTAGACAAATGTTGCAGAGCGATGCATCACCATGAATGAATCAGAGCAGCCTCTTCGAGCCCTCAGACAGAGACAGCAGTGCCACCCTGCTCTGCCAAATCACCGGCATATTCACGCCTAACACCCCGCTTCAACAAAATCTATGGCTTAGTGTTGATTAGGCACAGAGAGTGGTAGTTTAATGCTCAGTGGTTGTTCTCTGAATGGATAGTCTTCTCAGTGCCAGCCCACTGCAGCACAGCGCTTCTGACGCTCTTTTTGGACCTGTGGATATGGCTTTGCGGTTGCCATGGCAATGCTGCCGTCAGTCCTGCGTTTAGCTGGAGATGGTGATAGAGACGAGAGTCACTGGAATGTATATCTCTGTTAGCCCCCATTTACACTGGGTTAAGAGGTGCAGCTCTTGTCAAATGACCCAAAAAATGTGCCTGCACTCTTTGTGCTGCTCCTGACAAAGTGTTAAATGTTACTTAAAGAGCTCGGACGTTCTGCCCCTTTGGATTTTCATGTAATAGTGTTATTTGAGCCTCCCATAGTGTTTAAAACATTATTATAGTGTGAGGAGTATACGCTTTAGCCTTACCATACGCTTAGCTAAAAGTCGACGGAACGTTTTAGGGATAAGCCCACCTGTCAGGACAGTATTTCATTCTGCCTCACTGCAGAACACACTGGAGTTTATCCCCCCAGAGTGGGCCCGTCTATTTGCTTCCACCTAATTTGTTTTCCAGCCGTCTGGAATGGAATCAAAAATTAATGTTGCTGGTCCTGCATAATGTTTCCAGTCACACACACAAATCAGATGTACCTCTCTTGTTTGCAATTTTACTTTTGCCTGCGGTCAGAGGGCTGTCAGGGACTGAATGAGACAATTCCACCAGCGTTTGAACGAGAAAGAAGCATTAAAAACAACAAAAATAAAACAACCCAAAAACAAATGAAAATTATGTTTATGTTGGGGAGTGTTTATAAGGTCACTTATGCAGGTGAGTAGAGAGATCCAATCTATCTAACAAAATGGTTATGTTCCTCTAAATTACTACACATCCTTCACACAGCCTGTTGGTTGAACATGGTTGTCCTTGTGATTGCCTATATTTCCATATGGTGTACACCAGTCAGCAACAACATTAAAACCACCTGTATTATATTATGTAGGTGCTGCCAGAACAGTTTTGACCTTTTGAGTCATTGACTCTACAAGACCTCTGAAGGACTTCTCAAGTATCTGACACCAACATATTAGCAGCAGATCTTGTATCGCCAGCATGAGCACCATACAGAATGAGCTGATATTCACTGTGTGTTCTGACACCTTTCTATTATAGCCAGCATAAACGCTTTTCACCAATTTCTGCTACAGTAGTTGTTGTGTGGGTTTAGACGAGATGAGCTAGCCTTGGCTCACCATGTGCATCAGTAATACTCAAGCACTCATGATCCTGTTACCGGTTTACTTGATGTCCTTCCTTGGACCACTTTTGGTATGCAGTGACTACTGCAACTCAGGAATACCCCACAAGACCCATTTTGGAGATGCTCCATCACAATTTGCCCCCCCTTTTAAAGTCTCTATGATGATGAAACTTACCCACCTTATCTGTTTCTAATCCATAAACTTCAAAAAATGACAGTAACATCCCAGATTATCAGTGTTGCACACTTGGCATTGGGTTTAACGTTATGGTGTCTCTGTGTATGTGCTATGGCTCAACACCTCTGAAATCAAATGTATTAATACATAACACAAACACCGCTGCAGCTCATTTGAAAGGTATTGGATAGAGCGCCATCACTACAGAGTTCCAACGCTCTCCAACCCTTTTCAGTGCTTGACACTTGTTGTGTTGTGACCTCAGGCCCATGTGTGACTGCTCCAGAGCATCCTGTTATATTGGAGATGGGTGTAGGAGCCACCATAAAGTAGCTAAATTCACATTAGCATGTATCTTCTTTTACAGAAGACTCGTCTTCCAGAGTGATATGTTGTAGTATATAATTGCCAAGTGCATAGCAAGGAGTGGCAGTTTAATTAGGCCTGTACCATTTAGTCTTTCATAAGCGACAAATAGCTAATCAAGTTCAAAACACTTGCTACCATTGACTGTGTCATTTAAATTCAAAGTACCACAAATTATGCTCTTGGGCTTTTAATTTATTTCATCTAATTTTCATCTCAGCCTGTACGTATCTGCATTTCATATTGTATCAGTACATGTAATTTCAGCTCTTCTTTATAGTTCCTTACCATCACTCACAATGACATGAAACCTGATTAATCATGCAGGGTAAAAGGATTCATTCACATTCCACTTACACAATTCACCATACCACGGGAGTCAAGTCAAGCCTGTAGATTGAAGATGACAAATTATTTTTCAGAACCCAAGTTATTTTAAAAGAATAGCAATTTTAAATGTCATGTTCCATCACTCACCACCACTTTCTGTTCATCAGCAGAACCAATTTCAGCATATTGGCAATTGTCAGCTGTCAAAAAAGAGTTAAAGGGTAGAAAAACTTGAAAAGGTCTATTTGTTTCCCAGCTGTGGCTGTGGAGGAATTCATTAAAAGTGCCTGTGGTTTATGTCAGTCAGAAATGTACATCAGAGTAACTTCTGTAGTGCTACAGGATCAGCCTAACACTGACAGCCTAATCGCACTTATCAACTGTCTCTCCCACATACCCTTTTTCATTCACTGCTGAATGTTTTGCAGTTATTGAAGGGACAGAGTGTAAACAATAACAGATGGATTAATGGCATCATTTTAACTCATCCCACCAGACTCTACATTATGGTAGTTTGTAGATGTTCCAGGATAGTAGAAACCTGCATGCATGTGGTATCCTCTTGGCTCTATTGTCTTTTGCTCTGTAGCCCAACAAGTCTTTTCCCTCCAGTATTAACCTTAGTTTCACCACAGTCACTCCTGCACTCAACATTTTGACCACCCCTCTCCATCTCTCTGACAGACATCTTTTGTTGTTCACATTCTCTCACCAGACCTACTCCAAACACCCTACCATTGTCTTTCTAACCGCTTGCCGTAATTTTCTCTCATTTTCTTCACTTGCTCTTTCCACCACCCTCCACTTGGAACATCTCTCCTCTGTCCTTCAGTGGTGGAAATGGCTACTAACTCCCTTCTCTTCCCTCTCCACTCCTCAGTGAACCAACTCCTGAGTTCACTTCCATCACTGGCTATCTGACAGAGAACTGAGAGCAGCATAAAGAAGATCTCGTACCATTCTCTTCTATGCAGGTTCACTATAAAATATATATCTGCTGCTAAGTCATCCATTTTCAATGCCAAGCCAAAAAAATAAATAATTGCATCCAGCCCTTGCAAACACTTTACCACTTTTTCTTTTTAAACCTCCTCCTTCTTTGCTTCCTTCTTTGATTAAAAAGCTGACCAGATCAGAAGATCCTTCCCTCTCTCACCTACTCTCAACCTGCTGACAACCCTTTACCTCCCTGCTTTTCCCCACTTTCCACTCCATGTTCTTCAGCTCCTGACATCCTGCAACTCTACATCCCCACTTTAACCCATTCCACCTCCACCTTTCTGACCATCTCCAAATCTCTCCCTGGAAATGGGTCATGTGGCTTTCAAATCAGCTGTAGTCCACTGTAAACACTCTAGTCCTAAAAAGACCATGCTCAACATAACTGTTGTAGACAACTACGGAGTGGTATCTCTTCTATCCTTCTTTCCAAAGTTCTGGAGTGTGCTGTAAAATACCCAACTATTTCTCTAGGGAAACAGACACCATGACCCAAACCTACTAGTCTTTTCCTTATACACTCTCTCTCTTGGTGATATTTATTTTACCACTGTTATACCGATGACACTCAACTCATCCTCTTCTTTCTTCCAAAGGACACTCTTGACCTAGATCTCTGCACGTCTGAATGACATTTCTTTCTGGATGACTGTGCATCAACTGACGCTAAATCCCAGCAAAACATAGCTCCTGTACATCTCAGGTATTGCCTCCATAACAGCTGACCCTTTCATCACTTTTGGAAATCACTCCTACACTAGAAGCACTGTGACTGAAGACCCTCCTCTTTACTTAGCACTACCTGTTCATGTGAATAACTAACACATTTCTAAAACAAAACCAAATAAAAGACAATGCTTTCCATCTCTTTTGTGTGATCTGATTATCTCTGATGGAATCCTTGCTAGCTAGCAGCTCTCATTTAATAGTGGGATATATTTTTATTTGTACACTACAAAGCACCCAAGTACGACACCCTGTAAGAGAGTCAGCCAAATTATGCAAATGTAATTTCAAAAGTTTTCTGATTCTGATAAAATGAAATTAAAGTCAGAATCAGAATCAGAAAACCTTATTTATTCCAGAGGAAATTGCTCTGGGAGTGTTCTGGGAGCACATTTGGCATTTTTAATGAAAACACAACAACACGTTTTTTCACTATAAGCGGGTGCTCTTGGGAAATAACCCCTGCGAAAAGCACCAGTAAAGTCCTATAAATTATGTAGTATCTAATGAGACTAGTGTGTAATGTATGTAGTAATAGTGAGTAAGGAAGTCTGGAACTAACTAAAAGTCCACACTTGTCTATGAATAGCCTTAAACAACCTTTACAAGAGAGAGAATGAGCTGCTCTAATTGCCAGTCCTTTCTTTTAAGACCCAGTTTATTCACCCAGTTAAATAAAGCAAATATACTCACAGTCAAATGCATGTTTTAAAGTTTTTAAATGATTCTTACTTTTTCTTACAGACATGTAGTTGCAAGAAAAGTATTTAATTAATATAGAACCTTCGTACACATAAAGAGGTCTTTGGCTAATGACACTAATAGAACACTTTTTGTTGCTATTATAACCGTTTTCCATTATAGAGCAAAACAATTATGTCAGGCAAATAACCATTTAAACATTCAAATGCTTCTTTCCCAGTTCTATGCACAATGATGGGCTTGCTCATCTACAAAACTTGTTCTTTATAGACCCATCCATTTAGAGGTTCCTCTTTGAACCAAATGTGTTTTTATGACATCAGTCTAAAGGACCAAAGATTTCCAGGCTTATAAGGAATGAAGTGTGCAGGGCCAGACATGGTCCTGCAGGTCTCTTGAGAGAGCCTCCTTGGAGCTGCCCACTAAGGAGGTTTTTCCTGTTGAGATGGAGATGGAGAGTGGTTAATTATATGTCACACTCTGAAAAATGAGAGAGGTTGGTGATTAAAGAGGAATATGTTTTGTATCAGTGTACACACACATTTTAGCACTTCTTTTTTCTTTCAGCCTTGTTTGGCACAACAGCATGGTTGGGGTCTTCATGTATTATTTTAATTGGGGTACTTTATACATGACAATAGGCTTTCTTGAATCTCTAAAGAGGGTATTGGCTGAATAACTACTTTCTGCTCAGAAAAACTGATGGAAAGGTTAGACAAATTGAAAGAGTAGTGAGTGGGGCACTATTGTGTTGCATCCTGTTTTGGTAACACTATACTTCTGCCTGTGCCACTCTCTCTGCAGGGCTGACAGGAATGATCAAATGAAGAATACACACACACACAAACGGGCTATTTTTGTTGAGCAATCATTGTGGTGGTTAAGATGGTAGTGGAAAGAGAAACTTTCTACAATGACCTGACATACTAGTTTATGTGAAGGACAACAATGTAGAAGTTCAGTACATTACAACATTGGATAACACTGGTTACTTTACATACAGATGTTTAAATGTTTAGTTCAATATTGTTGTAGAAAATGATGGGTTGCTGTTTGATAAATAATACATTGCTCTTTTATAACAGTGTTTTGTTGACAGAGATTACTGTTCTGGCAAAATAACTCCTAATGCAGTCATTGCAGAATCAACTGTAACTCTGTTTATTGTTCTAAAATGTCAAAAATACATTTTACAACTCCTTTCAAATGATTAATTATAAGGATGACGGAAACGGTTAGATAGTCATAACAGTTCTTAAAATAACTTTTTGCAGATAAAATAGACCTAGTTGAAGAACTTTGAGAAAGAACCTCTACATACTTTTAGAGGATTATAGAGGAGCCATTAGATTGGTCAAGAACCTTTACATCATGTCAAGGTTCTTCATATGTTTTAAAGGAACTTCAGATTCACTCTTTTCATCTTTAAACCTTTGAATCTTTGTGCAACCAAACTGGTTTCACATGATTAATAACACGCATTTCACATGTTTAAGGAGTGACACTGAGTTTTTGAATGTTTGTGTATGTGGAGTGGAATGGATAAAGATGAGGGGAGCTGAGGGGGCAGTGTTGAGGGCAGGTTAAGAGGGCGCCTCTTGGTCTGAGCAGAGATACGAGCTCAGGTCAAAGCCAGTTCAGCGGCCAGAGAGATTTAGAGCTGACCCTACACTAGAACTCCTCTCACAAACTAATGGCTTTATGGCTCATTGCTTCCTACTATATTGATTTGTAAACGGCATATTAAGTGGCTTGCCAAACAGCATGGGGGGGAGCATGTTCATGAGAAGAACCTTCACACACTTTCAGACATGTTCTGTGCTATTGCCTAAAGAAGTGTTCAAATGATGATTCTAAAAGCAACTCATCTATAGCACGACTTAAAGAACCTTTTACTGAATTTCTCAAATAAACAACCAGTATTACTTAATTAACTTTTCTATTTAAGAATATTATCTTTTGCTCCCTCTCTCCCTCCCTCTCATCCTCCGGTAAAAGGAAAAGGCACTTTTGACTTGCAGCCATACAGCATTACTCAGACATCCTCTGCTCAGTCTGCCTCAAGGCTGATGTTTAGTGTGGATTCTTCAGCTTGAAGGCGGTGTAGCCTTGTGATCTATGACTACAACCAAAAAGGAAGCTGCGTTTATACATCAGGGCAAGGTTCTCTCTGCTGGGCTACTCAAATGCAGCAGGTTTTTCTAACTCATTACGACTGGACCTTTGGAACACTCCATTGAATCTTGGACCATTCCTTCATATAGGAGCTTTTAGGATCCTATTTATGAATGGGTTCATGCTGCCAAACAAATACACTCTGCCTTGTTCTTTATGGCACTTTGGAATGCTACAAGTGAGAGGTTCTACTTCATTCTTATCTTGGTGCCTCTTTTTCTTTAGGCTTACATGTACTTTATGTCTGCATGTACTTCTGTCGATCTAGAATCATTTGCCCGTACTGATTAGACTGATTCACTCACTCACATTCTCTCTCTCTCTCTCTCTCTCTCTCTCTCTCTCTCCCCCTCCCTCTCCCACAGCAGTAACAGCAGCAGCTGAGAGACATTATCACTCTTGGTAGCTGCACAGAGCGCAGCTCGGCGTGAGGAGAACACAGTGCATTTACCAAGGTAATCTGATTTGTGTAAAGGACGACTGGTCTATGCGCTGTGCGAGGACACCTGGACAGAACACAGAAAGCATTAGACGGTTGGAGAGTTAGTCAGAAGCTGTAATGCACTCTGTACACCCTCATCAGCACTGCCCACACCAGTTTGTGGTGAGTACACTGTAATTGGATTGCTGCCTGATGGCTAAATGCCTCAGAGAAAAGATGATGGAAACAGTAGTGAGATTAGTGTCTTTGTGTTAGAGAAAAGGGAGCAAGCGTATCAAGAAAAGTTCTTCCGCTTAGAACACGTCCATATGCATTTCATTAAGTTTTGTTATTTTCTGTAGCTTGCAATAGAATTTGGTTTAATTTATATTTGATTGATTGTTTATGAATATTTCATTTCAGTTTTGAAATTGCATGTTTGTAAGAATAATTTTGTTTAATATAAAAACTAATTTCCATGTGTGTTCTGTAGGAAGTTGTTGAAGCGAGTCTGTCTTTCATTTATTCCAGACAGCAGGTCCATCATTTGTTCATGAAACGATTCTCTGAAATAACTGGTGTTGTTAGCTTTCATTGTGAGTTTAAAATTCATAGTAGCACATTAATTAAATTGTGTTTAATTTATGAATTGCTTGATCAGAAAGTTTCCATATTTAAGATCCTTCAGGATCTATCAAGATCAAGGTCTATCAAGGTATCCGTGGAATTTTGTCCTCATGTAATCCCTTATTTTGAGCCTGATGGCGCTTGATCATTTTTAAAAGCAGTGATTTTGTTTTCACAGCTGTTTCTTTGTTTGTGTTTGAGATGTCTTGTTGCTCTGCCAGTGCATTTGCAGTCAAACTGAGACTTTATCTTAAAAATCCTGACACTTGCCTGAATTTGTCAGGAGGAATCCTGACTTCTCTTTTTCCTTTTGCTTTTGTAAATGTAAATATAAATATAAATGTAAAATCACAAGTAACTGTGAAGAGCTACAGAAAAGCCAGGATCTATCTTTGCGTTTGATGGTTGCTGTGAAGTGCTTTTAGGTGTTTAGGTGTTCTACTGCATGTACCAGTGATGAAGATTGGCAACAGTCCTATTTTAGTCTAATCTGGCTAATGCACCAGGTTCCACTCAAAATTTGAAAGACATTTGTCAAACTCCAGACGCTTGATTTTGTTGGCTGATCTAAGTAAGGATTCTCCTGGAGCAATGTTTTCAAAGAGCTTGTTGTTAGTGCCACCTTATTGTTAATTCTGAATGTTAATAACAGAGAATCAGATACATCTGGGATCAATACAAAAAGAAATCGTTAGTTTCCAAGGTGATATTTAGATGTGCCAAGATGGTGTTACTTTAAGTATCCTCAATGTTCATTTTTATTTTGAGTAATAAATGAATATTACAAGTATACTTTGAGTAAATGCACTGTTGGGACTGTATACATGTCTAATAGCTAAAACCATCCATCTGAGATACATCACTGCACACAAATCCTGAATTGTGAAACACTATATTGTAGGGATGCACGGATTGCAATTTTCTTGGCCGATTCCGATTACCGATTTTTGTGTAAGGTGATCGGCTGATAGCGATCCCTCCCTCCCCAGATAACAGGAAATTAGAGCTGCTGCGACATCGACACAAAAAATGAGTTTCAACTTTTTTAATGTAACGTAGTTACTTTCCCTGTTTACTGTTTACTTTTATAATAATGACATGACAGTGGCAGCTCTACAGCAAATACAAACAAAAATCTAATTTTCTTTAATATTGTAGCGAACAGTGGAGGAAAGCGACACACACACTCAGAGAATTCCTTTTTGTAGTTTTTATTTGCAACCCAAGCAGCACACAGCACAGCATTTCTCCCCCACAGCCACGGGAGCAGTAGGCACGCTGCTCCTGTGATGGTCTATCTCTCTCTCTTTTTCTCCCTCTCTGTCTCCAACCCTCACAACTCCAACCCGAACTCGAACTGAACTGTGCCAAGCACCGCCCCTCCCTTTTATACCCCGCTGGGAAAAGCCCGCCAGTAACCATGGTGATGGGCAAGTGCCCATCACCCCTCCCAAACACATATAGCGCCCACATCATGCCACCCCGGTGACCCAAGATGAAACCAAAATAAACCCCTAAAAGGCCAGATCGCCACAATATAAAGCTTTATTTTCACAATTATTTTACTCATTTAAATAAATAAAATGTAATAAATACACCCCCAAATAAAGCTCAATAAAATACAACTAAAGTTTAACATATGCTTTCAAAGGTGCAGTGAGTGAACTAAAAAATAACAAGCACCTTTTTATCTTAGCACCATATATTGACAAAGTGCCACAAATTTAACAAAATGCCAAGTTTAGTTTAGTAAACAAAAGCATTTCTGTCTGTCCAGAAATTCTGTTAGGTCTGCCTTGTCTAAACACGCACACACACACACGGAGGAAAAGCTCATCTTAAAAGCCTCTGAGTGTTCAGAATCTACAAAGCCCACCGCATATTCTCTCTGTGCTAACAGAGCTAGTGCTAGTGCTAACTCTGTTAGCCGGGACAGGAGAGTTTAGAAAACCACGAAAGAGAGAGGGAGCGAGAGGGGGAGAGATAGGGGGAGAGAGAGCGCAAGCGAGGGAGAGAGAGAGAGAGAGAGAAGGTGAGAGTCTGAAAGCCCCATGAGGCTTCATTTATGAGACGCGTCTTGTTGAAGCTTGGCAGTAGGCGTGTCTTCCAAGCTGGGAGCGGAGCAGCGGCAACCAATCGCTGTTGAGCAGATTTGAATGGCGGGTGCTCACGAAGAAACGCCTCCGTTGAGCATTCTCGTGAACGTAGCCTGAATGCGTGCGTCTGTGCTGCAAATAAGGCGCATGCCTACTATATTGTCTATAAAAAACGAATTAGTTCAGAATATGTATACACCAATCAGCCATAACTGTAACCACCTGCCTAATATTGCGTTGGTCCCCATTGTCCTGCAGAAGCGGCTATAATTTTCACAAAGAATTGACCTAATAAGACCTCTGAAGGTGATAGCGATGTATCGTTCAAGTTCTGTAAGTTACAAGATGGGGCCTCCACTGATGAGACTAGTTTGTCCAGCATATCCCACTGATGAGATTTGGGAAATTTGTGTCCAAGTCCACACTTTGAACATGAATTTTGTCGTGTTCCACAAACAACTTCTTAATGAGTTTTGCAGTGTGTCTGTGCACATTATGCTTTTAAAGAAGGAAGCTCTGGCGGGCTGCCTTTTTTCCATAGTGTATGTTGTTGGTTGGTGTATATTTCCTCAGGCAGGCAAAGCACTTAAACCTGGCTGTCCACATGATGTAAAAAATGTGAGTCACTAGAACAGGCCACCTTCTTCCAATTCTTCTTAGTCCAGTTTTGATGCTCACTTGTTCCTTCTAGAAGTCAGCATGGGGACCAAACATAGCCCCATACACCATTACACAGCCCCATATACAACAAGCCTGTAGCCAGCATTAACCTTTTCAGCAATTTGTGCTACAGTAGCTCTTCTGTTGGGTCCAGACCAGATAGGCCTGGACAAGCCTTTACTCCCCTTACTAATGTACATTAGTAAGCCTTGGGGACCCGTGACATTGTTATCTTTTCACTGGTTTTCCTTCCTTGTACCACTTTTGGTAGGTCATAATACAAGGGATGTAGTAGGAACACCCCATATTGTTCCATATTACGATGCTCTGATCCGGTCGTCTAGACAAAGTTGTCCAGATCCTTACATTTGCCCATTTTTCCTGTTACTAGCACATCGACTTCAATACCTGTCGGCTGCTTCATATATCTCACCCTTTGACAGGGTAGCAATATAATCAATGTTATTCACTTCACCTGTAAGTAATTTCAATGTTGTGGCCTCATGCTGTGAGACATTGTTCTCTAAATCAAGTGCAATCAATTTTGTGAAGTAATGTCAAAAAGGGATTCAAAAGAAATGGATCCACATTGGAAGTGAAAGTGGGTAGTTCAGTGTTATTTTAAGTACATATTCATTTGAATGTTCATTCATTGTAGTTTTTACCTAAACCCAACCCCAACACTAGATAGTGCATTAGTTAAAATTAAAAATTTGAACATCTGTCAGTAATGTGCTAGGTTTTATGAATAAAGTGTATCCAAATTTTCATTTTGTCATTTGTGTGTTTTTGCATAAAATGTGGCATGTTTTCTGCCTGTATCCATGCACATGAAAGAGTATGCCATTTTGGAGTGATACTTTAGGTTTTCATTGATGGTTCTTTAAAGATTGATGTACGTTTGTTTGTTTGTGTGTGTGTGTGTGTGTGTGTGTGTGTGTGTTTGTGTCTACAGTTTTTCAGACTGTTGGGACAGTAAAGTGTGGTGCTATGAGACTGCTGCTGTACTGTTTAGGGGGAGGCAAGCTCTCTCTGGCCCTACTGCTGCTGCTCCTGCTTTGCTGTCCTCTCAGCTACACCCGCACAAGATCCTTTCACACCCGCGAGGTTCAGAAACAACACAACCACAGATATGAAAACATCACACTGGCCATCATTTTGCCCAGGTATAATACCTCCTACCCCTGGGCCTGGCCTCGTGTGGGCCCTGCAATGGAGAGGGCCATTGCTTTGGTCAACTCCAACCCGTCCCTCCTGCGTGGCTACACCCTACGGTATGTTTTTGAGAGCAGTGAGAATAAGGATGGAATCTGCTGTGAATCCATTGCCCCGCTTATGGCTGTAGACCTGAAGTTTACCTACGAGCCGTGGGCCTTCATCGGGCCGGGCTGTGACTACACTTCCTCCCCCGTAGGCCTTTTCACCACCCACTGGGGTCTCCCCATGATCACGGCAGGGGCACCGGCAGTGGGCTTTTATGATCGCTCTGACGCTTACACCTCCATCACCAACACGGGCCCCACTCACAAGAAACTTGGCGAGTTCGCCCTAAACATCTGCAGGCACTTCGGCTGGAACCAGCATGTCCTGCTGATGTTCGGTGACAGCAAGATGGGTGGGCGCGAGTGCTACTTTGCTGTGGAGGGCCTGTACAGTGAGCTGAAACAAAAAACGAACATAACCACGGAGGACCTCGTATTTGAGGAGGATGGCCGACCAGTCAACTACTCAGAACACCTGCAGAAGATAAAGGAGGAGGGCAGGGGTGAGTTACTCTGCTTCTTGTTCTACAAGAAGGTATATGCATTTGCATGTGCTTTTATAGGCTACATTAGGATTTAATGGAATACAAACATTTAAGAGACTTATTGTAAAATTATGTTTCAGTCTACACAAGATAATATTAAGAACACATGTACTTTTTATTTTTAGGAGAATACCTTTAAAATACTTACCCATCCCTTTTCAAAAGCCGTTTTTAAATGTGTGTTAGATAGACTCTATAGAGGAACTCCTTCTTCATAAACACTGAAGGTCCTGCTAAAACGCAATGATAAATCAGTGTGATAAGCCAGTATTTATTTTGGGATGGTTGAACAGAACAGTCCCCTCTGTACATCAGTGTTGTTCTCATGTGATTTATCAAGATTTACAGAAATCCCCCGCTTTTTGCAGGGGTTACGTTCCAAGAGCACCCGCGTAAAAAAAGAAAAACCATGTTGTATTGGTAAAATAAAATGCCTATTTTTATAGTGTAAATCTTAATTATGCCCCCAAATATGCTCACAGAACACTTTAATTTCATTTAAAACTCAGTTTAATGCATTACCCTTAAAGAAAATATAAAGGTTAATAAATAATCAGAATCAGAAACTTTATTGCTTAAAAAAGTTAGCATTAGTGGATAGCATTAGTAGCGTACAGACTCATACACAAAAGAAACATTAAAATAACTCTCTCTACTCCACAGCTTACTAATACTAAATAAACTTTAATTTAATTGTGTTATAAATAACATGCAGTTCACACTGTGTGCTGTGTTGTGTTCACGTATGACCAGATTGTCACAGAGCAGTCATGCTACATGCAGCAGCAGGCTTCTTTTTCTTCTTCTTCCTCTTCATCTTTTTTTAGCTGTTGACAACTTTTCAGCATATTACTGCCACCACTGGACTGGTGGCGGGAATACTGTTCGGTTCTCAGAAAAAAATCTGCATAAAATTTGGGCCAAGAGATGGAGCCATTAATGGAATTTAATCTTATTGGTCACTGCTTTAAATGATTCACTAGCTACTATTCTGTGTTAAGTTGATATATTGAAGTGTACACCTCTAAATTGTAAAAGCACAGGCTCAGTCTACAGCTTAGAGCATCTTTATTCATAAGTCACTCAGTAACTAGAACTCTTGACCCCTGAACTCTGATTCAGTGTGGTTTAAGCCACAACGTTTCAAATAAAGATGTTGACCAAGCTATGATTGTCATTCGACATAGTTCTGAACTACAGTTGCCACCTCTTTGTGTTAATGTATGTGAGGACACAAATGTAGCATCAGTTTCAGTACTTTTCTAGCCGTAAGTTTGTCTTGCCCTTTCTATTTCTTACAATGGGGCAAACAGTATTTCATTCTTGCAATATTATCTATAATTGTTTGGCCTGTGTTTTATTTCCCAGCCATAACTAGTCTGATTTATTGTCCCATGTGATTGCTCCAAATTCAAGACCACAAGGTTATTGTCTCTTACCCCCAAATATACTGCTCATATTTACACATTCCCACAGAATACCCACCTGGGACAAAGGAAGGAAGGGGCAGATATATGTAGTTTATCTAGCTTAAAGTAATGATTTGTACAGAGAGAGACTAATCATGTAATGCATTACTCTTAATTACAGCAACACTCATTTCTCCCTCATTTCCATCAATTAATCAGTAATGCAGTAGAAATCTGTTGATTAGCCAGGGAGTGTGCATACTCATCTTCAAAAATCTTTCATGTACATAATAGACAGACATTATAGGCAAATATTAATGGCCTCTGGCATTTCATTATGTCAGTGAAAAGAATCCTTGAATCTTTCTATCTTGTTTTGTTTTTTAATGTATTCACTTATTTACAATTGGCTTACATCATCATTTATGTTTAGGATGGATTAATGTTCCAATAGGAAAGGTCATGCATACAAGATCCGTTTGTAACATGTGATCTAACTGTCCTCTCAGGTCCCAAAGGGCCATAAAACCATCTATGTATCAACATTTTTATTAACAGAGGTCACGAGCGTCGTCGCCGCAAATGGGAGCTCGGTGCATTGTATCAGATCAGTCGGCATTTCCTGTGAAAACAGACTTCGTCATTTGCCCACTTTCCTGGACATCTAGTTTAAACTGGTCCATTAAATGGAATGGAAGAGAGATGTCAGTGTATAAGACAAGTTAAGAGCCTGTAAAGACAGAGTTCCATGCAATTCTGCTGACAGAGCTATTAGTAATGTCTATTTATACAATCCTTCGCCAGGTTTAGTGGTGCATATTTTAAACTGATGCCAGAACCAAATCATAAACACAATACACTTACAGGATAGAGATATTACCATTTTAAATACAAACAAAGCAGTAGAAAACAGATGTATGTTCAAAAGTCTTCTCAGGAGTCCAATATGGTGATAAACATGTTTGTTCAGAAATATGCCGATGTCTTCTAATATGGGTTCAACTCTTTCTGTTAGAATAAATAAAGACAGCGCAGCCAAGTGTGGAGAGCATATTTTACTGCTCTGCTTTACTTTTCTGGTCTTTTTCCTTCTTTTTCAAGATTCAAGATTCAAGATTCAAGATACTTTATTTGTCACATGCAATCATACAAGTACAACACACAGTGAAATGTATCCTG
>JBBPDH010000007.1:7757706-7768347 GCA_037974565.1 Clupeocharax schoutedeni
TTGGCAGCAATTGAAGGATCTTGGTATTGATGTATCTAATAATGTGTATAATGAACAGATACATGTAGGTTCTGTGTTCTACACTCTACACTTGTATGTTTTAACAAAAGAAAACATATTTCTAAGTTTCTTAAAGCCAGTCTTAAATGAAAACTAACTTATGCACTACCTCGTCTGCCCTGAATACTATTCTTGGTGGATTTCTTATCAAACAAAATAAAATAAAAAAAGACTGCGTAATTCATCTAGTCTCTCTTTTTAACAATGTGTCATTTAATCTAATGACTTGATTACTCTGCAGGGTTGCTATTTCTCTGGTGGACTATTGTAAGACCTGAATATTTACCTGACACTTGAAAACATACTGTGATTTCATACAATGCATGAACATATATAACAGCTTCCACTAAGGCTTTCCATAAGATTCTGGAGTGTTTCTGTGGGATGTTGCTCTTGTTCATTCTGTAGAGCATGTATGGGGTACAGGCACTTATATTTACAGGTCTACCTAAAAAATCAGTCGGACAACTACAGCTCATTCAGAACTCTGCTGCTCGAGTCCTTACTAAGACCAAAAAAGTGGACCACATCAGTCCAGCTCTGAGGTCTTTACACTGGCTGCCTGTCTGTCAGAAGATAGACTTTAAAGTTCTGAGGCTGGCCTATAAATCTCTGAATGGTTTAGGACCAAGTTCCTAGAGTTAGAACCAGACACGGAGAAGCTGCATTCAGCTTTTATGCTCCATATATCTGGAACAAATTCCCAGAAGGCCTCAGATCAGCTGAAACACTCAGTTTATTTAAATCCAGGTTAAAAACTCACCTGTTCTCAGCTGCATTTGAATAAAGCACCAAATTCACACTGTTTTACTTTTAAGTTTTTTCTATTTTATATTATGCTTTTTATTTGTTATGTTTCTGTAAAGTACTTTGAATCACCTTGCTGTTGAATTGTGCTATATAAATAAACTCGCCTTGCCTTGCTGTATGTCAGATGAGAAAGCCTGGCTCACAATCTCCATTCCAGTTCAACCGAAAAGGTGCTGGATGGGGTTGAGGTCAGGGCTGTGTGTGGGCCATGCAAGTTCTTCCACACGTAACTTTTGCGTTTGCTTTATGGCGCTTGCTTTGTGCATCGTGGCATAGTCAGGCTGGAATAGAAACGTTTCTTCCCCAAACTGTCCATATTGTTGGAAGCATGGTGTCCTGATTCGCTGAAGCATCAAGATTGCCCTTCATCTATCTGTCTCTGTCTACTTATCTATCAGTTTACATATCTGAATATCTGTCTTCTCTATCTATCTGACTATTTATGTCTGTTTCTCTGTTTATCTATTTGGAAGAAAGGGGGCCTATCTTAAACCCTAACAAATGGGTCCCAATATTTTTGTACATATAGTCCATATCTTTTGTACACATAATTTGAGGACAATTACAATCTGAAGACACTGGTTAACCTGATAGTTGAGTATTGCCAAGACACCCCCTGACTTTATTTGGTCCGTTAGTAAACTTCCCTTAGTGCATCAGACCGAAATTTCTGGTATGTTCATCTTAACTCCACCTTCAGGACGCCACTTCCACAGGCCATGTACACTATACACTATATCCCGCCCATACACGCCCAGATCCATAATATGATTGGTTGAGAGGATGTTCATCAAATCCTTTCGTTCTCTGATTGGTCCAGTCCGCTGCTGGATCTCCGACTCCGCCCCTGCTGAGCTCTCTTCTTCTCCAAGCGTGAGGATTTGGGTGCCGGCTAACAAAACCACGCTGCAAACATGATGGGCCGACCGGTTCTCGTCCTGAGTGAGAACCCTTGGTTTTGATTGCTAAAAAGTACACAGCGATAGGTGTAACTCTAGCGATGCCCACGTCCCACGAACGTTACAATTTTGTAGTATTTTTCTTGTGTAATACTAGTGATGCTAACAGGCTAACATGGGCATGGCATGGTCACCCGGCTAGTTCAGCTTAGCTTAATTTAGCCTAGCCTAGCTTTGTTAATCTGTCACTCTGTGAATGTTCAGTTACATCATTTCTATAATGTAACTGGACTTGCTGTGCCTACGGGCTGCTAACTGAAGTTTATAAAGCGTATCCATTTTTTCGTGTTTGGCAGACTCAATGTTGTCGTTCTAAATTGGAGGTTTTTGTGAGTTCCTGTCTAGAAAGACACACAATTCTGATTTCAAAACTCAGGTCTAATTGAGAAAATCAGCAACCAAATGTTTGTTAGGAGTGATGTTTAATTGTGCTGGTTAGTGGGATGTACATTCTCCATCCCTCCTTTACTGACTATAGACACAAAAAGTCATTGCCCCTTTTATTTGGTGGGTTAATTAAAATTTCTTGTAAACTATCTTCTCATTTTTATTTTCTTAGGCCAAAATATGAAAAGAGAGTCTGGAAGGAAGGTCCAGACTGGAAATATTAGTGCAGCTAAGGTAGGTCACTCAGTTGTGATTCACTCATTCATGACAACTTGTGTAGTGAATGTGTGATGTTACAGTGTGTGTTTGTTTTCAGACCATTGCAGATGTAATCAGGACATGTCTGGGACCAAGAGCTATGATGAAGGTGTGTGCTTTTGAGATTATACTGATTGTACTGTTACATAGACCACCACACCCTTTCCAATTCTATTGTTGTATCACTTTTCAATCTAGCAGATTAGTATTTTGTAAAGTGTTTTTGTCAAAGGAAATGCTATGTGTCCCTTCTTACTGTGTAGAACTAAGGTTCTAAATGATGATGTATCAGAGGATCTCAATAATCTGTCTCTTGTGCAGATGCTGCTTGACCCTATGGGAGGCATTGTCATGACCAATGACGGCAACGCCATACTGAGAGAGGTATTCAGAATTCAGAGGTTTTGCCTTTTTGAATTATGTTTTACCAACAGTGCTGTCCAACTGTCACTGTATTGTTGCTTCCTATAGATTCAAGTGCAGCATCCAGCAGCCAAGTCGATGATTGAAATCAGCCGCACCCAAGATGAGGAGGTGGGAGATGGTACTACCTCTGTCATCATCCTGGGTGAGTGTGCATCTGTGGTCACCTCTGTGTTTTGTGTAAATATGGTGTCAGATTCTTTAAGTAGATGATGCTTATGTATTTCTAATGTAATAACATGTAAAGGATTATTAAAGTATCAGTTCCAACACAGTACAAAAAGAGATCATGATGTTTGTGTGTAGCTGGGGAGATGCTTTCAGTGGCAGAACAGTTCCTGGAGCAGCAGATGCATCCTACCGTGGTGATTAGTGCTTACAGGCAGGCTTTGGACGACATGCTGGACATGCTTAAAAACATCAGGTAGTGTCACTTCAAAGTCAACTTTGTCAAATCTGCCATACGTACCATACATACAGAGAAATTGAAATTGCGTTACTCTCAGACCTCAGTGCACACATGTAACATTAAATACAAAAAATATATAAAAGGTGCAATTTTAAGAATACGTACATGAAACATTAAATACGGAAGGGTGCAATTAAAAAAAAAATATATATATATATATATACAACCAGATACAATTATGCATATTATCTCTATTTAAAAAAAAATGGTGCAAAAAGAGCAAGATTATGGTAAAGTGGCATAGTTATAACAGACAACTATACACACACACTTTCCACACACGCTAAGTTGAATGTAATACTTAAGATGTATAGGAATTAGTCATTTATTGTGAAGTTACACCACCCTGCATGAAAATAGGCATACCAGGCTGTTTGATTGGTACCCACTCTGGATGATCCATTAAGTAAGCTCTAAGTGTCACTGTTCTGCAGCACACCTGTTGACCCAAATGACCGGGACATGATGTTGAAGATCATCAACTCCGCCATCAACACCAAGGCTCTGAGCCGCTGGTCAACCCTGGCATGTAACATTGCTTTGGATGCAGTACGCACCGTAGAGCTTGAAGAAAATGGGCGCAAAGAGATCGATATTAAAAATTACGCCAAGGTGGAAAAGGTAAGACTCACCTATGGGATTTTGACTAGTTCAGTAAAGCTGGGCATACACTGTGCGATTTTTGGGCCATTTTTAGACGATTTTTCACTCCTGCGACCATTTTAGGGATCAGCCCGAGATTTGCGTTAATCGTTTGTCGTGTAGTATACTTGGGGTAATGAAGCGATTAACACTCACGACCAGCTCCTGATCAGCAATCATATGTTCACAAGAAAATCAAACTGTTTGAGATCCTGGTTGCCCCTCGTGAGGGTATTGCTCTGTTGGTACAGTCCCACCAGCTGAATTAACGAAGCCTCTCACTTTGCACATGCACAAACACAGAACTGGGAGTGAAAGTCTGAGCAGCATCGTTGCACAGCGTGTGATCTGGACACAAGCGATGAAGGCCCAAATTTATGAACTTCGTGAGGCCACATCGAAAAGGTTTGGATGAGTTTGCCAAAATGAAAGGAGTTGGCTGGACATTGTTGCTATTGCACTATGATTATGATAATGTAACTTTCCTACCTTAATGTTGGTGGGTGGTGCACTTTGACCCAAGATATTTTTGTAATTTCCCAGAGGTAGATTTTTTGTTGGTACTTACAAAGGGAATTTTCTGTTATTTATTTACTACTTTAGTTTCTGATCTACCTACGCGTGTTGTGTATGGAATGGACGTATAGAGTAAGCAGTCAGGGCGCATCGGAGCATTGGGCCTTATAGTGTGAGAACATGAATCGTGAGCTACAAACTTCTAACCCCTGCGATTCTATTGTACACTTTGAGCAGGAGCTTAAGGGTTATTGAGATGATTTTTGTAAGGTATCTAATCAGATGAATACATGCACAAGGTATTGTAGAGTTATGTCATTTTCTTGTTGCTGGTTAAGTAACAAGCCAGCAGTTTTGAAAAGTATTTAAATCCACTCTGTATTCTTAATGGAATGGAATCCATTATTAGGATTGACTCGAAAGTGATTCACTTTTGGCTGAAAATATAATAACATGTAAACAATATCCTGTTATCAGAAATGTTTTACAAAGAGAAGGTTAACAGTGGTCTGACAAAATAAATATCAGATGTGATGGTGCATTGATTCTGGAGTACTACAAGGAAGTTTAGAAATAGTTTTAAACATCTGACCTGCCCCTAAAGGGCAGGGTTTAATTTTGGTGACGAAGTGATTAAATGATTGTTGTGTGTGTTTAGGTGCCTGGTGGGATTATTGAAGATTCATGTGTGCTGAAGGGAGTGATGTTGAATAAGGACGTAACACACCCACGCATGCGCCGCCTCATCAAAAACCCTCGAATTGTACTTCTTGACTGCTCCCTAGAGTACAAGAAGGGTGAGAGCCAGGTAAGATTGACCAACAAAGACATTCATATTAATAAACGATATGCTGCTGGATACACTGTAACAAATACACTTACAGGTCAAATTGCTCCCATAACATGTAGGGCAGGTGTGGGCTGTCCAAAAATAAAAATCCTGACCTATGAAAAGAAAATCTCACATTATTACTGGAGAATTCACCTGATGGATTTCTAATTTAAATAGGCATCAGCAACATGTTGTAGTAGCAAAAATGTACAACCAATGTCTTATTTTATTCAGGCTTCACTGAAAACTTTTCATCTTCTTAGACTGATATAGAAATCACTCGCGAGGAAGATTTTGCAAAAATCCTGCAGATGGAGGAAGACTACATCCAGCAGATCTGTGAAGACATCATCCGCCTTAAACCAGATCTGGTCTTTACTGAGAAAGGAATCTCAGGTACACATGTGCACCCCACTCACCAACACATTCATGCTTATGAACCTTCAGTTCGAAATATATTTTAGGGAATGTAATAGTTACTGTCTGGGTTATTGACTGTTACCTTAACTCGTAATAATTAATAGATCTTGCTCAGCACTATCTGATGAAAGCCAACATCACTGCAATCCGCCGCGTCAGAAAGACAGACAACAACCGCATTGCCAGGTATGACTGCAGGAGTGCGTCTAATTTTGTCCATTTTTTTTCCTGTTCTGCATTCATCTCTCAAGTGATATCATCTTTGAATACATTCCTCTCTCTTCTCCCTTTCTCAGAGCCTGTGGTGCTCGCATTGCCAGTAGGACAGATGAGTTACGTGAGGAAGATGTGGGAACAGGAGCAGGCTTGTTTGAGGTGAAGAAGATTGGCGATGAGTATTTTACCTTCGTTACGGAGTGCAAAGATCCCAAAGCCTGCACCATCTTGCTTAGAGGAGCCAGCAAGGAGATCTTGGCGGTAAGAGATGAGGGCTAAATCAAAGGGTTAAACATCACAAACGTATTAAAGCTTTTGGAAGTCTTTGCCTTACCTTAGTATTATACTGTGTTTGGGGGGGGGGGGCTTTAAAAAATATTTACAATCATAAGTAAGTCTGGCCCAGGCTTACTTGCACACGGGAAGTTTATGGTGCTTCAGAATCACTGTACTTTTTAATAAATAGTTACTTTAAACAAACCTTTTTGTGTGTTCTCTTTTGTAGGAGGTGGAGCGTAACCTGCAGGATGCAATGCAAGTGTGTCGTAATGTACTGTTGGACCCATACCTGCTACCAGGTGGTGGTGCTGTGGAGATGGCTGTGTCCCACAGACTGACTGAGCGCTCGCGAGCCCTGACTAGCGTGGAGCAATGGCCTTACCGAGCTGTGGCCCAAGCCCTGGAGGTTATTCCTCGTACCCTCATCCAGAATTGTGGTGCCTCTACCATCCGTGTGCTCACATCTCTTAGGGTAGGTGTTGTCTGCATCCGTGTAATCAATAGTCTCTACTACCTTTGTCCTTATACTTTAAACTAAAAGACAGGACATAAACACTTCTGCCTGACATCAGTAGTTTTTAATGGGGGCCTAAAAGTTAGTTACTAATTATGTGCACGTAATGAATTGCATACAAGCTGTCTGATCACATGCAGCTGCTATTCCTGCAACAGACATTCAAATGCAGCCTTTAAATGAAATGTGTTGACTCTCTTGATAAGTTCTTTACAGCCATGCTATGAAATGTGTATCACTTAAGAACAGTGTCATGCCAAAAATAAACTCCGGTCAATTTGTTACTGTCTCTAGTTGAGTAGAGAACATGAACAGATTTCCAAAAGGCAGGTTTCAACATTAAGAAAGATTGGTGTAATGGTACATCTGGTTCTGAGAGATGTCTGATTATTAGATCAGGAGTCTGTGAGGGCTACAGCAAAACCTTCAGCTTGTGCCTCCATTGTAGATTTTAATTTGGCCATTATCCTGAATCATCAATCTGTCGTACAAGACATCAGAGGACCTCTATCATGAATGCACAGGCCTTGTTTTGAAAATACATTTTTACATGTTCCTTTACAAATTTCTGATGCAGAATTTTGTGGTGAGGATGCAAGAAAGGTGTTACACCATTAGAGTAGCTGCAGTAGAACAGTGCATTTTAGAGTGTGACATTTTCCTAAAGGTCTTTTGGCAGTCAAAACCTTTCTAGAAATTCTGAGATCTTCCAGGCCATAACTTCTCAACTGAGCTCCACCATTCCAATTCTTTCTTAATAACAGTCCAGACTGAGGAAGTGGCAGCCTGAAAATGTGCCTGCAGCTCCATTTTAAAAATATTTGTTTTGGAAAACATTGATTTCAGTAATGTTTGTGTATGCCTCAAAGACCATTTTTGAAACCTGTTTCTGTCATCCTCTCTGCCCTGCTAGGCTGTGTGCTTTATGTGTCAAAATAAACCACATGGTGTTTCTGCTTGCTTTTGCAGGCGAAGCACACTCAGGAGGGCAGCACCTCATGGGGAGTGAATGGAGAGACAGGCACTCTAGCAGACATGGTGGAACTGGGCATCTGGGAGCCACTGGCTGTCAAAGCTCAGACATACAAGACTGCAGTGGAGGTATGCACTCAGACATCTGTCCCATCTCTCATATTGTCATGTACCCTTTAATCCACTGTAATTATAGGATAAGTGTTTCTGTTGTCTCATCACTGTGCTATTGTCGCTTAGTCCACTGTTTAAACCAGTATTCTTGCGCTCCATTTAATTTTATTTTTTCTACAAACCTCTGCCAGCTCACACTCCCACACTTTGCTTATGCAGCCTCAGCAACACTCACTCCTAAGAAAACTGTCTCACATTTAATAATCCCTCAATACTCCCACACTGAATTTAGAGCCTTATTCTCCCTGGCTCTCTCTTCCCCTATTTCTATACCAGATACTCTTCTACCATCATTACCAAGCTCTGCAGTCTAATAAGACTTTTCTTTCTCTGTAGACGGCCATCCTGCTCCTGCGTATTGATGACATCGTGTCCGGGCACAAGAAGAAGGGAGACAAAGAAGAGACAGGAGGACAGGGAGCTGAGTAGATGGGTGTGAAGAAAACATGGAGTGAAAACATCGGAGTAAAACACAAGATATGAGACAAGAATGTCTAGAATAGTTGATGCTGTTTTCCAATGGACTGTTCTTCAAAAACCACAACAGTGTATGGCTTTTATTCTATCATTAGGCCTTGCTTACATGAAGCTGCACTTGGCTCTTTTTGTTTTATGCCCCTTTCTGAGTAAATTAAACGTTTAGATTTGTGTGTTAACACCCGAATGTGTAAATCCATTCTGATGATTCACTTCGTCTACTGGGTTTGTTGCCTATTATTTGCTACTGGTGATAAATTTCAATATCTAAGCAGAGAGTGTCATCGTTGTTCCTGGGGATAGAATCTGTTCAGGCCTGATGAGCTTGTCGGGTTTTTATGTTCCACTATTTCTGTTTATTAGAAGTAGCAGCCCAGACTCACCACAATGTGTGATCAATAACTCGGCATACAATGAGCGTGGAGGAATATTGAATATATTTCTCCATAACTGGCTTAGAACACTGGCTCACACATACATTTATGGCAGGGAAGCTCTTTTAGCTTTGCATTACACTTTTACTGTAAAATTTTTCATCTTGTATTCCAGCATGAGTACATCTTTAATGTGAAACAATAGATGTACCTAAAATGAAGGAATAGCATCCATCTGCATTACAAAACCTGTTAATTCATCATTGAAATTGATGATCAGCAATAATGTTTATCACAATGTTATATACTAGCCCAATCACAAAAACATCACATTGTAAGTTTTAATATGCACAACAATCTTTTGTAACGAAGTAGGATCTATATTCGGGCTGTTTTCTTTATGTGCTTTATAACTTGACTGAATTTTACCAAATGGTGCCACAGCTGAGAGCCAATTGGGAAGGTCTTGCCTTACCAGATATCCATGATCTCAGGTTTCAGTTAGACACGTCTCTGCTCATGCTTGGCACAAAGGCTGACCAAATGATCTCCACAAAAATAACATCCATATTCGTGGCTTTCAAGTTGATCCATTTGTCCTGAGAGATGATGTGGATGAAATATATTCATGTGTTTTATTAGATTTTAGAAAGTTATCCTTGAGCTCTCTCACCAGTCTCTGGGTCCACTCCACTGTCCAGCTCTGAAAAAGATGAAGAAAATGACCATTCATCACAGTATTTCTGACTACAATAATGGAAAAAAGGGCAAGTACCACACATACAGGATGTTTACCAGCTTTTCTACTTTGTAACAAATTTAAATTAGAAAATTAGAAAATTACTCAATGTGGAGGAAAAATGCAGAACTGCCTTGTAATTTGCATTTCTAAACCAAGTACTGGCACATGTCTAAAAGGGCAAATTACTCTGTTGTAAACAGACTTTAGCAGGATGTCTGTCTTTGCAAAGGGAAAGGAAATGGCCTCAACGAGAGAGTTGATGATTGACACAATGGAAAGGATTATAAAAGTTTTTTCAAAAAGGAAATTCAGCATAGAGTCTGCCAAACAATGTGGGTTGTTTCTAGGCAGCTCTGTCTAAAATTTGGTGCAAGTATAAACACAACAGAAAGACCATAAAAGAAAACTATAATGGTAGACCAGAGAAGACCTCATAGATGAAGGGTGGAAAATGTAAATCTATATGCCTTGAAAGTAGAAAATGCACAACAAAAGGCAGTGCAGCTATTTTACCTTGGAAGTCAAAATCATAACAAAAAAAAAGTCCAGAAGAAAATAAGGTTACATACAGATAAAGAAGCAGCCTTGTAGCATAAATGAGTGGAGGAAACTGAAATTCAGTGATGAATCACATATCTGCACTGTGCAAGGAGATGATGCTGGAACTCTTTAATGATCTGCCATTGCATGTCATGTAAAGAGCCAGTACCTCAACAGTGAGTGTACATTAAATATTAGGACAGTTTTCTCATCCAATCAACAGAAAAAAAGTTTGATGATTAACTTCAGGATTATAATGCATCCCACCAAAAAGCAGAGTGTTAACGTTTTTCTTCAGAACAGGCAGATCACTCAGTGACAAACAGTCCATGACAACTCTAATCGTCTGCCAACCTCTATTCAAGAAAGCTGGAACTATTTTTGATGGAAAATACTGTTTTTCATTAATGCATTCCATGCCTCAAAGAATTCAGGCCTGAGAGTCAACAGTACTAATTGGGTATTTTTTTGTTGTTGATTATCCCATTATTTTTTTCCCCACATTGAGTGATTCTATAATGTATTGCCTCTATTTGATCTGGAATTAACAAAAATAATAGTGTAGTGCAGTTTTATG
>JBBPDH010000007.1:7797640-7820878 GCA_037974565.1 Clupeocharax schoutedeni
CAGCTATGATTTATGCTCAGCTTTCATATTCATGTTTGGCTCTGAGGAGCCTAATGAAGAACTGTGTCTTCCTTTAGGGTGGGGGTTAACACAGTAGTGTTATGTCATGTGATTGACATGCAAAAGTACTTATTTCTATAATTGATTATCCAATTGTTTTTCAGCCATGGAATAAATAAATATTGGCCCAAGAAACCTGAATTAATTCATTAATTAACAAAATTAGATGTTTGAAATATTCGTTCTTTCTTTGTTTATCATGTATTTGTTTCTATATTTCATTACAGTTCAGGTATTACTGAATCAAATGTCTAATGTGGTTATTTAAAGTAACACATTTGTTGCTTTTAATGAGTCATTTCCTGCATTTTTTCAGGGCTTTTTCATCTATTTATCATTTTATTATTTGAAGGGGGCATGTCTTTAAAGGCCTGGGTGCTTTTTGATACTTTATTGGCTTAAAGTTTCTGCATTAAACATCACTTACGTTTATGTCGGCCATGAACAACTAACGTCTTTGATTTTTAAGAATGTATTTTGCAGATTTTAAGTGTTAACACCTGCAACTTCAAAACCTTGAAAGCATTCTAAATCAGACTTGGAATAGTCTGGTGTACTATTTTTATCTGGATGGTTAGTCTGGAGCTTTACCATTTCATTATTGAGCTGAATCCTCAGTCTGGCTTTTTTTTACTGCACTATATATACTTTTGACTTCCACGTATTCAGATTTTCAGTAATTGTGGTTCTGTAGGTGTCAAATGTACTTTTTTTTTTTTATAAATTAATGGAATGAGAGAAGCCATATGGCCCCCATATGTGTTTAAACATAATGCTGCTATTAACGTTTAAGTAAATAACATCAATATGTTGTTTTTTTTTGTGGTAATTTTTACTGGCTAACAGTTGCATTCATGCACGAATGCACTCGTTCTGTTTAAAAGAGCAAGTCATAAATATCCCACTTGAGTTAGTTGGGGTGCAGTACAATCATTCTGATTATGAGGTACTTTTAAAGAAAAATGTACCATTTACCAAGGAGTTGCCAACAATCCACTTCTAACAGATTTCAGTCTTGGTGATTATTGGCTAGTTTTACAAAAGCAGTGGTTTGCTACTTCTACTTTTATATGTAAAAAGTAGATAAACAATGGTGTAATATTTCAAGGTCAATCCTCAGTAATCAAGATTTCTGTGGGTTTTTTTCTTTTTCAGATGGAGATAGTAACTGTGTGATAAAGACTGAACCCTCTTTAAAGCCAGTCACACCTTCTACGATAAATACCTCCCCAATTCCTCCCCCTGGAACTGCTCAGTACCCAGCCTCTGAAAAGGATAGAATGACTGATGTGTTACAAATCAATCATACGACAGCGGCAGAGAAATCATTGCCTGTTGTAACAGGTAGGGCTGTGTTGGTAACTCAGAACAATAGCAGTCATTTTAAAGTGATAAATGTCAGTTATTTAATGGTTTCGTTTAATTGAGTTAAATATAACAAATATTGCAGGAGTCTTTTCATACTTGTTAGTTTCAATAAATTATATTGTTGCTACAAATTTGCAGTTGTGCCTTTGCATTATTTTC
This sequence comes from Clupeocharax schoutedeni, assembly GCA_037974565.1. Taxonomy (NCBI): domain Eukaryota; kingdom Metazoa; phylum Chordata; class Actinopteri; order Characiformes; family Alestidae; genus Clupeocharax; species Clupeocharax schoutedeni. The sequence continues at coordinate 7,799,228 of JBBPDH010000007.1, forward strand.
TTTCTCTCTTGCTTTGCCTTTTCTAGCTACAGGTCTGAAAACTGCCTCCAGGAACCCTAAAGCCAACAAACACACCAGGGAACCCCGTATGTACCTGTCTTGTTAATATACAGTAGCATAGTGTTATGTTTTGGGCGGAAATGGCATGCTGAAGTATATGGTTTAAAAAGTGAAATTTAATGACATAATTGGAAAACTTTTTAATTCTCTAAAATAATTGTAATAGTGAGAACTTTAATCATGTGCCACCTGCATGTTTCTTTGACAGTCATAAATATGAAACGATCAGATGACCCTGCATCTTCCAGTGAGCCTTTGGTTGACCTGGACCACAATAAGTTCAAGTGTCAAATTCCAGGCTGTTCTAAAGCCTTTCGGAAAGCCAAGCTACTGGACTACCACCTGAAGTATTACCACAGTGCCGATAAGGAGCTGGAGAGTGAAGTGTGTTCGCCTGAGAGAGGGGCTCGCAGTAGGGCCACATCTGCTTCTGTACCCACCAGTACCCTACTGGATATACCAGACAGCAAAAGGCGCAGAACAGTCTCAACTTCCTCCTGTATGTGCACTTACCTTGAAAGTGGATTTGCTTGAGATGATATGTTGGTTTAAGAAGCTGCATGTTTGTGTATATGTGCCCATGTACACTTGTCTTATTTGTTCAGGGTTGATATTTGTTCATGGTGTAAACCCTGTCAGTTTATCTGAGTTTTGTTTTATATTTTCGTTCTCAAATGTTGAATGGTTGGTTGTGATAATGTGACTTTTTCTTGTGCCTTTTGTACAAACCGAGCACCAAAGCTTGACATCAAAGCTGTGCTGAATGAGCCAATAAATGTAGAATTCCTTCCTTCCTTTACAGCTCTCTCTCCACAAGGCCATATGCTACAGCTGGACTGTGCTGGTTCTTGCCCAAAGCCGCCCAAGTTTTGTAAAAAGAAGCGATCCTCTGCCTCCGTCAGCTCGGACAGCACTGAAGTCTCACTGCCTCCTTCCAAAGAGAAAACTTTTGAGAGCTTCCATGATAAAATCCCCAAGAAGATCATCGATAAAGACAAACATCTAGATACAGGTACGTGATTCATAAGCATCAAGCTCAGAAAGTTTGAAATTGGTCCTAGTCAGACCTGTATAACTGAATATATAATGCTTTAAGGCAACTGATACTGGTGTTTGGTACCATAGCAATAGTTTACTGTTCAGTGACCAATAGAACTATTTTGCATGTGTTATTGTGTGTCATAATTTGCTAGTTGTTAACTACCAACTAAAGACTAAGCTTAGTATTTCCATTGTTTGTAAACGTGTAAATCGTTTGTTTTTCAGGAATCTTTATGAAGACTGAGCGGAAAATCAAAATTGAAGATAAATGTCAGCTCGTTGGTAATTTTAGTTTTGTAGACTACTTTTGTTTGCTTATATTTTTAAATAGCTTAGCTCGTCATGCTGACAAATGCTTCATTCATTTTCCTTTTTCAGGAAAAAAGAGGGATAAAGAACGGAGAGACAGAAAGGAGAAGGACCCTTTCAAAATCAAACAGAAGAAAAAGAAGAAGAAAAAGAAGAAATCCAAGCTACACTGTAAGATTTTTATTTTGTGTAAGATTCCTCCCAGGCAGCATGTTTTGTTTTCAGGATTTAAAAAAAATGCCACTAGTAGTGAGTGAGTTTTGAGCGTAGAACACATTTTCCGTTTCATATTCCATATTTTCCTTATGAGTGTTCTGCTGTACCCACCACTATCAGCCCCGTTTAAAAAGTTGTGCCATGTACACCCCAGGTTTCTCATGTTTTGGGCATCATTGGGGAAAAATTGTGTTACTATATTCTGAAAGGAGATGCTTTGAAGTGTGCACTGCACAAGACTTATTGTTGTATTTCTGATATTTCTGATTCCCTTTCCATACCACATACATACTTGCAACATGCTATGCTTGGGTTATTAATAAGTCTGAGGACAGGTTATTAAAGACCAATGTGGGATTTTTTGGCAGAAATGCAACAACTAATCAAGGAAAAACTAACAACGTACACAGACCGCATAGTTTCAGAAGTGTGGAAAAGAAAACGGGACATCAAAAATTTCATTAATAACAGGATAGTAGTGGCCTTGTTGTTAAAACACTTGCCTGTGAACCCAATGGCTACAAAGTTCAAACCCCCACTTTCTACCATTGTGTCCTTGAGCAAGACACTTAACCCCCAGTTGCTCCGGGGGACTGTACCTGTAAGTATTGATCATAAGTCAACAGGATTTGTTTTTTCCTTTGAGTTGTCTTTAGTAGATGTTTTTTTCTCTAAACTAGTCTCCTGGGAATACACTCCATAGCTCATGGCTACCCGCAGTGGCAACTGGTGAACTTGATTAACTGTGCAACACCCAGTTCACACCTATTAAGGAGCTAAAGCACACAAGCAACTGATTTACATTTACGGCATTTATCAGACGCTTTTATCCAAAGCGACTTCCATTCACTAACTACAGGGGGCAGTCTCTCCCTGGAGCAACTTGGGGTTAAGGGACCCAGTGGTGGTGCTGAAGGTAGGATTCGAACCCATGACCACTTGGTCTGGAGGCAAGTATCCTACCCACTGAGCTACCTCCACCCATTTGAATTGTGTTTGGTCTTGATCAGTAACTGATCAGTTAGGATAATCGAAAAGATCTGAGACCAAATACAAACGTCTCAATTATCTCCCAGTTGGTTGTGTTTTCTCAAAGAATGTTTGAGCTTGAGTATAAAGAAATTTTTAAAACTACTTTGCAGCTTCAGAGCACTGATTTTTCATGCTTGTGCTCCACCAGGCTACTCAGATATGGAAGAGGTCTCTGTGTCCTACTTGGAGAGATCATCGTATCCTCTTCATCGCTCTTCTTCCAACTCTTTCACCAAACACTCACCCTTCCAGTATCCCCGTGCCATACTATCAGTTGATCTCACTGGAGAAAGTGAGTATTATTTTGCTGTAAAGGAAACTGTTCCTGAACACATATTCATAAGATCTCTTGGTTCAATAAAGCTGTTTAAACCCTCATTTATCTTGGAGGTATTATTTTTCTGCTAAAACATGTGTAAACACTTGAGAACTGGATGCATTTAATTCAGTTGAAATGTTGAATTTTTGCTTAAGTGACCACTAATCTCTTGTCAGATCTGTCAGACATAGACTTCTTGGAGGACTCAACCACAGAGTCGCTGTTGTTCAGTGGGGATGAGTACAACCAAGATCTGGACTCTCTCACCATGGAAGACTTCCAGGATGAGGAAGAAGAGTCTACTAATGAGATTGTCCGCTGCATCTGTGAGATGGATGAAGAGAATGGCTTCATGATTCAGGTAGATAACCTGTGTATTGTGTCATCAAATATATACAGTGGCAAAACCGATTCTCTTTAAGAACACATGAACGTTTAAATTCTCAATTCAGTGTCTTTGTCTTGTGCTTTAAATGTAGAATTCCAACATGGATATTTAGTTAGATATTTTAGGTGAATCTAGGTGGCCATGACCTAACACGGGAGATTATCATGCTTAGTACATGGTTGCAGATTCTTTGGGATCAATGGCTGCCTGAGGATCTGTGACCTTTATCCATAAACAGATTCTGGACATTTTCCCAGAGATGCAGCTGATGTCATTTGTTACTTGGGGTTTTAGAAATTTGTTTCTTCAGTGTGTAAATTCATGCCCATCGGAGGCCAGGTTGGGTGTTTCTTTTGGTCAGTCAAGACCATTTGTTGTAAAGTTGGGTTGATGTCCTGCAGAGAGTGCAGTTTTAATTGGATGTTACAATTAATTTTTCTGTTTACATAAACATTTACATTGAGTAAAGCAAATGATTTTCACAAAGGATATGATTTTATAGTACAGTAGATTTATGTTCGCTCTCTTTATGTTCGCGAAACAGCAAACCTGCGCAGTTGTGGGCTTCTACAGTGTCTTTGTATAAAATAGCTAATTTAAAATATCTATAGGGCTAAGTTTAACAAAAATGAGAAGTGACATTAAGTGCTGGCCAGCACGGTTTAAGAATTTTTAATTTAACTTCATCAATATTTGAGCCTGGTCTGTTAAATTAGGCTTGCATCTAAGCTCTAGAAGAGATTGAACATACAGATTGTAGGAACAGATGGTGCTGAACAAAGTTGATATCTAGGCTGTTTAAGCACTAAAATGTGATCTTTCCAGATGTCTTGATTTTAATCATTGTGGTCTTTGAACCTTGTGGTATTTGTAATGTTGCTCGAGTGAGTTATTTAAAGGCTCTGTTACAGTTTGTAATAAGGACTGTTGTCCCATCATGCAGCTGTTAAAATGTATGCATTCGAGTAATTATAATTTCTCTGTGATTGTGATTTTCCTTCAGTGTGAAGAGTGTATGTGCTGGCAGCACAGTGTGTGTATGGGGTTACTTGAGGACAGCATTCCCGACCAGTATATCTGTTACATCTGCAGAGACCCACCAGGTATTAAGCACACACAAATTACTCTTTTCAGTACTTAGATCTCTCCACCCAAAGACATTTTATCTTAATTGCTTTTTGCTTTTCTAATAGGTGTCTGAAAACTTGATCATTTCACAAAAATTAATTTGTGAACTATTTCATTTATGTACCAGGGCAGAGATGGAGTGCCAAATATCGCCATGATAAAGACTGGCTATATAAGGGTCATATGTATGGCTTATCTTTCCTGACGGAAAACTACTCGCATCAAAACGCCAAGAAGATTGTCTCTACCCATCAGTTGTTGGCTGATGTTTACAGTGTTAAAAAGGTGCTTCATGGCCTACAGCTCAAGATGGACATTTTACAGTAAGAGCATTTCTGATTGAGTGTGTGTGAGAGAAGGAGAAACTGAGAACAAATAGACAGCAGCTAAGATTTAAAGTGTATCATTCATCTACTAAACCATACCAAAACGCACTGTTTACTAGTACATGCTTGAGAAGCTGGTAGGGTTTTAAAAGTGCTTGTTTTTCCTAAGGAACAAACACAATCCCAGTTTGCATTTGTGGGCACGTTCCTGGGTGAACTCGGATGAAGACCAGCCAATGGGTGGAGTTCCGGATTGTATCCTGTTTCAGGAGCACTTCAACCAGAATTCAAACCCTGACACCTACATCACCAGCGAGCACAGCTACCAGAAGCCTTCTAGTGTGGGCCATCAGCATGTACATGAGCAGGGGTCCCAGACTACCTCTCAGATGCTGTTGTTTGTACCAAAGGAGGAGGAGGTAACTTAGCTGCGCATTTAGCTGTTATTGGAGTCCCCATTCATTATTTTGTAACATCTGATGCTTTAGTGTGTGTGTGTGTGTCTTTTGACAGATGAGTAGTGCTATCTCACTATCTAGCTGTGTGAAAGAGAGCAGCTCTGGTCAGGTGGAGCAGGCCAGAAACTGTCTGCAGTGGCAGATGAACCTGCTCACACACATAGAGGATGTTCAGACCCAGCTGGCTGGACGGATGGATCTCATTGAGAAAGAATTGGATGGTGAGTTTTCAGATACGTTCTTTTGATTAGCTGTGTTTGCCAAACATGGGCGATTGGTGCATGTAATAGGAATGTAGTAAAGAATTAATTTTTTTTTAATCAAAATAACAGATTAAACTTTTTAATTTAAAAGGATATTATCATCTGACACAAGGCTATTTAAAGCTGATTTTGTTGTTTCCATTCCCTTTCCTGTTCTGGTTTCAGTATTGGAGAGTTGGTTAGATTTCACTGGAGAGTTGGAGCCCCCAGACCCTCTGGCCAGACTGCCTCAGCTCAAGTGCCGAATCAAACAGCTGCTGACAGACTTGGGAAAAGTACAACAGATGAGCACACTATGCTCTGTGTAAACGTGGTCAGAGAAGTGAAGCAAACACGTAAGGGCTGTGTGTGTGTTTCTCATTTCCTTTCGGACACAACAGCGCATACATGTGGAACACTGGCTGTACTGTTGAAGAGACGATCCAAGGCATGTTTGTGTCTTCAGTAGCAGTTACACATGATGAGAAAGAGCTGTGCTCCGTGAACTTCTGAACCACGAGTACCTTAAGTGCTTTTTGTTACAACAAAGCATGAAGTAGATCCTACAGTGAGTCCACTTGCACTGTTTGCGATTAGCGGAATCTAAACAACTATATGTTAGCATTAGGTGGTGTTCCTGTTCTCATCCCTTGTTGTTAGAAAAATGGTTAAATACACAGTGTAGCACACAGAAAATGTGCTGTAACGCAACACGATTCTGCAGCAAACATTTTATGCCGAGGAAGAAACTTGGTGAAACTGAGTTATTGTTAGCATAATGCTATTGGAAGGCACATTTTTCACCTGTCCTTAAATTCTAAAAACAAAAAAGTTCTGATTTGGGACCTTATATTTTATTAAAATGATATCTGATGGACACTTATTGTGTATCTGCATATCTGCATTCCTTTACAGAAACAATAATACAGAGTTAATTGTGAATTAATGTGCATTTCAATAAAAGTACCCAGTGCACTGACAGATTTAGGGTGGAGTCTTGGGGGCAGTTTATTTCTGATTGAAAATTTAAGAACTGGAATAGTTCACGTCCAGGGAATCACAATATAAATTGATTACATTTAGATTTGAAATCGCCAGTGAGCGGCTAGTCTCCACTCTAAATCTGTTGTCTGCGTATAGGCTTAACCTCTGTACTGGTCGCAAAGGCCCTTGGCTGGGAGCTGACTCAGTACATTTGGATGATGCCCAAATATTTTTTAAATAAAGGGCATCTATAATTAACACTGTTGCATAGACTGACCTCTGATCTACAGATCAAGCCATTTTTACAATGAATTTCTGCAACAAACCCAGGCAGCTGGTCCAGGATAGGTGACGACTTGTCATCTCATCCATTACAGTCGCATTCACTTCTTTGTGTCAGTGTATGTTGAGTGTACCCAGTGCAACAAGCTAGTTTGAAGCTGGATGTAAATGCATTTTTCAAGCAGGTTGGTGCATTTTTGGGGGCGGGGTGGGGAAGGGTGATAAATGTATATACTGTTTGTATGTACTGTATAGAAGAAAGAAAACTAAAGTACAGTAGGCCAACATATACTTGAAATGTCTGTTTATTCAACATTTCTATTAAGCTGTATAAAAGTGTTTAGAACTGAAGTTGATTTTGATGAGATACCAGCTGTACATTAAAAGAGTTTATTTAAAAACCTGATGCAATTAACTTTATGTACTTCAATAAAGGATATTCTGAGTATTTTCTTTAAAGCCTTCATCACTGCAGTAAGTAGTTCTGAGTAAGTGGTTCCTTAAACATTTCACCTTGGTCAAAACAAACACCACAAATTGTTTACCACCATATCACCAAAAAGGATGACGAAAAAAAAATCTCTTAAAGTGGGAATAGTAGTCGGGGTTTGTCAGAGAGTGAGACCTGTATTGCTGTATAATGAAGATCATAATTGTGCTGATAACACAGGTCAAAATCACCAGAGAGAAGTTTATGTGGGTTTTGTAGTCTTTTTCGTGCTGATTTCAAATCTGTGTTTAGTTTTTCATTTTTGAACACTGATCATTATGTCTATGCCACTGTGACTTCGCACTGAAAATATTGAAACAGTTACTTGATTGGTGTTTAATATAAACCACATGCAAGTCTATTGCAAATGTAATATTACTCCTCATTCAAAAAGTTGATGTGACTAGAAAAAGCAGATCAGAAATCAGCATGAAAACTGATTTATAAAAGTGTGTTGTGATTTCTAATGACATTTTGTTTGTTGTTGACCTGCTGAATACGTCTTCTGCTTGTTTTGGACTATTTGTTTCTGTAAAACAAATGGGAACCTTACATTATGTTGTAAACATTTAACTAAACAAATGCATTTCCAGAATTTAACCTGTTCTTCCAAAGTGATTTAGAAAGTGTCCTACATTCCAGTGAACTTGGAGCCCCAGGTACCACATGTAAAATGAAATTTAAAATTCAGACAAACAGAATTAAAAAAAAAAATAACTGAAAATGATGCTGTTTTATGTCAGTTGTTTAGTATGATCACAACAAATATATAAACAGTATTATTCTGGTGAAGATGCTACACCCCCCTGGTCTTAATGCAATATGGCTTCAGAAGACTTGGTAACAAATTTATTGAAGATGGTATGCAGTTCATATACAAAACTAAATATAGGTGGAAAAAGCAAGGTCTTTTTTGAAATGAGAACTGCATTGACTTGACAGGATTCACTTTGCAGTATGTTAAAAAGAAGTCATTGCTTTTTGTTTTTAAATATATCCTCGGAATAACCTGAAATGATCCTTTAGTTGTTTGTGTTAATCACAGGTTGAAACTAAACTGCTTCTATGAAATTCCTTAACCATGATGCATTTCATTTGAGAAAACGGGTTTATTTGTGCGTTCAACAAAGGCCATGAGTTGATGGTAATTTAAGTGCACAATAAATGCAGCCCAAGGTCTCAGTGAATGCAACTCTGTAAAAGCTTGTTGTCATTCCGCTGTCCACCTTAACCTTTAAAAGACCGTAAAAGCTCTTGTGGCGAAGTGGTCACCGTGATGAAAGTACTCAAAGTTACAAGCTTGGCTGCTGAGTTTGTAACGGTTTGGGATCTTTACATTCACTTGAACATGCTTTAAGCAGACTCAAGAGCTTCATGTTTTGTTAGCAAAGACGCCAGACACTCCAGAAGTGCCGTACAAGTATGACGGTGCATATCTACACTGTATATAAGGCTGCTGTGGCTGCTCACCTCAGCTTGCGCTGGAAAGAGTGCAAGACACAGGTGCGATGAAGATGACGTTCTTTGGTCATTTGGTTTTACTGCTCAGTAGCAGCTCTATCGCTCAAAGCAAGATTTCAGGTAAGAGACTTGTGCACTAATTCTTTAATGATAGTGACAGGTCAGTATGTCGTTATATATTTCAGCAGTCTTTGTGTTAATCCTGTATATTTGCTATGATGTTTCATACCTGGGATGATGTTATGATCACCTCTTCTCTAGAGTACCAACTTGAGTCAGAGACCCGCAGCCAGTGTGAACTACTGAGAAGTGTTGGGTCTACACAGCAGATTGATCATGTTCCCCAGTGCTCAGAGGATGGCCGCTACAGGTGCTCTGATCGAGATAAAGGCCTGATCTCATTCTTTGTCCTGTCTTGTTTCTGCTTATTATGAAGTGAATCAGATATGCTTTAGTAAATGTGCTTAAAGGACCCATAAACTACAATTTTACTGACATTTTTTCAAATTAGTGAAAAAGTCTTGAGCCACCTCTCATTTCTTTACATTTTGTTGGAAAATTAAACACTAGATCAGTTCGGTGATTCACTGCAACATGTGCAATCATACATGTAAATACAGAAAGGAAAGCAGAGAGAGTTTGTACTCTCTTGAAAGTCAATATTTTTACTTTCAGTAGTCTTCAAGAATAGGGGGCTCAAGACATTTTCACAGTACTGTATATGTGGATTTGAAACTTTATCAGTGTGTATTTTCTATATCTTTTATTATGATAAATGTTTACTAAATCTTTCATTTCTAAACATGGGAACATTTCAGTTTAGGTCCCTTAAAATTGCATTATGCTTGCATTCGAAAACAACTGTGTAACTCTGGCATCAGGTACTCTGGACCTGTAGTCATTTAATCTGTTTTCAGACATTTGTCAAAGGGTCTGTGTTCCTTGTAACTTGTCCACTCTGTTTGTGCAGACATGTTCAGTGTAATCGTGGTGGAGAGTGCTGGTGTGTGAACTCTGATGGAACAGAAATTCCCGGAAGTCGGCAGAATGGTTCTGTGGTGCAGTGTGAGTAGTTAAAACTATTACAGTCTGAATTCTAAATAACCACTAAGATTATTCGAGAATTGTAGGAAGAACTTATAAGAGTCAGATGAGTTAGACACTTATTTGGTCCGGTATAATGTTTCTGTTTGTACATTGTGCCTGGGTTCACATCATTAAACTGCCCACAGGCTTGACCTCCTGCCAGATGCAGAGACAGCGGGCTCTCCTGAGTGGAGATGCTGTTCTGGTGCCCCGCTGCTTGGACTCGGGCGAGTTTGAGCCTGTGCAGTGTGATGAGATTCGGAATCAGTGCTGGTGCGTGGACCTAGAGGGCATGGAGATCTACGGGACACGGCAGAATGGAAGACCATCCCAGTGTGAGTGTTTGTGTTTGGTCCTAGATTTCTACAGGTGGCTAAATGTATTGAATTGACTATTTATATTGCAAGAGCAATGTAAAATATAATAGAAATTTAAAGTCAAAATAAAACAACAAAACATGTTCTGGAAAGTACTAAATGCACTATGCTATGCACCCAAAATGCTGTGATAAAAATACTGTAGATGAATAAATAAAATTACTGCTGATGTAGTGTTTTTTGTTTTTGTTACTAATTAACACAAAAAGTGGTTTGGAGTTGTTCTCTGTACTGAGTCTGTTATTGCAGGTCCAGGTGTTTGTAAGGTGAGGCAGCGCCGGCTTCTCCATGGTGTTGGAGAGGCGTCTCCTCCTCAGTGCTCCGACGATGGAACCTTCCTTCCTGTACAGTGCAAGTTCATCAACACAACAAACATGATGGTCTTTGATCTGCTACATGCCTTTAACAGGCGAGTTGTTGTTTGTTGTGTGTGTTTCAGCTCCTAATATTCATCAGCCTCGTTTACAACAGAAGTACAAAAGAAAGCACCAGTTTGAGTTAATCACTGGTTATCATAAGCTGTTTAAATGTAAGGTTTTAATATTCAAATTATTAATATGGATTTTTAAGCCCTACACTGTCAGCAGGTCAAGACCCTCAAAGCTTACTCGCACAAACCCATTTGAAAGTGTATATTAGTTTTGTGGACATTAACAGTAAAATCCATAGCAATTACTGGAAAGTAAAGCTTAAGTTTACTATTCAAATAATATGCCTCTTCTCTCTGCAGACTCTCTTCTATGTATTTTATTAGCCAGTGTTTTGTTTGTGCTCTGTCAGTTTGCTAAACTTTCACTCAATGAGGTCTTTGATGTTAGATGTATCAGTTTGTTTTTGTTTTGCATTAATTATGTTATGCATGTAGCTTTTCTTTAACTAGTGTTTTTGTGATTTTTATGGAATTTAGTTGTTGTGTCCTTTGTCTGAGATACAGCTTTACATTTATAACATTTTGGGTATATGTTTGCTGTATGTATGTTGCTTATTTTGATTTTATTTATAGTGTTTTAAGGATTTAAAAGAGGTTCTATATGTGTATCAGTATTACTGTTGTTTAGACTCACTAGATGGCAGCACAGTTTCATTTTAAAGTCTCTCGAGTCACTACTGTGCATCCCTGTCTGACAGTTTGTTAATCATGTTACAATGGCATGTGGCAAACATTTAAAGCTTGCTGAAATTTAATTTGTACAATTATGCATCACACATGAGAACATTTTTCTGCCATTTGTGAGTCTGCCCTGCATTGGACCAGTGTTTTCTTTGAGATGAGAAGTGAATTTAGAATTTTTTTTCCTTTTCGTTTTCCTGTTTCATCAATCCCTCTAGATAAAAAAGAGGTTACAGAAGAAGTTCAGTGGAGCTGGGATTCCAGACAGTGCAGTGTTGAGATTACACAGACCTTGAGCTGATGATGAGGGAGTGTAGACAGAGAGGGACCGCGAGGTTAAAGTGGAAAGTTAAAGCTAGATGTGAGGCTAAAGATCAGTTAAAGGCACATATGGCACTACAACTAAAACTAGCACTTAATCCATCATGTAATGTAATATTCTGCAGCACAGATTTGTAAACTCACCTTTATTAGTCTGACAGAACCAATTGCATCCTTTTTCGTCCATCACTGTACTTCCATACTTGGATTCTCCCCCAAAAGTAGCCGCTTAATCTCTGATGTACTAAGCAAACAGGGGGAAATCAAACAGCCTGTCCTCCTCCTTTAAGTTACTTCTCCATTAGCTGGGGCTTAAGCTAGAAAATCTAATCTAGAAATGACTAGACCTGCATGTTTACAGGAAATGGAGTAGTGACAATCTTATACAAAGAGGTGGAGTTTGCTCAGTGGGTAGGATACTTACCTCTGGACCAAGGGGCCGTGGGTTCGAATCCTACTTTCAGCATACCACCACTGGCTTCCTGAGTAAGACCTTTAACCCCAAGTTGCTCTACAGAGACTGCCCTCTATAGGGAGTGCAAGTCGCTTCAGATAAAAGCGTCTGCTAAAGTCGGTAAATACAAAATGGCTTAGGATTTAATAACCAACTCCATAAGAAGCTTTGTTGGTGTCTTTGACCATTTGATCGTTTTTTATTATCTAAGTAGGTTGTTGCTTTCTGTCCTCATATCTATATCTGTCTCGTGTGTAGTCTTCAGATGCCTTAGATATGTATTAGTTCCTTTTTTTCTTTTATTAGGTTTTCATTATTCCCTATTTACAGGTGAAATGCACTGACTATTCTAGATTGTTTACATTTCAGAGTATTTACTGTCTCTATTTTGTTTTTAAATTACGTTTGTTTGTCTTAGACGTCCAGAGGTGTTCCAGACATTCAGTGGTTTTAGAAAGGCCTTCCCTGAATTGTCCAGCTACTGCTACTGTGCTGACACTCGAGGCAGAGAGCTCCCCAGCACTGGTAAGAGACAGCTGTGCTCATGATTTTACTGCCATAACACTGGCTCTGCTTTGTTTGACTAACCTGCTGTTAATTCAAATTATATATTCAGTTGAATGCAGAGTCAAATGCTGTATGGTGCTCATGAGCCAGACCAAAATGTTCTTTCTTCATACATTTCTTTGCCACTTGTATAAACACTTACACTTTGAGAAATGAGCATCGGTATATGTACCAAATATGAAGTCTGTCTGCTACAGGACTGGAGCTGCTGCTAGATGAAGTGTATGATACAGCATTCTCAGGCCTGGAGGCGGGGCGCTCCTTCACTCAGTCCAATATGTACCGCATCCTGCAAAGGAGGTACCTCGCTGTCCAGCTGGCCTTGACTGGGCGATTTAGATGTGAGTTTAAATATGCTATAAACTCTTTTTATTTAAAAAAATCGTAGATACATGCAAATGTTTTATCTGAAACCAAGAAAATTAAACGGAGGTCTGTTCCAGCTTTGCTGTAGTAACAGCATGAACTCTTTTGGACAGGTTTTACACTAGATATTGGAACTTTGATTTGATTGGATTCAGGCAAAGCACAAGTGAGGTTAGATACTAAATGCCACAGGCACCATTGGGTGCACCTAAAATTAACTGAATACACGGAATGTGAGGTGTCTGTATTCTGTTGTACACATAAGGTATTCATCGCTTAACCAACTGGTCAGTGTATATAATAAGTTGATGTGGACAATAATGTAAACAAATAGCCCTAATTCTTCAGAATATACATTCAATTCACTGTATTTTTTTCCTAGGTTAATCTCACCTTCTGACATATGTCTGATGTTGTAGGTCCAACCCCTTGTGAAAGTGAGCGATCTGCAAGCTCCCAGGCTGGAAATGTCTTTGTGCCTTCATGTGATGCTCGTGGACAATACCTTCCAACCCAGTGTCAGGCTGGTGGGCAGTGCTGGTGTGTGGACTCATATGGTAACGAAATCTTTGGAACTCGTCAGCATGGTGTTCCTGAGTGTGGTGAGTTTGACACAAACTGCTCACTGTGAACATGCAGAGCTCTTAGTCTGATTGCCATAACACTAAAACCACTTTTAAGTGAATTGCATTGATTATCTTGTCGTAGTGGTACCTGACAAGGAGTGAAATAGGAGACACAGGAAGTGAACAATCAGTTCTTGTAGTTGTGTTGGAAGCAAGAAAAATGGACGAGTGTAAGGATCTGAGAGACTTAGCAGAGGGCCAAACTGTTATAGCTATACAGTCAGAGTCAAAACATCTTCAAAACAGCAGGCCTAGTCAGGTATTCCCAGTATGCAGTGGACAACCAGTGAACTGGTGACAGGGTCATTGGGTGCTCAGGGCTCATTAATGAGTGCGGAGCAAAAGCTAGTGTCAAAGAACAAATCCCAAAGAAAACCTGCTCTCGCATAAACTTCATAAATAATTCATGATGACTTTGATAGAAATGTCTCAAAACTCACATTACATCATAAATTGCTGCGTATGGGGCTGCATAGTCAAAGAGCAGTCATTGTGCCATGTCACATAACAGCCATAAACATCATTGGAGACCGAGTACTTCTTTTCAACATTATCTAATAGCAATGGCCTTTTTCAGAAAGATAATGTTCGTACCATACTTGTAAAAGGTGGTTCGGTGTATACGGAACCCTTCCTTTATAAATTTAGTCCTTCATAAACACAACTCTCTGGTGCTGGTTGTAAAATATGCCCTAATAACAAAATGGAACAATAGAGAAGTAAATTTATTATATTAGCAAACAAGTTTTGACTAATGGTTCTTCTTCTGTGACTAAACCATGAACTAGCTACATAAACACTGCTAATGGGTGCTTGGAATAGAAGTAAAATATTAATTTCACAAATAAATTTACATTATGAGACGAAAACATAGCACATCCTAAGAGTAATGTGTTATTCTTGTGTCAACTATAAATAAACTAAGAACAGTTAAAGTGGCCATTGTGATTATAGATGTTTGAATGTTTTATTGTGGAATGCTGAGTGTCTGAACTCTTGGTTTATGTAGGCTCAGGAGGAAAAGACTGCCGCTCTGAGAGGAGGAGAGCGCTGTCCAGGCTTTTTTACGGCACAGCTGGATACTTCAGCCAGAACGATGTGTTCTCAACCTCTCAGGCCAACACCCAGAGAGCCGCCTCTCTCTTCGCTCCATGCAGCCCAGAATTCCAAGAGCTCTTGTACAATTCTGGCCTTATCAGATCCTTGCCAGAGTCAGAGCGCTCAGATATTGGCGACATAATGGCTGAGCTTGTACAGGGTATGTTTCCTACAGGAGCACTTGCTCTAAAGGCCCTTTCCCTCACCGCCAACCCAAAGAGACTCCAAGAAAACCTATTTGGAGGCAAGTTCTTGAAGAATGCAGGTAATTTCAACTTTACTGGTACCCTTGGTTCAAGAGGCACCCTAAGTTTCAGTCAAACTATGGGTCAAGTTGGTTTGACACAGAATGGTGAAGACTTCCTAATTCAACTGGCCAAGATCTTCTCCGCTGACTCTGTTAGTCTGAACCTGAACCGGGACATCACTGATGCATATGGCCGTTCTGTGAACCTTCAACGCAACAGAGATTTGATCAAGCTTATTGTAAATACCTTAGAAAATGAGCAGTTTTTTACTACACTGCGTGAGGCCATTACTTTACTCAAGGCAGAGGACAGCAGCCAGCTAGGGCATCTCTTCCAGACACTTTTTCAGGATTTTGATGTTTGCAATTCAGCTGCTTCCAGTGAATCTCTGTATGTACCTCAGTGCACTGAAGATGGCCAGTATCAAAAAGTCCAGTGCCAGGGCTCCGAGTGCTGGTGTGTTGACTCCCAGGGCCTGGAGATTATGGGGTTTCACTCCACTGGCTACAGACCCAGATGCCCATCCCTTTGCGAAAAGGAACGTATGACCGCAATAGCAGTCAAAGCCAGCAGCTCAGCAGGTTCTGAAGTGTTCATCCCTAAATGTGAAGAAGATGGAGATTATGTACCTGTTCAGTGCCTTGGAAAGAATTGCTTCTGCATGGACCATTCTGGAGCTAAGCGCAGCACATTGGGTTCTGGAGCTACTCTTCAGTGTGAGTAACTCAAAACAAAGGCAGTAAAAGATTGAGGGTGTGACTGAAAAGATGTTCTCAAGTGTGACCACAGAGTAATTTTGGCTGTAGAACTCATTTTGAGATTGTAAGTGTGAAGAAAGTTGTTTTCTCCTGTACACTGCTTTGAACTGGAATTACATAATTATTACCTATGGGGGTTAAGCACTACTATTACTTTCCTGAGGGACTAGCACCAGTCAAGCTGAACCTCAACAGAGATGTTTGTGCAAAGTGCTTTTCTGAAAAATGTGAATGGTGAACGCAAAACTCAGATATTAATTCTCACCAAGGTGTTGGTGGTGGGGGTGGCTATGTTACCAAGGTAAAATCTAGTGTTGTTGTACACTGATATTGCGTTACAATTAATCATTACTTATTGTGTTGTTTTGATTGCTTTCCAGGTCCAACCGATTGCCAGAATTCTGCAATGGTGTATTTCCTAAACACAGTCAATTTTGTACTGGCCAGCCCGTCTTCCATTTCACAGCTTTCTGATGTGTACGTGCCTCAGTGTAATTCTGATGGAAGCTGGCACCAGATCCAATGTGATGGTCCTCCTGAACAAGCATTTGATTTCTACCGTGAGTGGAACCGAGTCAACAATGCTGGAAAACAGCTGCCTGTTTTGGAGTTTCTTGGCATTCTGCGAGAATATGCAAATGATCCAGAAACTATGGAGTCATTCAAGGGTTTCCTTTCTGCGTTATTCCGAGTCAAGCACCAAAAGGTATTCCCAGCTCTGGCCAAATATGAAGCACTCTCAGAACTTCCATCTGAAATCCTAGATGGGAATGCTGAAGCTGTTTATGGACCATCTATTTTTCTCAACCCCCTGTCTCTGTGGAGCCTGCTCAGAGGAAATGTTACTCAGTATCCAGGCCCACTGTCAGACTTCAGTGCTCCTCTTGATCATTTTAACCTTCGCCAGTGCTGGTGTGTTGACAAGAAAGGGGAAATGATACCTGGCTCCAAAGCTCCAGTAAATCAAGTCCCAAAATGTGAGCAAAAACTTCCTTGTAGTTTATCGTTTTATCACCACAGTGAGTTAATGGTGCTTTTAGATGTGTTTTCCCAATTGTGTCTAGCACAAGCTCAGTTTTACATGTACAGCAGAACTCATTCTGAGGTGAGTTACTGATATTTGTCCTCTCCACAATTTTCAGGTCCAGGGCCCTGTACTCTGGTAAAGGGTCAAGTTGATAAGTTTGTAGCTAAAGCAGAGAGATTGATTTCTCTCTCGAACAGCTCTCATATACCTGTGGGCTACAGCTTACTCCTTGCTGAAAGTGTGAATCTGACGAGCAAAGAGATGGAACAGGCTCTCACCTTTGAATATCAACTTCCTGAAGACTTCTTGAGCAATACCAACTCTGCCCTGCGCCTCGCAGCACACTCTAGTATGGATCATATGGTTTGATTTTTCCTCCATTTTACTCAATGACAGTTCTTCATCCTCATTGTATCCTGTGACAGTCATTCACAATGTTTTCTAGTAAAACTTATTTAATGTGTCAACAACTTCATAATTCATAATCGCTCGCTGTTTGGCTGATCACTTCTGGCTAACATATCAGATTATAGTCAGAAGTTCAGCTTACTCATATTATAAATAAATGTAGTTCAAGTTCTGTTTATGTGAACTAAGAAGATTGACAGTCTTTGGTCATAAGATTTGGTCATAATATTAAAACCAAAGAGCATTTATAAATCTTTGCATAGTTGAGAGTCAATAGAGTACTGGTACTCTAATAATAATATATTAAAATACAACATGGTTATCTATTGCAAACTGAATGGATATTTTGGATCGCAGCTGCAATTATATGACTGTGAATTTTTGCGATTGTTACCACTTGTGAAGTAATGATATGCTATGCCTAACAATGCTGAATGTTTTCACTTTCCTACAGCCCTTCATTTCTACTGGCAGAGCAACCTAATGGCTAGTGATAGAGACCGACAGAGCCTAGTTCTTGGGTACCAGCCCTACACCCCACAGTGTGATGCCTATGGCTTGTGGCAAGCCAGTCAGTGTCATCCCAGCACAGGTAAGAGCACCATCTAAGCCGACAGTTTGAATTAATTTGTCACTAAATTCTTTTAGCTCTATAATATTATAGACTTCAGTTCATCATCCTGTAACTTAATTGCATCTCAGTCTTTGCCCTTTTTTCTGTCAGGTCAGAATCAGAAAACTTTATAGATCCCAGAATATAATATATAATATATATAATATATATATTATAAAGTCGAATGAAAGGTCAAATAAAAATTTGGGAGAAATATCTGATACTTATAAATAGATACTTATTAATATATTCTCTTCTACACAGTGATATATGTGCAAAATACTGGAGTATAAGTTACAGTTGAGTGATTTACTAGTAACACAAATAGTGGTTTGGATTTGTTTTCTGTACCAAGTCCATTACTGTACACAATAGAGATCAGTAGTAGATAAGTAATATGTAATATCAGTATAAGATGTGATATTTCACATGGCAAGACTACCGCACATAATTGTAAGGTATTGCACATTATCGTGCGAGTGTGTGGCAGAGGGTGGAGTTAAAAACATCACATTACATGGAAAATATTACATTTGTCAAAGACAAAGAATAAATCCAATGCAATAATTATTTAATTTCACTTTATACTCCTGGCTGGAAATACTGCCTTTATCAGACATTAGCACATTAGGACCTTCTTCTCTCCTCCCTGTAGGTCACTGCTGGTGTGTGGATGAAGAAGGAGTATACATCACGTCATCTCTGACTGCTCGCTCCCTTCAGCCTCCACAGTGTAAACCCTTATTAACTCCTTCACATGTATAATTAATGTAGCCTGCCTAGATTTTCATTTTCTCTCATTAAATACCATCCATAGGTTTTAAATGTATAGGTTTCAAAATAGGAATGCATAATGTAAATGATGTAATGACTGAGACTGCAGCTCTGAAAAATTTGTTTTAGTTTGAGCTGGCTTTAGTTACCATCATTAATTACTCATCCAATTTCTATGTAATCCGTTTGTTACGGCCATTTGTGAATAGATAATAACACTTATAAATACACTTTTTGTGATGTGTTGGTTTTTAGGTCAAACTACATGCCAAAGATTACAAGGTCATTTCATTATGTCTAACTGGACAAAGTCAACCTCTGACACGACTTTCTCCTACAGACCTTCATGTGAGGAGGTGTGTTTAGTTTTAATTTATTCAGACATGTATAAATGAGCTGTTCATTATTACAGATCAATGTTACATGCTTTATGTATGTATGTATGTATGTATGGGTGCACATGTGTGTGTGTGTGTGTGTTTACAGGATGGTGAGTTTTCTGTGCTCCAGAAGTATAGTGAACTCAGCTCTGTAGCCTCATGTGTCAACCCTCTCACTGGAAACATGATCCAACCAGCCACCCTTAGCTCTACTGGAGATCCACAATGTAAATTATTTCTTTGTTTTATTACTTGCTCATTCACATATCTGTTCATTAATTCCATCATGAAACACAAAACCTAAGATAACAGCACAGGACTAGGCTGCCCCAGATAAGATTTAGGCCTTGTTCTGAATAGAGAAAGAGATGTGTAGTCCAGGACTATTCCTAATGCCTGTCTGGAAAATCAGCACTTTGTGTAAATATGGCATCACTTGTTTTTTTATTAAAAGTAATAAAAACAAACAGTGATCATTTTTTTTGTTCTATGCTGTCAGGTTTTTTGCTCTGACTGGGTGTTGTGTTGGTGTGTGTAGGTCCTGGCTGGTGTGCTCTCCAGCAGAAACTTGTAGCCGGGCGAGAGGCAGGTGTTGGCTATGTGCCGGAGTGTGTGGAAGACGGAAGACTTTTCTCACCTCAGCAGTGTGACAGTACCTACTGCTGGTGTGTTTCTAAGAGTGGGCTGGAGCTCCCTTTTACACGCAGTGACCGAAGCTCAGGGAAAACACCCTCTTGTGACTGTAAGCAAAGTACAGTGGATCATACTGACTGATTTATGGTTCAACACTCCTTTTGACTATATTTTTTATTTGTGCTTAGCTCCTCTGTGTCCTCTCCCCTTTGGGGACTCCATTTCCCATGGTGCCATTCTCTGTGGTGATGAAAGTGTGGCAGGTGAACAGAGGCAGCGCTGCAGGGTTTACTGTCAGCAGGGTTACATTAATGCCCTTTCTGTGGACGGATTCCTGTGTAACCCTGAGACCAGAACCTGGCTGAGTGATGCTCCTCCCTCCTACACCTGCCAAAGTACATACTGCACTCATATACACATACACTATATGAACAAAAGTATTGGGATACATTTCCTAATTATTGAATTCAGATGGCCTCAGTGGATGGTAATCTTAATGCTTCAGCAGACCAAGACACTTTGAACAATGTTGTGCTTCCACCTTTGTGGACACGGTTTGGAGAAAAACCTTGTCTATTCCAGCATGACTGTGTCCCAATGCACAAAGAAAGCTTTGGCATGGTTGGAGTTCAGTGTGAAAGAACTTGACTGGCCCACACAGAGCCCTTACCTCAAACCCATCCAGCACCTTTGGGATGAACTGGAACATAGATTGCGAGCCAGACATTCTGGTCCAACTCTCATAAATGCTCTACAGAATGAATGGGCAGAAATTCCAACAGAAACTCCAAAATCTTGTGGAAAGCCTTCCAAGAAGAGAGGAAGCTGTTAAAGCTGCAAAGGGGGACCTGCTTAAAATATTAAAGTCTATATAATTGAAAGCAATGTCATTAAAGTGGTGTAACGGTCAGATGTCCCAATACTTTTGTCTATATTGTCTATGTACTAACATGGAACAAAATACTATTGATAACCTCATTTTAATATAATAAGTTTGTTGATTACTTTTATGATGCCTAAACCCAAAAATATAATGGCATGTAAATGTGTTTGGGTATTAGGAGTTCAGCCACTGCAGACAGTGCAAGTGTCTTCAGTACTCCAGCTGTCTCTGGCAGAGGGTCAGAAGAGCTGCAGTAGTCAGCGTTCTGCACTGCAGGCGTCTGTGCTGCATGACATGAGAGCAGCAGGACTTTGCATATTGCAGGTGTTGTCCTCCAGCATATTTACCTACACTGTGCAGCTGTGCAGTTTCCTCACAGTTTATTCTGAACATGTAAAATATCTATGTGTGTCTTTTCCTATGTTCAGCTGTCTTCTCGTCAGTACGGCTTTGTTTCAGTGTGTGATAAGTCGTCGGTCTCTCTGGAGTGTGTGGATGAGCAAAGCCTTACTGCTACCATCACTCTGAAAGCACGTCTCTCTGACCTGCCAGTCAATGTCCTGCCAGATCTTCATGATATTGGTAAAAGCATCATCTGATGCTTAAAACCTGGCCTTATATTCCAGTTTAAACTGTATTGTCATGCAGTGCAATACTCTATTAATAATAAATCATAAAATACTCGTAATGCAGTATGAATTGTGCAAAAATAAATAATGATTTTATTCCAAGTAGAGATCTATATGACTCTGTGTGTGAAATTATGTGAAATTAAGCCTGTTCTAATCATCAGTGCCTCTGAAGTAGGGGTTGACTAGTCTGAAACTATGTTTGTGTGTATGTTTAGACACTGTGCTCAGTAATAAGAAGATTCCGGACAGTGTGATGGAACTGATCAGGACTGGATCATATCGATCAGTCTTCGTCTCAGAACGTGCTGTGGCCTCCTCGCCGGCCTCTTTCAGCTGCTCTGCAGGCTTTAAGCAGCTTCCAGACTCCACTGGGTGTGGTACGATGCCTCCATTGCCCATTTCTTTCCTAATCATAGGCCTCCTCTGGGTAATGAATGGGAAAGGGGTGATTTGGCTCAGTTTTGCCAGTTTTCTATTTGCAGTTTCTCTTTTTAGTTTAGTCTACTGGCAAAACAGGTAGTATAGATGTTTTGGCTCTTAACAGTCTGAAAAG
>JBBPDH010000007.1:7850053-7864160 GCA_037974565.1 Clupeocharax schoutedeni
GATCCGATCTGTGTCACATATGAGCAAAAAATCGGAATTGGGTCACATTTAACTGACAGTGTAAACGCGGCCTTAGATTCATCAGCTATCGCTGACATAAGGCAAACAGAACACAAAAGAGAAAAACCAAGAAAACAGAAAACATGAAAAACCAGGGCTGCCACGGCTCATGGAGTCCCAGCCGTGACACAAAGATGTTTTAGACATGCTGTATTTATTTAAATTAGCCTAGATATTTCAGCATTTTAGCAAATAAATTGTATGTTTACTTTTGAAAAATAGAATTCCGTTAATTCAACCTAAAAATGCTGTACTGTGTTCAAGGGTATTTCAGACATTAAAATCTGATCAAATAAACGGAAGCATTTTTTAAATGCTTCAGGAAAGTTTGTCCACTCAGTGGTCATCTTGGCAGTTCTCTGGGCAGTCATACAAATACAAATCTGACCCACCACGTTTAGTTTGTAGTGTCTTGTTTCTAATAATGCACAGCTTTACAAACATCTCTACAATGAGCAACATTTTTTACATTGTTTTAGTGCTGCATATATTGGTAGTTCATGTGTGCTTTAGACTGACACAAATAAACAACTCCCAGTCCAAACTAGCTGCTCTTTAGAAAGAGCACAGCTGTTGAGCCATCTTGCTTTAAATTAGATTTTAAATGTACCTGTCTCTCCTCGTGTATAAAGACATAGTGGCAAAATGTCTGTTGTGAATTCATTACTTTTGTGATATCGAGGAAACCTATGTATTTACATAGGTCTGCCCGTTTAGCCATTAGCCCCGTAAATTCATACTGAAATCATAAGGGGGGTTTGTGAATTGGCTACATTTCTTCATATTTTGCTTCCAAAGGACAAGACTTTCTTGTGTTTTTAACGTAGTCTTGAGGAACAGTTCTCCAGGCTTCCTGAAGGACTTTCAAAGTCTCCCATTTTCAGTCCAGTCCCTGTTTCAGAAGAATGTTTTTGGTTCTTCAAGCCGCACAGTGACCTACGTATGAATCATGCAAGCAGAACAAAGCAGATCTAACATGAACCAGCGAAGAAACGGGTGCAGATGATTACGGTGATCATTATACTGGTGGTGCTGTATGCTTAACCTTTTGCAGCCTGTTAGAGTAAAGCATTTGTTCCCATTTCTTTTTACTCAATATGCTAGTCACAGTCAGATAGGCATAAAATTGTATAAGGTGATTCAAATAAAAATATATATAAAGAAACAAACAATGTCTGCCTATCAAAAGTAGACAAAAAATAACTGAAATTTTAGTTTATTTATTTTAAACACTGGTTTGGGGACAATTGTATTAAATGCTTTCCAATGTATTCCAATATTAATACATTGATGAATTATCTATTGGTGTGCAGAAAACTGTTGAACACAGGGATAACAACACCTTCAAGATTTTCACAACCTTTGGGTCTGTTGGTATTCAGATATGTGCTTTTAATAGGTTGTCATGGTTTAACACACCTTACATGCAAGGGCAAGCCAACATGCCCAGGTTAGAGTGGCAGAAGGCAGATGGGCCTGACACTGGACTCCAGCACTCTGAGGGAAGAGGGTCAGGAGAAGTAGGACACTTTCTTAAAGACACACTCAGAGATTCACTAAGACCCTCCAAGGTAGTTATTTATTCTGGAATGTCATGTTGGAAAATTCACACTTGGTTTGATGGTGTTTGCTGGTTGTACAATCTAGTTTTTACTTGGTTAAGCCTTAAGCATAACATGCATTTTACATTCAAAAGGATCTATATATTATAGGGATGCGCCGAAATGTTTTTTTTATGGCTGAAACCAAAAATGAACCAAAAACCGTAGTCAAAACACACAAAGAAAGTATTATACCAATTTTTAAAATACATGTTGACTTTAATCCAATCTGGCGCATGCAAGTTGCGGTTGTTCCTTGTGTCATCATGGTTTCGGTCGTGCCAAAAAAAACTTTGGTGGCCGAATATTCGATGCATCCCTAATATGTTATAATACTTAAATAAAATGTTTAAATTAATGCATGGGGAAAAGTACATTTAGTCGACTGGCATGTAATGCGTTCTCAGCATAGTTTATGCCAGAGACTTTTTTTGTACAGATGTAGAATATTTTTAATCATAATCATAAGTAATAGGGTGTTCAGGAAAAGGTTTTGTTATAAACCTTACCATTGCCATCTAAATAAACATGTATCTAATACCAACCGAACCTAATTTACTTCATAATTGGCATAGATTACACCAGGCATATTTTGTGGTGGTCATTGTTTGAGGGGATTTGATTTTTTTACTTTAATCATTTACTTTTTCCGCTACTTGATCTGGAAAATGCATTAATTAAAAAGATTTTTGGATTGATGTTTTGTGGATTTATGAGCCAATTGATTTTGGAAGATGCTGGTCCTGTTAAATCATAGAGTAAAGATAACACAGCTTTTGACATACTTTTAGTTAGGGTTCAAATGTAGCACAATGTACTGCTAGATATAGCTTCAGATCAATGGCAACAGTGGTTCACAAGTTTTGCTTGCTTCTTATAGGTTTCCTCAGGTTGGTCTCTTCAAATCAGAACGTTCACAAAAATCAGATTTAAGAAACCAATATAAATCATCATACAGTTTAAGCAAAGCTTTAAGAGAGATAGAAGAGTGAAGCATTGTGGCTATTCCATCTAAAATGCATTCAAGCCTAACATTCATTTTAGAAGTGCTTTGTACATTTGGCCGACCAGAGAAGTCTGTGGTGGCCATATTTTGAATATTTTCCATTAACAGATTTTAATTTCTTGAAGTGATAATACTGCAGTATATGGTTAAGACATTGTTCAGCATGCCTACCACTTTTCAATTTGACTCGTTGTGTCTGGTACTATGCAAAGCGAGCACACCTGTAGGGCTTCCCACAACTGGGTTTGACTACAACAATGTGTTGGTAATTTGAAATTGAGTCTCCACCCCTCTTCAGACCAAACTGGTATATCTTCCCTGTTAATTACAACAGCATATGTTCAACACAGTTCTGGGCTTCCTGAAATGTAGCTTGTAATCCATGAATCAAGCGTCTTACTTTTTCTGTGGTGTTGTTTAAAGAACCTTTTTTGAGTATAGAATCCCCCTTTGCCACAGAAGTTCAGGCTCTTTAGTCCATCAAATGTCTATCCTGACCTCCGTTTTTATTCACTGGTACTTTCTCAAAGGCTTGAAATGAGCCATGCGAAACAGGCCACTATCTTTGCCCATCTGCCTCGTATTGCTTTACAAGGCAAAATTAGCAGACCTTGCGGCTTCCCCTCTGCTCAGCTTAGTTAACCACCGTGCCCCAGTCTGTGACATTATCCTTTGGAGTGGGTTCAGCTGGAAAAACACATGCTTCATATGGTCCTATTTTTGGAAACATGTATTTCCTCAACGGGGCTCCCCAGTCTTAAAAAATGAATTGGAGCTTACTGGGGAAATCCACTTCAACGGGACCTTTTTGGGAAAATGAGTGGTTTTTTTTTAACTGACATTGCCATACATGTATATCCATATAAATGTTAAGTCTTCCATTGTAAGTTAAAATTGGCTTGTCTCCCATTCACCAGACGGGTGTGTTGAAGTTCTAGTTTGAAAGACTGCTCTTGAAATGGGTGACCTGTTCTAGAAGCTGCTGAACTGATTTGTGCTTAGCTGTGTCATATGATGGGAGAGAAGGGATGATCAGACTGTTCTTCCAGGGATTACATTAGTCATACTTCCATTCTGCTGTGAGGGACATCAGGTACGGCAGGTTAAAAGGGATAAAGATAGTGTACTCTCAGATAGCTATTTTGAGGTATGCAAGGTACATGCACGTGAATTTAGTCTGGCAAATGATGTTATTCATCTGTTGTTGATCTTTATTCCTTGCTGTGTGTCACCATTTTTTATCTGGAATCCCTGTTTTGTGCTTGCACAATATGCTCCATGCATACTTGTAAAGGTTATTGCTGTCACTTATTTTTACTAGCAGATTTTGAAATAACTTGACACCTGATTCAGACAGCCAATCCATCAGTAGGCTAATTAAATCAGAAAATCTGCGTGTCCAGCTCAGTTTTCAGAACTGGTAATGTGAATATCGATACTGACAGATTGTGGTTTTGGCTGAACATCTTTAGAGACTAGAATAGTGACAGCAGGCATACACAGTAGTACAAGAATTTCTGCACATCTCCTGTGTCATGCTTTGGTTTGGCTTATTTGCATGTACCCTTTTATGAAGGAAAAACCACACTGGTGTGGCTGACAGGAATGGGCGTAAATTGCAGTTTTAATGTTTCTGCGTGTGGTTAAACATTGCACCTCTTTTTTCCATGTACATGCACATGTCTATATATATGTGTGTGTGTGTGTGTGTGTGTGTGTGTGTGTGTACGGCTCCAGAAAAAATATCACTGCAGTTTAGTGTCTCAATGAGTATGACAACCATTCCATGCCAGTGTCTGTTCAATTTTTACACAAGCACCTCATTCTGCTTCATGAGGTACTGATTAATGATCACTTGAATCAAATCTTATGTAATGAGGAAAAGTATAAAAATGCTATAAAACTCTGTAATTGATACTCTTGCAGTGATACCAATTGGATGGCAAAACACTACTAGAAGTACATCAAATGTAATCATATATATATATATATATATATATATATACTCAGCTGCTATGTTTTTATCTGACAGAGAGACATTTGGGACAAGGTGTTAAACACAAAGGAAAACAAAATATTCACCCACTACCCAGTCTTCATACTTGTAGCAGTTATTGTAGAGTTACAGCCTTTCCTCTAAACACTTACTTCTGCTTTATGTATTTTTCTTGATTTTTAAAAATGTGACAGTGTAATAACTTTTTATTAAAGTTTTGAGGTTACAGGGTTCATGTGATGCTCTTTATTTGTTTCTCATTGTTCTATGTACAGGATTTACTCATCTTGCTCTTTGAATCCCCATGGAATTAAAATTTTGGTAGAATTTTGGAATCTTCTCTTCCTCCTTTCTTTTTTTTGACTCATTAAACCCATGTTTTGGCTGTGCAATAAAGAGTTAAAACTTTACTCAGGCTATTTAAATAACTCGTCTCGCAGCAAGTTATTTGGAATGAATCCAAACGTAGTATATATTCAAACCAGACGAAGCACACAGCAATCTCATTTTTTGTGAATTCTGAATAAATCATTTTTTTAAATGATTTTGCCCCTGGGTAATAAAGGTCACTCTCGTTCAGGACAACCTTTTACATTTTAGATGATACTCTTGTTTCAAAACAAGTTGTCTGGGTTCACCACAACCTATCCCTGGGTTATCCACACAGAGGCTCTCTTCATTTCAGCTCTAGCTAAATTTATTAGGTGGCAGCTGGTGGAGGGTAAATTTAGAGCGCAGGTGGCCCTGATGGCCGTGGTGGCCTGCAGCTCAGCTACATAGTCAAGTGTTATATAGAAACGTGATGGAACAATGCAGGCCCAAGTCCAAGCTGTCTTTCCTGTCAAACACAGGTTCAGCGCTACAAGACTGGGCACTCCTGCTTGAGTGTTTTCAAGTAGTTACCAAGCAGAATAAACAATTTGTGCATTTTTACTGCAAATCTGTGTTAATAGAGGGGGAATGAAGCACACTTATCAGACCTTAATATGTCTTTGGGAACTTTGATCTGTTGTGCTGCATGGAATGAAGCATGCATTTCTGGGATTTTTGGAACAGCTGGCATCCCTTTCAATTTCACATTGGTGCTATTTATTAAGAGTGATATAATGGAATTTTGCTTAATAGAAATTTGAAAGCTTAGCTATGTTATGCAGTCCATTCTATAGGCAAATGATAAGCTATTTTAGCTTTTTATTGTACTAGCATGTTTATACACTGTTTGTATTGGCTTGGTAATTCGCAGCAACATCATGATACAAGCTTCACAATGTGATACATCACGGTGTTGGAGCTTATCAGATCACATTTTGTCAGTGTTTGAATAGATCAACATCTGGTTCTTGGCTTCAGTGCAATCATCACATACACGTTTTATGTAAGAATAAACCCATAAATATTTATACAGTCATCACTATCAATATATAGTTTTTTCTGTCCCTTTGATTAACTGGCTATCTATTCATTAGCACATATAAATACACTATAGGCCAGAAGCTTGGACCCACCCTAAAAAAACCTTTGCTCTTTCAAAGA
The DNA here is from genome assembly GCA_037974565.1 of Clupeocharax schoutedeni. NCBI lineage: Eukaryota > Metazoa > Chordata > Actinopteri > Characiformes > Alestidae > Clupeocharax > Clupeocharax schoutedeni. Next base: position 7,856,250 of record JBBPDH010000007.1, read on the forward strand.
TCTTACTACATGAGAAATGCAAAAAAATGGAACTGACTGATTTTGAAGTGTAATTTATGTACACTGTACGTGTAATTTAATGTATGTGAAGGCTTTCAACAAAACAAAGACTTCTACAATGCCAGTGAATACCCTTCTACAGTGCCAGTGTCACTGTTGTGCTGAGAATAATTTACCCCCAGATAATATCTATTCTCTGGTGGTCCTGTGGGAGTTCTGATCATTATAATGAAAGAGGTCAAATGGCCTAAAAATGATGTAGAGAACAGATGGACTACAGTCTTTGATACTCCAAAGCCCACCTATATGGTATCTGCCATGTTGTATTTGTCACTGAGACATTGATTGTAGGTCATGTAAGTCGTGTAAGATGCAAGTGGATTTGCAACTTTTGTTGTTGCATCACATCCTGCAGAATGGCATGAGACCTGTGAAATTAGGGGAGAAACCCCATGTCATTTCTATGTAATATTTTTCCAAGTATTCCTGAACTGTGTGCTCAATGTGCCAGGTTGCATTATCTTGAGAAAAGGGCCATTACTCTAAAGGAATACCATTGAAGGTGAATACCTTGTTCACAACATCTGTTGCCAGTTTATGGCGTGTTCTGACCACTGTTGGTAGGTTGTTTGGTCAACCATTACTGGTATTTTCATTTCTACAGTGAGGATTGTTGTGCGTAAACTATATCATATGATTTATCATGAATAGCTTTACATTTGTAAGGCGGACCAACTAAAAAACCACTACAGTGTCTATATTACTTCAGTGCTGAGAATGATCCACCACCCAAATAATGCCTGGTCCTGTTGGGGTCTTCACCTGGATTGGATCAGAGTAAAAGAAGCTAACATGAAGCAGAGAAAGGCATTGTCTGCAGTGGTCTGCTACACCGCATTAGCTACATAAGTGCACTTATAGGGTGGAATTGATTAAATGGACAAAGAGTATTGATGCAGGATATGTGTACCTAGTGATGGGACTTCGTGTTATGTATAAACACCTGCCTTATGTCTACCCATTGTATATTTGATCACCTTTACTTACTTAATGTGTGCTTTGTAGTTTACAGTTATACTTGGATGAATCTCTTGAATTTATTTTCTACTAAGCTGTGTCTCTAAATCATAGTACAGCCAGACCACGTAAACAGTTGACTATGCTTTCCAGAAGGGTTACGAGGTGTTTGGGTAGTTCATTCTGGTTTCATGAGCTTCTTATCTGTCTCAGGTCCTCGATTAGGTGCTGTGTGCTCCTGTCCTCCTTACCCACTTTCTCTGAAAGCCTCTCCCTGCCAGACCTCACGTGGATTTTTTCTGATGCTTGCATTGCTGTTTACCTGTGGACCTGAATGACATGATCTCTGTGGACCTGATCTTCAGTAAAATGGGTGTCAATGTGTATTTTATATAGGATTCATATAATGATATGTACATCTTCAATACAATATAACACATTCTCTATACAGATGGAAAACAATAATCAAATACCAGCTTTCTATACTTGTCTTGTGGAAAGTGGTTGTTGGGAAGCCAAAACCTCAACACTAGTGGCAAAACTAAGTGTTCCCCCATTACATATGTTTATAATGCTGTCCTTGAATGACTCATTTGCGATTTTGTTGTTTTCTCTTTGATCCCTTGGACCCTCTGTTCTGTGATGTCACTGGCATGTAAGCATCCAATTAATAGGTTTGTTTGAAGCTCAGCCAAGACTTCTGGGAAAAGGATTGCAGGGAGCCTTTTGTGTAAACCTGTTTACAAACAAGACAGGCTTATCAGCGAGGCTGGTTTAATTTAGAAGTGATTCACCAACAAGATTTCACAGCCATTTAATGGAATGCCACTAGCCATTACAGCAGTAGGCCCATTTAATTCAAAATTAAAGACTAGTTTTCATACAACATATTACACACTTGAAAGAATCAGTGACAAAACTGAGCTGCTATATGGATTATATTTGTTCTCTCTGTCTGAATTTGTTTAGATAAATTGTTTTACTTCACATTGTGTAGCCTACTGATGGCAAGTATATTAAAATCAAACTAGCGCTGCAGTCAACAAAATACCATTGTTTTTTACAGTAATCTTGGTTAACAGGTAAAAATGTCCCATTCACCACTAAAATTGAACAATTTCCTCCGGGATAAATAAAGTTTTCTGATTCTGAAAATGCTACAGCTGTTCCTCTGCACTGTAAAATTAAGTATTCAGCCTGGATCAAAATCCAGTGCAACTGTTTTCATGAGTTAATTTGCTATTTTAGTAGGTTTGGGTAGGAAAAATTTCAGTTCAACATTTTTTAATCTCATTCCCTTAGTGTTTAATCCAAGTCCTCACCCGTGGGGCCCTCGGAAAGACTGTGTTTATCATCCAGTCTACAGCTAATAATCCTGAGCTGAGCAGCCCAACCCCCCACCTCAGCGTTGTGTAAATGGATTATACACTAGGTGCATTAAGATCTCATTGCAGAGACTAAGAAGAGGGCCATTTTAAAGGCAAGTTTACATTTGATTTCCCAGGTGACCATGTGTTGACCAATTGTACAGCTAACTGAGACATAATGGGTTTGTCTTGAAAACATAAGGTTAATCATTTAGTTCTAAATTACATCATTGCAAAATTTTGGCAGAGCTTGGGTAAGTGCTTCCAGTCAGCCATTCCTCCAGTGTTCATGGTGAACTGGTCGGTCACTTCTTACTTTACCAGCGAACTCATCCAGACATCCTTGAAGCTCAAGCCAGCTGAAATGGAGCCTTGGGTTGGGGTTATAAAAGCTTGTTTTGTTTTTGCTGATGTTGGAGGAAGGACTACAGGATGGTTTCGATTTTTCTAAACCATATTCCAAAATACCTTATTCTGTAGAGGATGAGTTAAATAAGGTTTATCACTGCAGGAACGGTTCCAGTCTGTACAGTGCTGGGGTTTTTGTGTTCCCATGTTACAAGGAGACTGTGAGTTTTAGTTTTAGATATCAGATTAGATACTTGGATATACTTTAGAAATAAAGTAGACATCTGCCTATACGTGTGCCTTTGCTATACTGCTTCTTGATTCAAAGCCTTTTAAATACAATATACTATGTGTTCGCCTGGGACTATGAAATTTCAGTTAATGTTTAATCGCCACATAAATAATTGATCATTGATTTAATTGTCTTTTCCTTATAGGCAGCGATTACAGCACAGCTAAATGGGCTGAATTAGTATCTGATTGGCAGCCTTTCTTCTTCAGCCATTAGAAGTATTTATATTGTATCTCATTTGAACTAACATGAAATGACGTACTGCACTGTTGGGTACATGAAATGTCCACAGGTACATAGAATCATGTGTAGTCAGTCAACTAAAGCAGCCAACATTTTTCTTCTAATAGTGTGTGACCATTAATTGCTTTACAGACACATAAAACCAGTATTTGTAATACACTCTAAATGTGTTATCACATCAAATTACATACCATATCACATAACTCCGTGTGCCTTTTTTCTATTTGTTTGTCTCAACCAAACTATTGAAAATTCACCAAAGTCATGTTCTGCTTGTTCTGATAATATATCAATATATAATTTGTTTTGTCTTACTCCCATTTCATGTTCCACAACCAAGAGGTGAAAGCCTCTTTACTGTAATGCTAATGGATAGGAAACTATTACGCTCTTGGCTGATCGTTTGCATTATGATAAACAAGTCTTTTCCGTAGTTCTCACCTTGTCTCTTTGAACTTGTTAGGCTCACTGGATCCAACCAGCAAATAGATGATACAGTATCATCAATTGCTTAGGGAAAGGGTACTATGACCGGGTGCTGGGTGACAAACCAATGTTATAGCAATACTAAACTTTGAACTGTTTTCTAGATGTCCATGTTCTGTTTGGTTAACAGAAGTACTCAGTACGCAGTACTCTGTAAAGCTTTCTTTAGTGTAATTTTAGAAGAAGAAAACATTAATCAAAACAAGCTGTAAGCAGATTTGTAAGAGATTCTCATGGCATAGAATACCAGAGATTAGGAAGTATAAATGAATGAACTTTACAAAAACATAATTTTAATTAAACATAATCTAATACAATAATGACAAAATATCTGGAAGATGTGGTGATATTGAGTGTCATCTAAACCTGTTGTGACCTTGAAAGCAAAACAATTTGGTGCTCATTTTCAACTTTGACTCTTTATTGAACCTGTTTGAATGTCAGATAAAATGCAAGATAATGAGAGTTCTTTTAGCTGGACTGGCCGTCATGGCAGACCCATAGGTTATACTCTACAGTTGCAATGCACCTACCTAGGTTTATTGGCTGTGCTATTTTTGTGGGGAGTGAGAGAGAGTGAGAGAAAGAGCGAGAGAGACAGAGGCAGGCACAGGGGGCGGGTTTCCACTCTGCCTAAGAGCATTAAGGGTGCATTTGTTTGTGACATTAGCAGTGTGCTCTGTCAGTGTCATATGGCCAGCCAGGGCAGCTTTAGCTGCTTCAGAGCAGTAACGGTTATTAGTGTCACGGCTCCTTTCACCGCAGTCCCAGGTTGAACCCTGTAGCAGTGTGGCCAGTCACCGAGGTAAGTGAGACAGGAAATGAGGATGTCTTTTAGCTGAGTAACAGATAACCTAGAGAGGTTTTCGCTTGCACTTCTATGTAGTTATTTCTATACACTTGGTAAATGTCTGCTGCATCTCTTTGACTTGATTTGTTCCTTGTTTGTAGGTTTGGTCCATTCACAACTCCATGACTTTCTGCTTTTTTTTTAGTCATTTCTAGTCGGGTCTGTGCGATAATGTCATGTACATGCCAAAAACTTGTGTTAGGTTTATCTCCTCACAATGTTTATTGCACAGAGATGATGGGTAAAGACCTTATACGTACAGGCATCACGTTGCAGTAGTTAACATAACATAGAGCAGCACTAATGCTAATAGTCACTGTTCTTAACAGATATATGTTGATAATATATGCTGAAGCATGTGTTATCACCATCATCACATTGTTGTCTTTATACCTCTCTCTTTTGCAGCTCTGTTCCTCAGCCCCTCATTTGTTGATGGAGTTCATGCAGAGCAGTGGTGACTACTGCCACGCCCAACATCGTGACACCTGAGCTCAGATGATTATACCTGTGTCCAAGTCTTGAATGTTCAGTGGAACTCCCTACTTCCCACCCTCTTTACTCTGGTCCTATTGACTGAAGACCCATCTACTCACCAGATGGGTTAGCAGGCGTCGTGGCCCAGGGCTTTCGGACTGTGTTCCACCCGCGTGGTCACCCACTTCAGCCCATGCCTGAATCTTCCAGCCTTCAGTGTTCCAAAGAATCAGTCAGCTGTTTGGATTACAACAACATCCTGAGGCCTTGCCCTGTGACAGTACAGCTACTGTAGCCCTGTTAGTGGACAGTGTAAAACTTGTATTTTTGTGTTGACTTGGACGACACTGGCAAAGCCCATAGTGTTGCTGGCTCTTGGGCATGGCCAGGATGAATCGCCCGGCCCCTGTCGAGGTCTGCTACAAAAACATGCGCTTCCTGATCACGCATAACCCAACCAACGCCACTTTAAGCACCTTCATTGAGGTGAGAAAATTATTTGTGTCAACACGACTCCGACAGCATGATCCAACTGCATTTGCACATCAGCTGAGATAAGTCTAGAAAAGTCTGTTACTTAGCCTACTACTATCAGGTCAAATTCCTTTAGGAAGGTCTGTGTTACTGTATCTTGTAATGAGCTTACGCTAGAGTACACAGCCAGGTTTTATTAGGAGAGTAGTCTTTTCAGCCTAGCTTCTTACAGAGCTGAAACCACTACAAAAAAGGAAAGTGTTTTTAAGAATTTCACAAGAATGTCCTTAAATAACCTGTAAAGTTGCTGTATTCATAATTGCAATATTCTGTTGTAGGATTTGAAGAAATATGGTGCGACTACGGTGGTGCGAGTGTGTGAAGTCACCTATGACAAAACGCCACTGGAAAAGGATGGAATCACAGTCATGGTGCGTGTTATGCTGTGTGTTATTAGTCAGGGCATTCAACGGTTTTGCTGTAAAGTGTGTGCTATTTTGCTGGGATATTACAATTGGTTGTAGACATTGAGGTTTGGTGTCTTTAGAAATCTTATGAATTTGTGTTTTTTATATTGAGCTTTTACACAAAACTATCGTACATACTCTCACACATGCAATTGGATAGAAATTTTTGACTCAGTAGCCGTCTGCACGGCACCATGCTTTTACCCCAAAATGTTTTTTTTTTCCCCACAGTCTGTGTTGTCTGTCTGTCTCTTTCTCTCTCACACACACATTCTCCAGTTATAGTTCTCTTATTTCATATTGTATCCCATATTTTACTGTAACCCTTGTTTAAAAAAGGAAGAAAGAAAGGCACATATGAGGCACATAACACAGCAGACAGTTATGTAAGTCAGAGCCATTAGGGGGACACTAAATCTAGAAAAAATTTATAGGGACCTTGAAATGCACTTTAGTACTTTTCCTATTAAGGACTATTTATGCTTCACGAAAAGCTCTGAACTGCTTCACCCCTTCACTGTATTTACCACAGGTTTCTGTTGTTGTCATATTGCATTAAGGTGAAGTCATAAACAGAAATTAAATATGTTTGGCCAGATATGGTTATGCATTTATGGTAGCTCAGTTCATTTTGTGCTCAGGGCCAATTTGTGCTATATCTATGGGGAACCATTGTGTTAAATTATTCTACTTATACTTCCCAGGTCCAGAACATTTCACTATTTTGAGGGATGTCTCTTATCAGCAGAAAGTGTCATGCAACATGTAAGATCTGGTTTTCATCACAGTCATAAATATATTATACTGATTAATTTTCCATCACCGATCATCACACCTCATTTAGGGGGTAAAACCAGTTTCCACTGATCTCAAATGTAGCTGAAGCAAGACAGTGCTTCAGTGTTTTGTTAGTTGTGCCTTAACTGAGGTTAGCTGCAGTGAGAGGCGTTGTCATACTGACCGTGTCAGTCTGAGAAGAGGCGGCATAGTGTTCTCAGAATAGCTCTCTGATCTGTGGATTTGTGTCTGATGGCCTGCCAGCTGCTATTTGCAGGTAGGTACTAGAGTCTGGGAAACACTACAGCAAACCTCAGTAAATAGAGCCACCAAGAAAAACACGCTGAAGTTTTTTCTGTCAGTGTAAAGATAAAAGTAGTAACAGACCTTTAGTGTTGAAGAGCAGAAACGTAGTGTTACAGGCCTCCCGCTGTCAATAGGTTAGGTTCTAATGATTGCAGTGGCTGTGACAGGGAATTGGAATTACCATCTTGCTATCTGCTTACATCCTGCAGTCATAGCATTCCTATGAGTTCAGGTTAAAAAAAACATAAAAACAAACATTAGAGTCCTGTATGTGGGAGGCGCTACTGTGAGACTCATGGTGTTTGAAAACTGAAGTGTTTGTTGATGGGAAACAGGTGCCTAAGGCCTCACCCTCTCTTGTAACTGGAGAAATAGCAGGTATGCGATTCAAGGAAAATGCCAAGGCATTTGCCACAATTAGACTGCAGGGTTGGGAGGGGAGACAGAACTACTTTCTTGGAGCATACAGCACTCACAGCTTGGGCTCTTGGAATTAATAGCTTGTGCTGAACAAACTAGCCTGACAGGGGGGTTGGTGTTTACTTCTTCCTGGATTTGACTGTGATATTTAACCCAAAGTGGAGTGAGGAGTAACTATAAACTGGCTACATTTAGTCTTTTACATTTACCCAAATAGCATTTAAAAAGTTTGTATTTTCAATAGTGCTGGGCTGTTATCGGCGTTAACGTGCTGCGTTAATGTGAGACTTTTATAGAAAAAATATCGCCATTAATCTATTCACAAAGTTGGGTTGGGAGCTGGGTTTATACTACGCAAGCTATGATGACTTTCACCTTGATATTTTA
>JBBPDH010000007.1:7864540-7875934 GCA_037974565.1 Clupeocharax schoutedeni
GGTTTATATTTACATTTTCTTTAAGGGTAATGTATTAAACTGAGTTCAAAATGAAATTAAAGTGATCTGGGAGAACACTTGGAGGCATATTTATGGTTTACACTATAAAAAGTGTAAATTGGGATAATTTTTTGGTGGGGGGGCTTCAGAACTTTGGCAGATTTCATATTTTGCCAAAATTTTAATGTAGATTAATCTAGATTAATTCCAAGATCCGAGATTAATCTAGATTTTTTTAAAAAATCTATTTTTCATCCAGTAAACATACAGGCCTTCTTGCAAAAAAATTATACCAGTGGTGTCAGAGGAGTGAGTGACTGTTAACATGCCATGCTTCTAGATGCATGGCTATAAAAAGGTGTGAACTTATGAGTGATTTAGGGTGTAACCATATACAAAATTCAGTGGCTACAGTGGTGTCTCAACATGATGCATTTATTAACACAGTGCAAAAAAATAAGTTGTGTTAATGACTTTCTTTACAATGCAAAAATCGTGCACAAAAACACTGTGTATACATACAAATCTATGGCCATTCACACATTTATTCACCTATGTATGGAAGTGTCCATTTTTATAAACAATAAGAAAATAAGAAATAATTGTGGTCGCTTTAAGAATTAGATATATATTTGTTTGAGACTAATGCAGTAATTTATATATCAGTCACAAGACATATTTGTGGAAATTGGCATTACACAAGCATCCAGTGGACTTTTTCCTTTAAACACTGTTATATTTACATTATTAAACTGATTCTGTGTATTTTACAAAGACAGACATTATCTTTGTATCAAGAGCCCCAAAACAATGCTAGCTACAGGCTAACATATTACCTACAAGCTAAAAAGCTAATTAATAACAAGGCATATACTTTACCTTTGTATTTGCTAAAACTACTTTTTCAGAGGATCCTCATTGTTGGTTTGCTTGTTTAATTTTTTATTAAATCTATATAAACAATATTAAAATAAGTACCTTATTTAATTCAGTCTGGATGTTTTGATGTTCAGCAGTTCTCCTTGCAAAGTTGTATTTTAATAGCTCCAGCAATCACTTTTAAGAAGTTATAAAGCTACTTTCAGTAGGTTTTTTCTTTCTCCCAGCCTGTATCACTGTATTATGTATTACTTTGATGTGATGTGACAATTTAACTGTTATATTTGGTGCTGAACACTGCTGTCCTTGTTCCTGCTGGCGCTGATTGAAGTGTGAGGGACAGTGGGATGGTTGGGTACATGAAAGGGTTGTTCAGTACATACTGTGTTTGCTATGGCAGAGCTTGTAAGAATCGCACCAAAGTCATCAAAGAGTTTTCACTGGTTGGTGTGATTCAACTCTAGTAGGAAGAGAGCCACAGATAGTGCCCACGTCTGCAGATAAAGTTTTGCAATAGAACAGGCTGTGACCAAGGACAGCAATGGATTTAGGAATAACAGATAATCAAATAATTGGCCAACTGTTCTAGAGGCATTATTTGACTAGTGTCATCGCTGCTCATGTGTTCTTTGCATTACAGCATGATGAATAAAAGAATTACATTTGCTATTTCCTAGTGTAACTTATGCATTCTAGAATTTTAATTATTTAATAACTCATTTTACACACCAGATTATGTTTTGATTATGATTAGTAACAACAAACTTACAGTAAAGCTGACTTACAGTAAAGCTTTGACTGTTTTGTTCATTAAATCAATTTATTTCTCTACAAAACTTTTGTTAAACACATGCTTCAGGCCCCAGAGTAAGCTTGAATTGTGGTGGGAATATTATTATTAAGGACAGATGCCCACTCCGCCCACCTACACAATTTGTGTCTACATCTTTCATTCTTATCAGAAATGTCTGTTTTATGTGATCTCTTGTATACACTTAAGCACAAATGTTTATATTATTTTAACATAAATGTTAAACTGTGCCAGACTGTTATTAGTATTAGTTTTGTAACAGTAGCTCCTTGTTTTTTCTTTCTCTTTATTTTTCTGTCACTTCAGGACTGGCCATTTGACGATGGAGCCCCTCCACCCACTAAGATTGTGGATGATTGGCTTTCTCTGTTAAAGCATAAGTTCTGTGAGGATCCGGGCTGCTGCGTGGCTGTGCACTGTGTGGCAGGACTGGGCCGGTGAGTGAAAGTAGTGTAGCGGACCATTTGGAAATGAAACAGAATATGTATTGGTAATAGTCAGATGTGACAACATTTGACATTTTTGAATGAGTTTAGGTGCCTGCAAAAAATGGTTCTAAATGGTACCCAAAAGCAGATTTTGGTGCTTTATAGTATAATTTTTAAAATGTGTTCTTTAAAGAAATATTTACAACAGGCTTAAAAAAAATCCATAATAAAAGTGTTTGCTAAATGAGTGTTCACAGTTCTATATAAAAACTATTACTTTTACCATAAAGGGTTGTTTTTTTGGATGCATATTGAATAATGAATCCTCATTATTAAATAATTAAACTAATTAATAATTAAACATAATTAAATCGGTTTCACAGTGATGTAAAAATAACTTTAGCGTGCTAATGTGCAGTTACAATGTTGCAATTTGAATCTATATTAATGTTTGATCTGAGCATTATAAAAAATCACTCTCTGGATTAGTAGAGTGTAAAAATATAGTGGCCCAAATTAAGACACTGACACTGGGTGTCATTCTGACTTGAAAGTGCAAGTGACCATTCTGTCATACATGAACACACCGCAGCACACAGTGTGAACAGCACGAAATACAACCTCTGCATTTAACCCATTCACCAAGTGAAGTAGGTGCCAGCAAAAAAACACGGCACCTGGGGAGCAGCATGCGGGGACAGTACCTTGCTCAGGGTACCTCAGAGGTACCTAGTGGTCTTGGGAATTGAACCTGGACTTTCTGATCGCCCTAACCACTAGGCTAGCAGCTGCCACTAGCCAGACTTGGGTCAAGGCTAGTGGCCATTTGGCCTGTTGTTATATAAGGAACTGGCGTGTGGGAATCCAGAGCCCTATTCCCATCATGGGCGACTCTTATACTGTGGCATTTTCTCATCGTATATGTTTCAATTTCACTCCAAATACTTCAGTATGGCAAACCCTAATTCTTTGCAGTACCCACCCTGCTCTGGATCAGGTCAGCTTTACTGAGTGAACTTCACTAAACCTTGCCAAAATCAACTGTTTGCTGGGTTTCACCCATCTGACAGTAATAATAGTTTATTATTTGAGGCACAAAGGTTGACGTCTGACAACAAATTCAGGAAGAGGTCAATAAGCAGCACCCCTCAGAATGTGTGTTCTGTGAACTTACAGATAAAGCCTATTGTGTGATCACTGTGCTCGCATGTAACCTGCCTATGAAAACATACTTGGACACTAAATAAGTGAATGACTTCGACCATTCAAACACGTTTAGTCACAGTTGAGTCTTTGCAGAGCTGGAAAGTTGATAGCAGCTCTACTTGTCATTTATCTCTTTCTCCCTCCCTCTCTTTCTCACTCTCACTCTCTGGGTAAGGCAAACTCTGACGTAGTTTGCTGGCCCTGTGGGAGCCCTCTACCGATCTTGACAGGGAGCCAATGTTTGCTTTACTCTGGCAAGTTTGTTTTCCTATTGATCTGTATGAGACCTGCATGATTTTGGTTGGTATTCAGTGGATACTGCAAAGCTGTCAGAGATTGAAATTAAGTCATAAAAGCGTATTTCTCAAAATTGAAAATATATTTTTCTAGCATAGTAAAAAAATAAACCATTTGAGTTGTTCAAAAATGCTACTAAAAATGTAAATCTCTTCAGTCAGATTTTTGTCTAGTTATCATGTGTCAGAGTTTCAGCACGTTTGTAATTACAGCATTACTTTCCTGGTTCAGTAACATTGTGAGAGTAAATTCTTCAAAGGACATGTTACAGTATGTCCATCATTGCTGGCATTGCGTACAACTTTAGGGCAAAAAAAGAAAAACAAACACAGAAAAACTACTTTTCCCATGCACTAGGTGGTAGTCTCATGCTGATAAGCTAGACTGAATGAGGAGAAACCCTTTCCCTGGAACTGGCTTGGGCCTCTTTAGCTGGACACGCAGGCTTGTTTGTGCTGCTCTGTTTCCCCTGAATTCGATTGCTTTTCTGTGTTGCAGAGCTCCAGTGCTGGTGGCCCTGGCACTGATAGAGAGTGGAATGAAGTATGAAGATGCCATCCAGTTCATCCGACAGTAAGTGCACATTAGACTGTAAACAAACCCATACAGGACACAACACATGTTATAAAAAATACATTGCAACTGTATGTTAAAAAAGTAAAATAGAATCATATCTAATTTGAACGCATTACCTTCAGAAACATTTTAGCTTTTATTTAGAAAAAGTAAGAATGTATTAGAAGAATGTTGACTGATTAGGCTGTGTTGTTTTTTAACAGGAAACGCCGGGGCGCCATCAATAGCAAGCAGCTGACCTACCTAGAGAAATACAGACCTAAACAGAGACTGCGCTTTAAAGACCCACACAACCACAAGAACAAGTGCTGCCTCATGTGAGCCAGTCTGCCATTGAATGAACGAATTAAAACATTGTGAGCTAAACAGGACTGTAGCCACAAATCCCAAGGCTTTTGGACCTTTACTATATGGAAGGACACTCAACCCTTTTTTTAAAACTAGACAAGACCCCTTACTGCAGGGCCTTTATGAGCTCAGGGCTGTGGAAGACGAGCCTCTTGAATATTGTCTTTACACATCTATCCCAAGTGTTCTCATACATGGTGTAAGGAAACAACCACACACACAAACAATGTGCAATACCAGCAGCACACACTCCAAAGATGATCAATGCCATCACACTGTTTACCATAGCTAGCCAACATCTTCAGCTCCTTTTGGCAGGGCTAACATTGAGTGAATGGAAGATTGCTTTTATTTTTTTTTGTTCATGTTTGTACCTTCTTAAGAATCATGTACAGTTATAATCAAGCACGGCTTCTTTCTTTCTCTCTCATCGTGTTTCACCAGGCATGCCACTGTAGTCCCTCTTTCCTACGCCTTAGAAATGGGGGTTGCCAGAATAATGTAGACAGCTCGTAGCTGATTTTACTAGAGCTTTATTTTTACATTGTGATCTGAACTACTCGGGGATTCGAAACGCCACACCTTTAGCTGAGTCAATGGACTGAACGAGACTGAGCTGGATAGCTGGTAGGAAGCCCCCCAGTCTGGATAGTTTCCACAGCACACTTTTGCTATGTTTAGATTCTAAAACATTTTCAGCGGGTTGGTTGAAAATCATGTCAGAACTGCTGCTTGTCCCCTCTCATGGCTTAAAACCTTGTATGTTTTGACTTTATGAAGTGTGAAGGCACCTGACCGTTCCACTGATCTCTCTCGCTCTCTCTTTCCCTCTTGTTAATTTGAAAGGAAATAAAGCCAGAGAAGTGGAATAGGATAAATGCTCCTCATTCATTGGGCAAATGATAGCTAAGCTGTGATCCAGGTACTGACACATGGCTCAGGTCCTGGAATAAAGTCGTAAAATATAAAATAAGCACCTCATTTATTTTAAATGAAAAGTCACATATAATTGTTCATGGTCAATGAATTCAAATAAAGTAATTTTTTAAAAATGTAATTTATTGTCAGTACTCGTTTTTTTATCACTGTAGATGTCTGATGGATATACAGTAAGTATTTGGACAGTGAATTTTTAATTTTGTTTTATATCCAATTGGAAAAAATACATTTTAGATTCAGGTCAGCCTTCCTGTGTACATTAGAGTGATAAAAGTATTGTGACACCTGACCATTACACCAACAAGGGATTTTTAATTCAAATACATAGACTTAGAATATGGAGTTTGGCCCCTCTTTGCAGCTAAAACAGGCTCCACTCTTCCCGAAGGGCTTTTCACAAGATGTTTCTGTTGGAATTTGTGCCCATTCAGTTTCTAAGGTATTTATAAGGTCTGACACACGTTGGACGAAAAACGCTGACTCACAATCTCCAGTTCATCCCAAGTGTGTTCGATGGGGTTGAGGGCAGGGCTCTGTGAGGGCCAGTCAAGTTCTTCCACACCAAACTCATCCAACCATGTCTTTATGCATCTTGCTTTGTGCACTGGGGCACAGTCATGCTGGAATAGGAAAAGTTCTTCCCCAAACTGTGTCCACAATGTTGGAAGCATGGCATTGTCCATAATGACTTGATGTGCTAAGCTTTGGTCAAACTACACTGGAAGTAAGGGGCCTATCCCAAACCCTAAAAAAAATGTGCGTCCCAATACTTTTGTCCATTCATTGTATTTCCAAACGGCTCGTTGCCATTTACTGCATATTAGGCTTAAGCACGCAGATGGTGAATACACTGCTTAATTTTAACTATGGGGTTCTAAATCAGACCTGTACATTTATTAACACAAGAACACAAATGCTCGTGTTCCTACACAACACACCAGGACGCTGCATCAGTCTTATATGAACTGAATATTTAACTAACCGAACCATCAGCGATAACAACGATGACATATGATAACATACATATATAAAGTAACTACATATTAGGACGGAGAAATATATATTATATGATATATTATAATTGACAATTAAATTTCGTAAATATGCACAACATGGGCACACCTACAATTTATCTATAAAGTGTATCATTAACAATATGTTAAACACACACACACACACACACACACACACACACACACATATATATATATATAAAGAATAGATAGGTAAGCATAGGTACAAAATATCAATGTCAGTACAAAGCAGGTGTAACTGTAATTGACTTTGAGTTGAGCGTATTTTACAGACAGATGTTATTGTTAGTAGTGTGGGGTGATGCAGATAATCATCATCATTGTAAAGTTATTGTTGTTAGTGTTGTGTTATGCGTAGGTGTGTGTGTGAGACCAGTTCAGGAGCCACTCTGACTCTGGACCGGAAACTTCCCCCCGGAGCTCCGCTGGAGCCTGTTAGCACTGCTGCCTCCGCCATATTCTCCAGCAGGAGCCACTCTCAGGTAATACAACGGCAAAAACACGAAGCCAGCTACTCATAGAAACCCCCATTCCCCCTTGGTAACATCTACACACCCTCACGATTTATTACACCTCAGGAATTTAAATATTCCAACGTTGCTGTAGGGTGGAGACCTCACTTTTCTTCAGTTAGCTTAGCCTCAGTAGCTTCTTCGCGTAGCCTTAGCCTGCTCGTGGCTTACTTCTAGTTGTATTTTTCTTCTCTACGGTCGTATATCGGGTTAGTTATATTCTACAAATGTTTTGATTTATTGTCTTTATGTGTCCAGAGACCTGCGAGGTCATTTAAGCCTGGTAATATTGGTCATATAATCTCGTTTGGTTGCTTTGATGTGGCGTGCCACGGACAACTAACCCCGCTAGCTAACTACTAATTACCCAGTTTTAATAGAGAGGATACGCAGGTCTTTTTCAGTAATAAACACGGCTGCATTGAATGTCCTCTTCAAAATGAGACTACCTGTTTGTAGTGTAAATTTCTGTACTGAGAATGGAATCGAGCTGTTCTTTTATGCTTAAGGCGTGGCAAACCTTAAGTCTCTCGTAGGACAGCTGTTAGCATATTGGCCTGATAAGACGAATGGCCACATACTGTAGCTCTGTTTTCAGACTCTTATATGTATATTAGGCATTTTAAATTAATGTAAAAGTTAGAATGATATTAGGAGCTGGTGTGATCTGTAAAAATTTCACCAAGAAGTGAGCTACCTCGTGAGCTGTCCAAGCTAAGTTGGCTAAGTTGCACAGCCAGGCCTGGTGTGAACATTTCAATTCACTCAAGTCATGTTCACCAAATCAATAAATTAGTTTACCTGTACTAAAGGTATACTCCGACCCTGTTTTTAAAAACCTGATTTATGGCATTAAGATCTGCTGCGAAGTAACTTTGCTGACAGTTAATTTGATAATGTTGTTTACTGTTCAAGATTGTGAACATATAGCACAAAAAACCAAGGTGTGTAAAGTAAAATTATGGTGTTCATGAATTTGTGAAATGTTGGGGATCTGAGGACTATAATCGATAGAATATTAATTTGTATGTTGCTCACTGATGTTTGCGGGAGTTCAGAAATTGGTGCTTTGATGTAAAAAATCATAATACAGTTGTGAAATGTTGGGAGACTAAGGATTATATTTGATAGAAACCCTGATTCACTTTTCATATGTTGCAGAATTTGGTGCTTCATAACATAAAAGCAAGGTTTGCGATTAATGACCTTGTGAAATGTAAGGGATTTGAGGATTATACTCAATTGATATATTCAGTTGATTATACTCAATAGAATTCCCTTATCAGTATTTGTCTAACATTTTAATCTTGTTTGTGGGTCAGTCACGGTCAAGAAATCGGTTCTTCATTTTAATTTGAAATTTAAAAATTCTATCATATGTGAATACACCACAGCACACAGTGTGAACAGCACAACATTCCTCTGCATTGAACCAAGTGAAGCAGCAGGCAACCAGGGACACAGCGCCCTGGGAGCAATGTGTGGGGACCGTACCTTGCGCAAGGGTACCTATGTTGCTCACCTAACATTTTATTGTTTATTGGTCCATCAGAGTCCAGAAAGCCTCAAGGAATGACATTTCTGACTGCTGTACCTCCTGAATAATCTGCTGGATGTCCTCTCATAGTCGTTACAATCAGGTGGTCTGACCTTTCATTATGGCTGATATTTATCAAAAATCAATATAGTATAGCCTAAAGAATGTGGCACTGTACAGCTATCCAGCTGTTTTGATTTTGTATTTAAAAAACCTTGAGAAAGCAATTGCATGCTCATAAAAACAAAAAAAAACATTGATGTAACACTACTTTTAACTTTTCTTTATAGCCTATGCGCCTCCATAAAGCCATCACATCTGCTATCATCAGCGCCATCTCTCATCTTCTGCTTGGAGGAAATCTCCAAGGTAATAATGGAGCAAATTATTTGAATGGTGTAGTCACATAGGTTTGTTTAATGCATATATATAAAAAAAAAAACTACGGTATAGACTTCTGTACCAGGCCATCAGATAATGTAATGCCAAAGTTGAAATGACATCTCGCATTGGAACTGTACCGTACCCCAGACCTTGTTGTTTTAGTATTGTAAAATACAGAAGTTCTGTATACAAATTCATATTTAGCTCTTAAAGCAGGGTTTGCTGACCTGTCTGGGTGTTGCAGTTTTTAGTGTGCAGCAGCCAGTCTCCATCCATTGCTTTTCTTGTTTCTTAGGTGCTACTGGGAATACCCTGTATAGAATATGTCCGGTCCTGTCTCAAGCCGCTCTCGAGTTTACCCTGATGTAAACACACAGAGACCCAGAGAGTACTGGGACTATGAGTCCCATGTGGTAGAGTGGGGGTAAGTATCCACACTGTTGTGTGCAGGCTATTTTCTCAACATTTTGGGCCCAAAGCAACACCCCGCTTACATCCCCCACACACTGCCCACTTCAATAATGTGTGTTTTCCAGAATAGAGCACTAATTATAAAGAAAAGTAAGAAAATCTTTAGACGGACTGTGGTTTATTAAATATTAACTAAGCCTCTCTTCTACGGCTTGCTAAAATACACACTCTGGGGACGCACAACGGCTTATAATTAATTCTGTTTAGTCGGAAATATCATGCCCATGGGTAGCTCCGGGTAACTACATCTGACAAACAACAATAATAGTAGTTTAATTATAAAGTACTGAAGTTTGAGTGTCTATACAGAATAAATGAACAAATCCTAAATGTGCGTAGCATTTAAATCTAGTATCATCTAATTTGTATTTCAATCTTAGGCTAGCTAGCTATCAATATTTTATAAGAAGCTGTTTCATCGTTTCCTTGTTACGGTTAGGTAAACAGTGCTTAGATGTGTGCTTTGGAGTCGTGTTTCTACAAGCATGTGTTTGTTTGGTGTATTTGTGCTTTAGAAACCAAGATGATTACCAGCTTGTGCGTAAGCTGGGTCGGGGGAAGTACAGTGAAGTGTTTGAAGCCATAAACATCACAAACAATGAGAAAGTTGTCGTTAAAATACTGAAGGTACTTTGTATGTGTGTGTGTGTGAGTGTTGCATTAAACATTAGCTTTCAATGAAGCAAGAAATTAGCTGTTATTACCTTGGGGTAAACCATCTCACTACAGTAGAACTTGTGTGTTTTAATCGATAGCCTGTGAAAAAGAAGAAGATTAAGCGAGAAATCAAGATTCTTGAGAACTTGCGAGGAGGTCCCAATATCATAACGCTTTTAGACATTGTCAAGGATCCTGTGGTGAGTGTTATGTGTTTATTTATTTTATCCTGTGTTACTTATTTCTTTAGGTGTCAAGCATGTTAACATCACTTAAAGATTATAAGAGCTATCTATATATGTAATTAGTGTTTTAGTGAGGTTATTAAAGATTTTTATTTGTATTTTCCTATAGTCACGAACGCCTGCATTGGTTTTTGAGCATGTAAACAACACAGACTTCAAGGTAAGAGAGACAACTGATATTTGCCTAGATGATGTTGGTTATTTGTATTTTGCTTATATCGATATTTGATGCTCAATAAGTTTAGTAGCTAGCTAATGCTACGTATTATATGAGACAAACAGCTAGATCAGTAGGTGAAGATTTTGTGATTTCGGTTGGTAGTAGCCTAGTGGGTGAAACACTTGTCTGTGAACACGATGACCACAAAGTTGCAGGTTCAAACCCCCATTTTCTACCCTCTTGGGCTTCGTGTGTCCAAGAGACTTAACTTTAAGTTGCTCAAAGGGGACTGTCCCTGTAACTAATTAATGCTGTCGTCATTGTGCCAAACAGCCACCTGCCTCTTACTGATGAGTTTTGGCCCATTTAAGAATGAATAATGTTTGTTCACTAGAAAGTATTGGAAATCTGGTCATTTGCGTTTGTGTAGCCTGCACAAGAGAAATAAATGAGTATATGTGTAAATATTAGCATTTAAACTGCATAAAATCGATTGTAATGTGTAGGTAATATTATACATGAATAGCATTTCAGTTTTAAAAAATCTAGATAGAAGAATTTTCTAAATAGAAGAATTGTTTTTTGCTGAACACTTTAAGGAAGAGCACTTTTCCAAAGGTCATATTTAGTTTTATAGGGAGTGTGATATACTGGTCTACTATTGGAAATATTGTATTTTAAGTATTGTATTAATTTTAATATTGTATTAATGTGTTTAATGTGTTTTAATCTCTTGTATTCTACATCAGTGTACACACAACAGTATTGTTTGTGTGTGATTTTACACTCATTTAATGAAGGTGTTGTGAAGAACGGTGTATTTTTTTCCCCTCAATGTTGTAAATGAGTACTTATTGTATTTTTGTCTTTCACAGCAATTGTATCAAACATTATCAGATTATGACATTCG
>JBBPDH010000007.1:7909719-7924073 GCA_037974565.1 Clupeocharax schoutedeni
AGTAATTATAAACAGATACCAGAGTTGTCAGAGTGATTATATAATATATATATATATAAATATAAATAGTGTGCACATTTATGTATTGTTTGAATCAGGTCAATATTTTTTATCACTATGTCTAAAATCTGTTGTGCCCAAAAAAATAACACCTACTTGGATTTATGTGTAGTTGGAGATTTTGTTTGAAATCAACACAAAGGAACCACACTAATCCTCCCCCTCCCGCTGCACCCTCCTTTTAAAAAAAGAAGAAATATTTAGAAGCACGTTTCCTCTTTGGGGATATTGCTAGGCTGACAGGAAATTTCAAATTTGCAGTAATTGTTTTTATTAATGGTTATTAACAGACTTGGCCGGTTCCTGTTTGACTGAGGCAGAAATTGAGAGGTCAGAAGGTTGCATACGTTTTCATTACTGCATTCAGCCTCATGGTTTGGAATATATTAGTTCGAAACGAGCCCACTTCGTGATGTGTAATTCACTGTGATTCATTTAAAGTTCTGGGATACACTTGAGTATGAGTGATCCTAATAATGCAGCGTGGCTGTATGGACCAAGACCCTTTCGCTTTTTCTTTAATAGGAAGGCTTTATAAGAAAAATTCGAGGCAGACTTTAGGTTTGTAAGTGTTCACAGAACACCTTGTCTCAACTAGCCAATGCTATAACAAAAGCAGTCAAAAATAATCACATTTTAAACACACTAAATTGACCTTAACCATCAAGTCATAGCAAAACTGAACTGGACCCAAAATGGAGCCTTGTGTCCCTCTCGTTTCTTTATGTGGGACGGAATCCAGTTCTGTTTCATCTCCTTAAACTCTGCAGCCTGTTGCTTGTGGTCATTTGTAATGTAAGCAGTAGCTAACTGGCTGCTTATATCATCCCCACAGCGAGACCTATGAGCTCATGCTTTTGGCTGTAAGACTCTGTTAGCGCAGATTAGGGCCCAAAAAATCAGTCATCCATTTTGGGTGTGGGTGAGTGCATGCAGATGGAGTTTTAGAGCAAATATTTGCTGGCACCTCTCACCACTCCGTTACGTATGGAGTAAAATGGCTATTGAATATAATGTGCAGTTGTGTCTGGTCCCTCTCTAGCTTTGGCTTCAATGTTGCATTTCTTTATAGCTTTTGGAAAGCAAGTTGAGCTGCGGTTGCCAGATCAGGAAATAATATGAAAATCCTTAATGCGAGCTGTAAAATGTTCAAATGGTTTATGAAATGCTTGAAGTGAATATGAATTTTGGGATTAAAAATAAATTATCAAGAGGGTGCACAGTAGTCCATTGTACTATAAAGCACAATTAAAAACATCAAAAACCATACACAGGGTGCTGGTGCAGTAGAAAAATACACCATCCTAACTAGAGAGAGAGAGAGAGAGAGAGTGAGAGAGAGAGAGAGTACATGCAGTATATGGGAAAGTGTGGGAGGTTCTCTGTTGAGGTAGTAGCCTGGGTGCATATGATTGTCATTAAACATAGAGGGAAAAGTCTGAGTGAGTGCGGAGGAAATCCAACAGGCATATATCACTCACCTCCTGGCAGAAATGATGTACTTTCACATCCCTTTTCAAATATATGTATGACATCAATAAATGAATAAATGAAGAACTACCATCTGAAAGCATGGCTGAAATGTCCTTATTGTTTGATGAGTTATTGCTAAGGTTGGGCTGAGATTGAGAGGCGATATCAACACTTTATCAACACCACTGCTCTACTGGTGGAAGTGCCTCACTGCTGGTCAGACTGAGAGTTGTTATTACTTGAGTAGAGCACAGTTCTTCAGTTCTGTTGCAGACAACATAAAGGACGATACATTCCCTAGGATTGTTATTATTTCAATAATAATTTTGTGGTGTAAATAATTATATCTATTATTAGAATATCTTGTTCTAATGTCAAATAATAATGTTTGTTTCAAGAAAAATGACCTGGATAATTAGTGACAGCTGAATATATATACAAAATGGTCTAGAATTGTGTTAAAGTGTTAAGAAATATTCAACACCTTGAGTATATTCAAGATTATGATAATAGAGTTATGGATGGGAACATTTAATGTGATTACACTCAGCATAAATTCCATTCTGCTGGTGGAATGGCCATTGGCTGCCTGCAGAAAGTGACTACTAAAAGATAATATATACGGCGGCATCATTTTGCCTTCCAAGTGTGTTGAGAATCAGCCCAGCAGAAACGTCCTTAGGGTTGCTTGCAGAGGCTGCAAATCACACAAATCTGTTTGTAATGGCTATTAAACAGAAAATAAACACAGGGAGAGAGCAGTTTACAGCTCAAATCCTTCACACGCCTGATGAAATACAATAAATTACCCCCCAAAACTCAGATTTTCTCCACAGTGGAACTTGAAAAATATTTTTGTTCCTTATAGAGGGGCGACCTGAGATTTATACTGTACTGCTGCTTGCCTGTCAAGATCTAAGTAGAGTTGGATAAAACTTTGAGACTAATGCAAAACTTTGCATAGAGCTAGTGGCCTTATGAATATGTGCGGGAATTTTTGGAGAACGCCTCTGTCCTGTATCACGTCTGTGGGGCAGTATGTTATGAGTTTCCTCCCATCTATATTGATATGTAGACAGGGATCCAAGATTTTAAATGTTACCCCGAGGAGTGATCACTCGGCAGAGTACAGAGTGTTCCATTTCATATTGCCTTCTTTGTGGGGTAACTCTTTTCCCTACAACAATATTGCAGCCATGGCAGATTGCAGAAATGGCTGGGCAAAATGACAAAATTCCCCTAATCTGTATTTCTGCAAAGGGCCTGCCATGTTGATGTATCATATGTGGACCACTTGGCTAAATCAAGTGTTCCATTCCTGCAGGGGGTCTTCAGGTTCAACTGCAGGGTTGCATGCTTGGGCTGGGAACGCAGGAGGTCAGAAATTTCGGCTACTGAACCGCTGAGCCATTATACCACAGCAGAGGGAGGAATTCACCCCTGTTCAAGTGAATGAGCAGCACAATGAGCGGGTGATTAGGGTTCATTTCCTACAATCAAGTTCACTAAGGAGTCATGAGCTAAGTGGTCTCCAAGCCTCAGAGGTTCTGCTCTGGATCCATGAGTGCAGACATGCTTAGTTTTGTACACCCCGGTGAAGTTCGGGCTGACAGCGGAAGGAGGCTGCTCCAGCACATGAAATGTGCTACTGCCACTTTTGTCTGCAGTACTCATAAAGTGCAACCACACATGCATGGACAACGAGGCTCCTTGTGAAAAGTAAGATGTTCATACAGACTCTTGCCAATGGAAACATAAGTAGACAGAAAACCATGAGTGAGTCTGGAAACCATTCTTCTCTTCATGTCAGATCCATCATTTGTTGAGTTCTACATGGGTTGTGTCAACAGTGTAATATGGCATATGATAATGTTTTGGGGTTTTGGACATTTGTTTAACCTTTCCCTCCCTCTCAAAACCTGATATGGTCTTTTTTTACCTGTTTGATATGGTGCTCTTCTAGTTAATCAAGTGTGTGGTAATGGCATCATCAATTATAATGCTAAATATTTACCACGCATAAGAGCCATTGCACAGTAATGCAGCTTATGCATGCAAACACAAGTAAACTCTATCACATATATTCTTTGAGTCCGTTTTTTAACCTTCTGATGTAACACTAAAATGTGGTTTGACTTGTTGCTTTCACACAACTGGTGAATAGAACACTAAAGTGGAATACCTGAAGTTTGTTGTGGTCATTGTTGTTTATGTATTTTTACTTATTAAAGTTCAAATGAATCAAGGTAATGAGTTTTTGTAATCCATCTGCATAAACTCAGCATATATGCAGTTACAGTATGGCGGCCAAAAGCACCATGTTTGTGTTCATTGGATAACATTTGGGTGGAGTGCCAAGGGCGAATAAAGTAGATTTATGATTTTATGAATCCCATTAATCAGAAGATGTTTGTACAATGAAGACTCAAGAATTTATTGACCACTTAACCATTTTGGTGAATGTATTCAGCCATTTTCCTTTACAAAATGGTGAATAATAAAAACTGAAATAATGAATGTACGTTAAGACAAAACATACCCTGTACATTCCCCAATGCTGAATTCACTCTTAAAGTGTTTATTGTGTCCAAGTGGACTTGAACCGCTATGGGAGTAAACCCACAGAATAAAACACCACTTGATCCGCACATCAGGATATTTTTTAACACAATATATTAAACCGTCGTGTTTACACATTACATCAAAATGAAATCCACATTACAAAAAATGAAGGTCACATTTAAATGTGGCTGTTAGTTGAGTGTAAAAAAACTACATGATGAGGAATAATATAGTCTGTGTGTGCACTGTCAGTGTTTATATTAATATAGCTACACTGACCAATATGTGTTGCTTGAATTCAAATGATCAAATTTAAGTCATAAAAGCAATCAGGTTAAAACAGTGATGAACAGGTAAAAAAGTGAATTGCTCGTGTTTTGGAATTCCTGTGCATTGTAATAATGTTTCATGATGTTTCTGTGTTATATTAATTACACATCTCAGGAATGATACTTGCTTTTATTTGTGCTTTTATTCTGTATTAGTGGTCTAGAACCTTGCATGGAACTGGCAGCTGCTGTCAGCATCGTTGGCTCCCTGTTAAATCGGAATACCTGTGGTCATTCTGTCAGCAGCCTTTAATATCACTCTTATTGTTTCATACTGAATAATTTAAAGGTATGGAAAACTGTCTTGGCTGAAGCTTCAGATTTCCTTCTCTCTTTTCACCTTGGAATGGTGTGGATCTTCACACCCCAATTGGCTTCACACAATGGAAAAAGACTGACCTTTATGTTTCTTAATACCACTGTTGAAGAAAGACATTAAAAGAGACACTAGATTATTAGAGATCTAGTTATATTAGATAACACAGTAGAATCCATGCTTGTGTAGACTGCAAACACTGAAACTGGATAATTATTAGCAATCATTCATTAACAACATTGATGCATTTGCTTGTAGCACTTACCTGGAGATTCACTGTTGTTGGTCATGTAAGATGATCGTCATGATGACCAAATTCAGTTAAATTGTTTGAGTGCTTCCTGGCACTGAATACCCGCTACCCTGCACATTTTAGTGCTGTACCTGCTTTAACACACCTAATTCAACGTGATAGGGGTTTGTTAATGAGATTGTAAGTTGGATCAGGTATGTTACGAGCAGGGAAAACACCAAAATGTGCATAGCAAATGGGTTTCATTCTCTACACAAGTTCTCATAGTCCCCCATATGGTCTGCATTTTCCCTTTATCCCTGTGTGATGTTAGTTGGGTTGGAACAAAAACTCTGACCATCTGTGTGTCTCTGTGTACTGGTTTGCGTATCAGGGCTCTAGAATTGTATATTCTTCACAGAGTTTTTGCTAGAAACTCTACACCAATTTTCCTTCTCCTGATTGGTCCACACTGGCTCAGTATCCACACTTCCTGATTAGAATCACCTGCACGCATTTTTTGTTCATAGACTAATTTTTTTCTTTAGATTTTGATATTATTTCTGGCTATGTATTTGCCCATACTGTAGTTCTCAACACATCAGAATGACAAAGCTACTTTGCCCCAGCTACTAGCTCCCTATGACTCTTGTCACAGCTTCTCACTTTATCCTCAACTCATTTACAAGGGCTGATTTTAATTCCTTTCCATACAGTGCCAGCTGCCTCTGCTCCGTAAAATGTTGTTTAATTGTTAACACACATGCAATGTTAATGTGCATATGGCCTGTGAGGAAGATTTTGGCAGACAGAATCACAGATGCCTCAGGCTGTAGCTGGAGTAAAATAAAAAACATTTTAAATGGTTTCCAAAGGATTCTTTGGGTAATTCACTCATTACCATTACCATTTATTTGAGCCGTATAACTAGAAAATGAAATACTGTCTGCGCTCTCTGCCAAAGAGTATCAGATCCATTTTAGTAGCTCATGAAGGAACAGAAAAACAAAGGAGCCAATATAATAAAGTCTTGAAACCTGTGGACCCTGGTCAGATGAACTCAAGTGCATTCTTCTCTTAAATGTTCTCTGAATACAAATACAAAGTGGAATTATAGCAATGCAAATGGCTAAATTCTTTAACGATGGCTTAGAAATACCATTAAAGATGCCTGATAAGCTATGAAAACATAAAAATAGTAAATTTACCTCGAAATAAGATTAAAAAAGGTTACATTTTGAATGATTAGGTGTCTTATTTTGGTACCAGTTTACGATACGAATGCCCTTATGCAGTGTTTATGGATTGTTATAAGACAGTAATAAATAGCAGTTATAAATGGGCAGCTGTGATCTATTTCTTGCCAAACTGTTAAACCTCAGATCTTTGTCAGAACTCCTTCAGTTAGGATTAATCCTGTCAACTTTATCACACAACCATATTTATAGCTGTTATTGTCACAGAATTTTATATCATAATTTCAATGTACAATTTATTGGTGTTTATATGTTTATTGGTATGAATTAATTATTTAATTATGTTAATTATTTAATTATGTTAATTACATATTAGATTTAAAATGATTAATTATTATTAGATTATTAATTAGATAATATTAAACTTCTCATAAACCCTTGTATAATAAGCGTAGTCTAATTGTAAAGTAATACCAAAATGAGTAGATAAAATGAAAGGGAACTCCTTTGCTGTCACACTGAGTGCTTGCCGAAGCATTTTCACTGTCAGTGATTTTTTTCCTTCTGTTCAGCTGTCTTTACCTCACTGACAATAATCTTTTGATTTATCTCCTCCACATTCTTAAGGGTCAGCTGCTCGGTAATGGCAAGTCCAGCTGGAAGGCTCCCAGAAAATGATAACTTAGAAAGAATCATCACCTTAAAACAGCTGAGACATCCCTCTGACTCTCTCTCTCTCTCTCTCTCTCTCTCTCTTACACACACACACACACACATACACACACACATATACCCACCTTTCTGACATAGATTTGCAGATTGTGCCTGTTCCTTCAGAAAATGATGAGTAAGAAGGTATAGAAGGTCTAAAAAAACAGTTAATTTTTGAATAGGCTGTTGTTGCTGCTATAGCAGTTGTTCTCCACCATAAATCTCTACATATTAACTATGCTGGAAACTAGCACTGTTGCAGATTGGATAGAGACATTGTAGATGGATACCTAGTCCTCCCAGGTCAAACCATGTCTTGGAAATTGTGATGTTTTGATTTTTATGGAACTCAATGGGTTCTGTTTATGGATTTTCTGAGACAAATAAGACACAATGCAAGAAAGTTGGCCGTGCTGTCTTGGGTTCATGGTTTGTCTATGTTATGTTACTCTTTGTCTTCCGTCCTGCAAAGTTTGGTGAGGCTAGGAAAAAGTAGTTACTGCCCAAACATGACTTCCCAGACATTTCGAGGCTATAAAAGTGAAATAACGTCTGAGGTGAATCACATCAACTAAATCTAATTCATTGTGGCAAGATTAATTTGACATTGTCTTATACAGTTAACTAGTAGAGCTTTAAATGTCGGACCCTGAGGTACCATTAATGATGTTAGGTATTCTTAAAAATATTTTATGATTCCTGAGTAAAATCCTGAACAAGATGAAAAACTCCAAAGACAGATGATCACATGGGTCACATGATGATCAGTAGCTCATGGAAGACATTTCATCTATAAAGTCCTGCATTTAGTCTTTTTCATCTCTATAAACTCTGTGGCAATGTAAATTTTGGCAATTTTATAAACCAACAATGCACTCACAAAGGTCATAAACACTCAGTCACTTACCTGATATGGGATATGTTTCACACTGGCTGCTTTTCATAGTGTTTGGATAACTTATTTTGTAGACCATTAAATATATAATCCCTTCTTCTGTCCTCTGATCATGTAATAGACCAGTTTTGAAAATATCTTTCGTTTACATATTGGTCTCTCAGAGTGTTTATGAGTATTGCACAAAATGGTAAGCCAACATCAATCAGTGTTTTATGACCATTTCACGAAACAGCCTCCTAGAGAGGGAGAACTTTATGCTAACAAATTTCTTCTCATTTATCCTTGGGGGTCCATTTAGACTTATTTTGACCTAATGCCATTGACACCATAGCAGAAAATACAATTTAATTACAGTGAAAACCTACCCCTCAGCACACTGTGCTGCCAGTATCATGAATCCAGGAGGATTCACATATCTTACAGAAAACACCCAGCCAAAGCCACACATTCCTCACAGTACACTTGGGTTGCAGTTCTCATTTTTACATAACAGATGAGAGCGAGGAGATAAAGGCTGCACAATTTTGCAGTGCTAAAATCTTTTAGCACTTCCTCTGTGATGATAGTAATAAAAATACAACACAGGATGCAATAAAGAAAGAGTGCAGTACCATAGGTAGTCATAGTCTACAGTCTATGGCTTAAAGTGAAAAAGCTTTTCTACATTTAAAGAACAACAGCTCCAGAAAAATAAGAGACCACTGCAATATATTTTTAAATCAGCATCTCTATGAGTATGACAACCATTCCATGCCAGTGTCTGTTAAATTCCTACAGAAGCACCTCATTCTGCATCATGAGGTACTGATTAGTGATCACCTGAATCAAATCTTATTTATTGAGGAAAGGTCTAAAAAAAAAAACAACTGTAATCAACACAATCCTCTTGCAATGTAAAAGGTTTCCTTTAAGATTATGCTTTAAATAACAATATTTTTATTTGGATATTGTCAGCAGTTCTTAAAAACTAAGGCAAAGCTGTTCAGTTTAATACCTGCACCTATAAAAGATGAAACCTGAGAAAAAATGGGAAATATTTAATAAAAATATTTAATAACAATCTCCAACATGGACATTAGTAATAATAATAATAATAATAATTATAAGAAGATAAAGAAGTCGAAGAAGAAAAAGAAGAATTGTACAGTAGAGAATATAACAACTAACCATAATAACCACATGAAATAAACTTTAGCGTTATTACAAAAAATATTAAGAAAAAAACTATATTAAGTAAATGTTGTCATGGCCATGATTCAAAGAATTGTTAAAGAACCCCTTTATAAGGGTGACTAGAATCACTGTACAACTGGAGTTTTACTGGCTCTAAGTTAGGTACAGGCAAATAAGAATAACTGAAGCAAACCCAACTGCTGCATGCTGGTAGAGGACTAACATTCCACTCTTACTCTCCCCTTCTTTCACTTTCAAACCAAAAAGAGCAGAGATTGTTATTAGCATGAATAGAACTGGGCGTTGTAGTATAGTAACACCATCAAGAGTTATAAACACAAATCAAACGTCATTTTAAGGCATTAGAAACAGGAAGTCTGAAGGACGCCTAATCAACACACCAACAGTTCAAGGATTTCTTGTGTAAACAGTGTGTCAGTTTGACACCATGCACATTGACACAAGGCATGGTATGAAACTCACACAAATGAGCTGAGTTGTGGTGTGAAATCTAAACTGGCCAAGAGGATCATTTATGCAGTAGAATAAGAGACTTTCGTTGGAAAGATTTATGAATTTACAGAATAGCAAAGCTGGCTAAGAGAAGGGAACGAAAGGGTGAACTCGTATTTCGCAACTGTTGAGTGTCCTCAGGAGAAGTCAAATAGTAGTTAACAGCTGTTCAAACATAAAACCATTTCAGTGTGGTTAATAAGAAAAAGGCCATGGAGGTTGTAAAATATCTTCTAATAAAAAGCAGTGGTTATTTTTTGTGCAATGTGTTGGGGATCCCTGGATTCTTATTTTTTACAGAATTCAAGGCATTTCACAATAATCAGCTAACATCCAATGGGAATTTTAGATATGAATGAAAAATGAGAAGAAACAGTAGAAGAAAACTAAAACAAATGCATAGGGTGATTTATTTAGCTTGCACGCTACACATAGTTTTCTAATTGTATTTGATGTATAATGTTTATCATAAGGAAAACTTCAATGAGCCTTTTGCACTGTGTATTTAATTACTGTCCAGTTTCAGGGATGTCTTCCTTTGACTGCGAAAACTCAGCCCAGAATGCAGCTCCACTGACCCATAATCCATTGTGGATGGCATTATTCATGGTGACTTTAGGATTATGTCTGGCATGTGCAGTGAGTTCTATTCTATAGACAATGTGTTTCTATGCAAGTTATACAAGCTGTATTCATTAGAAGAGGTGTATGGATCTTTTGGACATATGGTGTACATAAAGAACTTAATAGCTCTATGACGCTTTTCAATTAGAACAAGGAACCATGCCGAACGATGGCAGGGCCGGAAAAAGGCCACAGCTGAGCCGTGATTGGTCGAAATGTCGCCACAGCATTGAAAAGAGGGCATTTTTTACTATTCGTGCAAAAAAGATACAAATACAAACAAACAACTGGGAAGTTGGTCATGTACAAG
Source organism: Clupeocharax schoutedeni (assembly GCA_037974565.1). Lineage (NCBI taxonomy): Eukaryota > Metazoa > Chordata > Actinopteri > Characiformes > Alestidae > Clupeocharax > Clupeocharax schoutedeni. The sequence goes on from JBBPDH010000007.1 coordinate 7,920,117, forward strand.
TGCTACTATCTGCTTGGGCTGAAGGTAAATTTCATTAGGTGTTTTCTGTTATGCTAACAAATGTATCCTTAATGCTGTGTGAAACATGAAGGTGAATCAGGAAATTTCATAAGTGTGCTGGGTTAGGTTTTTGTTGCATGGCTAAATAACATCAAGAAAAAAAAGAAAAAAAATCAAGCAAGACAATTAAAAAATAATAGACAACAATAATAATCATTTCCACTGGTAGGACACCATGGATGCTGGTTTGGGACAATGATCCATACTGTGAGGAGAGATTTTCACAGCCAGCACTGTGATCAGGCTGAAATACAATGGAAATTCAAAGCGTGCTGCGTCTTCCATGCCATTAGTTTAGGTGCAGCACGGTTCCTGTAGACCTATGGAACAGTGCTTTTATTTGCCCATCCTTGGCATTCATAGCACATTCACTATACAGATTATGTCAAGCAAAATCTATGGAGCAAAATGAATATGCTTGTGCTTGAGAGATCTGTAGATAGTTACTTATGGATAAATGTAAGGATCAGTCCTTTATTACAAGCTCTACTACATACAAGGGGGCCCTTTTTGAGACGTCTACCAGTGTTTTGGTTATCTATCAGTACTTAGAGTGAATGCAGACCCCTACAACGCCCACAGGGCTCCCAGTAGTAACCTGGTTCCCAGTAAGACTGTGCTGCAATCCATCCTTCACTACATTTTTCATTAGACAACAGTAGCATGTTGTCTGTCAAGAGATTTGTACTGCACATGACCTTGACATTTTCAAGTGCTGCTAGTCAAACCGAAGGAGAGAAATGTGTGCGCAATAGAGCTGTCTACAAGAACGTGGTGAAAAACTCCACAAATGTTTATATGAGCTCTAACCTTGTTTCATATTGCCACATCATCTATCATCCTGCCCAGTCAAAAGTCCTTCCACACATTGATGCAGAGGCCTGCTGCGAGGGCCAGGCCTCCATGATGTCTAGTGTTTTCTTTAGGTGCCATTATTCTGCTATTACTCAAAATGCAGGGAAGATGTTTAAATGCTTACTCCTCAGAAGCATAAAAATTATTTAAAATTAACTGTGTGTTTGCTAATGGCTGTTAAGTTGTGTGTACTTGAAAACAGTGATTAATTTCCATTTTACAATTCAGAAATTTGTGTTTGAATAAGAGACATAAGTGCCACGATTTGATTTTCTAATGCAAAATCATTCCCTCAGTGAAAGTTTTTCCCTTTGGTGCCAGTAAATTGCTTGTAGCAGACACCAAAAATGACTTGCACAGTACTGTGTGATACGCCAAACAGCAGTGATCAGTTGGCTCAATCAGTTGACTGTATTTATTGCAAAGTTAGATATCATCCTTTTCCAATTATGATGTCAAACGTCCAATTTAGTCTTTTGTTTCCATAAATTTGAAAATGCAGTTTCTTGTTTATACTGTGATGACACTTTACACTGAAAGTTAAGAACGTGTTTTTTTTCTTTTAGAAGGTTACTATTTTGGAGATTGGGGTTTTATTTCGGCAGCGACAATACTTTTGGCAATTCAGAAAGTGCTAGAATATTTTCTGGACTTCACAAAGTCTCTCTAAAGTGGTTAGCAGAGAGAGAGGTGAGAAGTTAAAAAACGTGCTCAAATGTCCAGCTCACGTGTTATTTAGTATGACATCATCTTCCTGATCTCATTGTTTTTGTACAAGGCAAATTCCACCTGCAAATTTCATGATGATGCACAGGCAGCTTTATGAGCATATTTTTTAGATTGCAACAAGAAGAAGACAATCATTTCTTGGAAAGACATATGTTTGTTGTAGGTTTGAGAGTGATAAATTCTGGGCAGTGGGTCAAAAGAAGAAAGCAATAGAACAACATAAACTCTCTCTGTCATATACACATATTCTGTTTCCCTTTGCTTGTTGCCTTGTTTAAGCCATGCTCACATTCAGCCAGGCTGTATGTCAGATATCCATTTACTCATTACTTCAGCTGTGGGGCCTGCATAATATACCACAGCAGACACTAATGGCACATGACCTCGCAAACAGACCTTCACTGCTCCTACTCAGAACATTTATGAAGATTCGACAGTTTCTGCCTGAGACAGCGATAAAGAATCCATGGTGTGATCAACACCTCCCCATATGTCTTATATTTAAAAATAAAGAATGAACTCAAGCGTGTACTTTCATTTTACCAAACATTAAGCCCCAGACATCTATCCAAAAATAAATGAAACTATATCCCCCAGATATCAGCTATATATCAGGTGACTGTTGTATGGAGTGTGTGCCTCAACTTATTCAGCTGAACAAATAGACTCAAGCCTTTATTGGAAAATCAGATCCTGTTCTGGGATCAGACCCTCTACCTGCACTAATCTTTGTCAGGAAGTGCTAAGAGCAAAACTGATCTAGACAGTCTGGCCCCACCCTTGGCTGTCTCAGTCACCTGTGTAATAACTTTCTATTACTGCAGCTCTTTGCTTTAATATAATGCTCCTAACCGTGGTTCTGGAGTACCAGTGCCCTGCATATCGTAATGTTCTGACTGTACTAGCTAATAGGTTTTGTATATTTAAGTGTTTACATATCTACCTTAACTACCTTAACCTAGAAAAGGCTTATTAACTGGACCAGGTTAATTGGTTATTTAAACCAAGTAAAACAATAAATATGTAGATTAGGATTAGGATATTTTTGAGATACTGCTCCCAGTTCATCTCAATATGAACTTGTTAATAAGTTTATTTGGATTAGGTGACATGGTAAAATGTGATAGGCAGTGGCACTCCTGGGCCAGGACTGTGAACAGTCAACACTCAATACTTCTTAAATTAAATAGAGAGTTTTCAACCCAATAAAGGGATTTAAGTAGATTTAAACCTGTTTTCACTGACTTTTGTATGGCAAAGGTATTCATTTCTGCTGGACATCTTACAGATGGATAGTTAGTTAAAAGTTAGTCTCCAAAATTAATATTTCCTAGGTGCCTGCCTATCTGACTGACTCTCATTGGTCCAAATCTTTAATTTATGTCCCTTTTGGGGACCAGCAATATTAGTAGGACCACTTAGGTTGTTTTTCAGTATGTGTTCTTGCACTCCTGTAGACTGATTTGATGTCATTTTGCTTCACCGAAGTGTGCCACTACCAAGAACAGTGCAGGTGAGGGGCTTTAAGTGTGAAGTAGGTTTATTAAGGGCAATCCAACTCCCTTAATCATTAACACAGGCACAGACCGCACCCCAGAGTCCTGAAGGACTGGTGTTCAGCACAGTTTGGTAATTTCCCTGTTCACACACATCTGGTTCAACTCATCTGTTAATTGTCAGGTTTAGTGTGTGTGTTTAGTAGAGGAACTACCAAACTGTGCTGAGAATCCCATCCCTAAGGGGAGACACCCTGACAACAGTAACAATACCCAAAAGCATTCATTGTCCAGCACAGATTACCAGATCATTGTGCAATCATAAGTATACAGAGTATGTCAAACTTTCAGAGTCTTTTCCTTTCTTGTGTTCTGCTGTGTTTGTCAACTTGAAGCAACTTGGCAAGAAACAATTTGCCAGTAATTTCTTGTCTGTTCTTTGCTTTATGGCATTAAAATATGATATGCTGCCATAAAGAGGGGCAACTGTGGTCTTCCACAGAGCATTTATTCTGAGAGAGAGATTAAAGATTCTTTATATGCTTTGGAAATATCATTGAGCCTGCACAATATTGTTACAACAAAATTAAAGAGAAAAATAAAGGCTAAATGTATGGAAAAAATATATTTAAAAAAAAACAAAGAACAAACCCCCCCCCCAAAATTTTTTTAAACAACCGTAAACTGTAAACAACAGTTGGTGGCCTAATGGTTAAGGCATCCGCCCTGCGACCAGAAGGCCCAAGGCCGCTAGGCACTGCTGAGGTACCCTGAGCAAGGTACCGTCCCCACACACTGCTCCCCGGGCGCCGTGTTC
>JBBPDH010000007.1:7930252-7953409 GCA_037974565.1 Clupeocharax schoutedeni
TATGACAAATGGTCACTTTCACTTCAATTCACTAATATTTATGAGTGTAAACTGGATCTGAAGTGTGCAAATGTACAGAATTGAGTATGAATTGTAAAGTGCAGTGAGCTAATTGCTGTTGAAGCATACAGACAAAAATAACGGATGGCAGTTTAAGTACAAATCGACATTAAGACATTGTATTTCAGTTGAGCTGAATTTACTTCATTTTATTTATACTAATGTGCAGTTGAGCTACATTCTCCAGACCTGATATGTTGTTTTCATCAATTCTTGTTTAAGAAAATTACAGTAAATCATTTACCTCCCACAATTTGTCAGCATCCACTTAACCATTGAAGAGGTAGAACAGTCTACAAGCCCACCCACATGCCTCTCTCACAGTAGATCATCATTTATAATCATAGTAGATTTAGAATGCTGAACACTGTTTATAATACCCACTCTTTTACAGTTCCTGTCTTCTGTGTCAGGGTTGGCAGTCCCATTGGATGATAAATTGACCAAATAATCCTTCACGTGCACACGCTTACAAATGGAGGCCAAGACGTCTCTGTGTTGTAGCAAAAATGGAAAATTACAAAATGGCCAGAGCCTGTTGGCCTCACACGTGTTAGGTGTTGTTTAATAAAGCTGGAAGGTTGATTTTGTCTCGTCTGTCACAGTTAGGATTTCATTCATGTCAGTGACGGAACCCAAAAAGCAGAGCATGTGGCATTTGGAGCTTGCAAAACTTTATCCACACACTGGGTCTCACAAATCAACTTACATGAACATGAACTTATATGAACATTTTACAAATATGTTGTCTTAGATGGTCACATGCTGGACAGACAGCATTTCTTTTTTAGAGTCCAAAGGACTCTAAAATGCGGTATAATTATACAGAAGGGCTGAGTAAAATTCATTTTACTTTTGCATCATCCATATTTCATTAAGAAAAGTTTGACAGGAAAAAATTGACAGGAAACATGCAGGTGTCATTGGATAAGGTCTGAAATATACACCATGAGTTCCATAAACAAAGGGCATGTTATCCAAAGTGACACAGTGAGAAAAAGAATAACACAAACCTGGCCTGAAGAGATATTTCCTGAGCAATTTAATGTCATTTGTCACAGTATTTTGGGTTTCAGTCCACCTCATATTATAAGGTTTATATTAACTTAAACACACACACACCTTTTTTGTCTCACTTTACAGAACCTCACCAGTAGTTCCACTACAAATAAGCAGCTAAAGGACACAGACTTCACCTCAGCTACTATCCATCTTTTCTGTGTCAGAAAGCTGACTTTTAAACAAAGCCTTTGTGGAAATGTTGTAAGAAAGCTCTAATTGCGCTTGTGCATATTCTGCTTATTTCCATAAAATGAAGCCATATAGACTATACAAAGGACCCAGCCAGGGGACTAACGTTTCTCCTTTATTAAACAGACTGGACTGGAATATCACTTCTGATTTAAGCCCCGTGAACGTTTTATTGTAACCTTTTCTGCATCACTGAAGGAACATGTATAACATTCTTGTAGCTACTGCACCTCTGGAGAACGTTGTGCTCAGTCCTTCACTAAAGTGAAGCAACACTGAACCCATCATGAACCAGGAATAATTTTCCTTCTGTGCCATTGTATTCTTCAAAGTAGCAGTTATTTTAGGTGAGATGTCATGTTTTTTCTTCCCTGTCCACTGGAACATAGTGACCAAATAAAAAATGTGATGTTTTAGAGGTGGGCATTTGCCTTTTTTCCTCTAAATGATGTAGAGTGTGTCCTGCAGTCCTGCTCAGTCAGGGTTAAAGGCTGAGGGCTGTATAGCTCCCTCTAGTGCAGTTTAGGAGCAGGAGTGTGTGTCCATGTTCAGGTCATATTATCTAGTCATATGGAGAATGTCCTGACAAACCAAACCCTATTACTAGCAACAAACATCAGCAATTTGTGTGAAAACAAATTTTGAGTGATTTAAACTGTTAAAAATGTGATGTTCTTTAACCATTATCTTCAATGTTATTTTAAATAGGGATGCAGTTTTTCAGCTATGAGAAACTGATGAGTGACTGTGACCTTTAGGTTGTGCCTGCAACTAGAAAGCTTTCAATGTATTTATTTATTTACTTACTTACTTACTTACTTACTTACTTACTTACTTACTTATGGCTCTGAGCAATCTCTGAATATGTTGATATATCCAGATCTGTCCCTTTGGTCTCTAAATGCTGTTGGAATCTTTGTGAAAAGCATCACTGCACATTTTTGTAATTTGTAGGGCAGCAAAAGGCCTAAACAGGGCACTGCTGCTATTCAGTTAGATCTAAAATCTTTCCAATGCAAGGGGATTATCCATTTCAAAATATTTACAGCAGCACATTCATTTTCTCAGATTATTCTTTTTTAATGACCTTTTTTTAAAATACGTATTTACCCTTTCCACTTCATATTTGTGTTTAATATAATGTTGTACTTTTAAAAAAAATGATTTAATGTGTCAATTTATATAAATAATACTCTGCTGCACAGAGAGTAGGCCCTATCATTATTTAACAACAACAATAATAATAACACAAATATGAATAACATGAATAATATGCGTGTACGTATATGTATATGTTTGTGTGTATATGTATACTGTATATGTATTTATGTGTGTATGTGTGTATGTATACTCTGTGTGTGTGTGTGTGCGTGTGTGTGTGTGTGTGTGTGTGTGTGTGTGTGTGCGCGTCAGTTCTTCTTCTGTGGTGTTGGAGGACTCTGGCACGCCCACCAGGCTCGTGATCCTCGATGTTTACCTGCAACTGCAGCTCTGGACAAAATTTAGCATGGACCCCCAGACTGCCTCTCACACTCTGACATTTAGGGTTTAATGAGGAGCCGTTTGGCTCTAAACAGCCCGCGGGACCTTGTACTGGACTTGGAGGAGCTGAGGAAGTGAATGTTAGCCTTATGCTGAGGACCAGAGAGCTTCTCTTCGAGAGCTAACAGCAGAGCCGGAGAGGAGGTAACTCAGGGTTATAAGGATCTGCTATACTTCTCTGGACCATGTTGACATGATGTCTATACCTTGTCCTGCTGCTATCATGAGACAAACCCTGAAATATGACCCTTAAACGGGCTCACTCGCTGCTTGCCCGAGTCAGAGACACGCTGCCTTCATCTCTACCGACTGAGGAGGAAGTTGGAGACTAGCTGCCTGGCTAAACAGTTTGAGTGTGTACATGTAGTGTTTAGACACTGTTTATATATAAATTACAGTACAACATAGGGGAAAGGAATCTAGCAGTTGGTAAGATAGTTAGAACTAGAAGTATGTATGTGTGTAAACTAGGCAGATGTATGGATGTGTCTTAAGCATTCATCTCAAGTGCACCAGTATATATCATCAGCCTGATCTGGAAACATCTACATCTTTTTATTCACTGATACATGCTCTAAGCTACATGGCTTTGTTCTGCATGTATGTAGTTCATATGTAGTTCATTGTGTGGTTTAACAAACAAAAAATAAAACTTGTCAGTTACAGGACTAGGTTGAAAATGAGAGCTATTGCTCAAGACTACAATAAAAATACAAGCAAGTCTGGTTCTTAAAGCAATATATGAAGAAATGAAGGGTGGCACAGTACTGTATGTGTATGTACACTCTAAGCAGCCGTTGTAGAAGCTGGACTGTTTCAGCTGCAAGAATGAAACATTTATATGTTCATATTTTTCTAGCGCTGTGTATTGGGAATCACACATGCACCTCTGAATTATCTTCACTTCCTCATCATGGGGGTCATCGAGGAGACTGATGTGGAGCGTGAGTACTCTTCATCTCATCACTTGTTTCATGACTATTAAAATATTATGTGTGCGTTGGGCCTGCTAACACACATCAGTTATGAGAAACTGCACATGCCGCTCAAATGAGTCCAGAAAAAACATGCCTTGAGTGAAAAGCTGAAATATTTGAAAATACTTTTGTGTGCTCTAGCTAATTATATTTGCATAAGTAGTGCTTATTGTGCCCAGTTCAAGCTGGATTACCTTTAGCTGGGTAGGCAATATAATTTCAGTGATTTTCACAAGATCTAAGAATCTATGATGTTTGTTGTTTTCTTCAGGAGCAACTTCTGTAATTGACTGCTCCACAGAAAACCCTCAGTAGTAGCTGTCCTGCGCAAACTACCACTAAGCAGCTTATAAGTCTGTAATTCTGTGAAGACTTTCAGTCAACCAGTTAATAACCTGTCAAGTAGTAGTATCTCAAACAAAAAAGATATCTATGTTAAATTAGAATTAAGTTCTCAGTTCTGCTGTCTAAGATGAATAATTACACAAGCATAGCTCAGCATTTGCATGTGTAGTACGAAGACATCATAGTAACTTGAACAAAAGTGTGCCTACTGTAATTAATTAGTAGGCTTTACTAATTTGGCACTGGAAATCATGTAAGACCATACATTCCTAAAGTTTCTAGTCTTCCAGGTCATTGAAATATCTAGATTTAGAAAAGTCTGTAAATATCTGAGTGTTTGCCGAAGAACCTGATGGAACTGACAGATTATACCACCTTTCACTGTTCACTGTTTGATATGTCCCAAACAAAAGTAAGTGTTACCTGTGGGTAAACTGCTATAGCAGTCGACCTTTTTCTAGTCTAGGATAAGGCATGCTCTGGATCCAAGAAAGTGGTTCAGACTTGAAGCATAGACCAAGATTATGTCTTTTTTTCACACTACCAAAGATGTGGTAATTTCTATTAAGCAATTTCCTTATATTAACGGTTAAAAGCTAGAAGTGTCACTGAAGTAGGAAAATACTGATCCATATTAGATGCAGGGATTCTTGTAACAGCACTGTAATGAAAGGTAACTGTGCATATTAGAGATCCTGAGAATTTTTTCAGAGAATGCCTTACTTACCTACATTAAGTCTAAGCCTTTTTGGTTTTAAGGACCAAGATCAAGTTCTCTCAGTAACATAGTTGGCCTGGGGTGCACAGTTAATCGATCTAATCCTAAAAGTCTGTTTGAACATCCACAGGCTGAATTTTTAGATTACCCTGCCTATGAGTTTTTAGACCTGTTTAAGGAGCAGTAAACAGTTTTTCCTGCGTTCTGCTTGGCTGGCACAATACTGGCTGAATGTTTGTCACATGCCTTGTTGTCATGAACCCTGAGCAGGAACTAACCTCCCGTTAAAATTCAGATCTTTCTCATTCTACCAGTCGGAGCTGTTGCTTCAGGGCATCATGTGACATTCTCGACGTGATGCTACTTATTAACACTCATTCAAAAATAGTGGAAGCCCCCAATGGTGGAAAACATTGATTTTAATAGAAGCTGGTCTTATCCTATTCAATAGGAATTTTCCATTTGTATTAAAAAGGAAGCAGTAAGAAATATTATTAAGCTTACTTTTTGAGCTTCTTATGTATTGTTTTTACACAAAAAACATGCATCTCCAAACTAACAAATGTATAGGAGAAGATAAAAATCATGCAGATCTTATTCAAAGTAATTTTAGCATTTTATTTTTATTTTATTGTTTATGATGATAGTTTCACACAGCTTAAAGACAACTGTTGTGCTCAAATGAAAAATAAAAATTAAATCAAGAACATTTCTATATGTGTTTTCTTGGAGAATGACATTATGTGCTGTAGAGACTAACTGGTTAGACCATCATTTGTTATCTTTGCTTATTTTATATTTAGTTCTGAACAGGGAAATTTCACTGGGAAATTATATTTTAATGCAAGTTCAGTCTTGTCTTTTTCTGCAAGTTCACAGTTTTGTGTGTGTGCATGTGTGTGTGTGCATGTGTCTGTTTGCCCAATTAGAGGTGACCTTAGCCCTGCTGGATGCAGCAAACGACAAGGATGCAAGTGTGCAAGAGCAGGTCCGGAAATCCATTCTGACGTTGGGGAACCAGCAGCCAGATAAAGTGCTCTCCATGTGTCAGGACTATCTGGTTAAACACTCTAAGGTCAGATGAGTTAGTTTAGTAGTAATAAAGGCAGTAAAACTTGCTAATTCTTTTATTTAGTAAGAGCAACTGACTGATACGTCACTTTTTTAATATTAGAATATGGCCGTTTTAAACCGATTTTTTGCTTGATTTTTTTACTCCCTGCTTCCTGTCCTTGTTGGACTCCCAGGGAGTAAACATTTGATATAGTCACGAAAACATGAGGTTTCATTTAATTTTCTCTCATGTTTTGAATTATTTATCTTCTGTTCCAGTTCACCTTATTTTACTTTTTTGGTTCATCTCTCATGATTTTTTTCCATTTTTGTGAAGATATATCATCGGCAGAGCAAAATCCGCCAAGCTGCAGTTGGGTCAGAGTTGGATTAGGACATTGGTTTCCAGGTTGTGGTGTTCAGGCAGATTTATTTCCAGTTGTCATAGCAGACACTACAGCTGTGGATGCTTAAAATCCCTATTAACAACCCTAGTTGTTCAGCAGTGCAGCCATATCATGAGACTTTTCATCATACTTTTTAATTTCCTTCCTGTGATAATGTGACTCATCATGTCATCTGTCTGATTTTGTGACTGATATTTTGCATCATGTTAAGCAATATTCCATATCCTGTTTTTATGTAAAAAGTAATGTGGGGTGTTTTCTTGTATGACACAGTGTACATCTGCTATTTAGGTTATATGGGTATTCCCTTGTTCTTCAGAATCAGAATCAGAAAACTTTATTTATCCCGAAGGAAATTATTCTTGACTGAAACTGCCTAGCCCTTGGTGATGTAACTCCAGTTTGTGTTCTAAGTTCATTGGAAGCAGCAAAAACTGGAATCCCAGTAAAGTTTATTTTGATTATGGATGGATTGATGAATCAATATTTATGATGATTGGCCACAAATAGTTTGTGTCTTTCCTGAAGAAGCCTACAGAATTTGGCAAGTATGGAAATGCATCCGGCTAGTTTATATGACATAAAGTTGCTACTTAAACCTCAGAATTTTTATTAGTTTGCCATGATCTGCTTTGTGTTGGACCCTTTTTGTGTGCAGGTTTCTTATTTTAACATGAGTTCATCTCTTCATTTCTTCTGGTTGTCTGTCAAACACTTACCATTAACCACTCTCTTGTTTAGCTCATAGCAGGGCACAGAGTGGTGGTTCTGCAGACCATAGAGCTGGTGATAAAAAGCAAAATTGATGACATCAGTTACCCTAAAATCAAGAGCATCATATCCCTGGCATCAGATGAGATGACCAGGTCGAAGGTTTGTTTCAATAAAAGTAGTAATTTGTTACTTCTAATCCCTGATTCTTTACAATGGTGTTAGAAAAAGCTTTTCTAATATTTTTTTAATTGATACCTTTCCTTCCCTATAGGAAGTTGCTGCTGACTGGCAACAGGCAGCCAGTAATATTTTGGTTGCTATAGGAAACAAATATATCAATGACATCATGGAGGAGATCCTTAGCAAGTTCCAGCCAGGGGTTCTACCTCATTTCTTCGTGGTCCAGACATTAGCCAGTCTCTCAGATTCCAATGGTAAATATTTTCAGCTGCTTCTTGTCTCTTTGACACAGAACACATTTAGACTACAACATACTGGCAATACTGGGGTGCCTTTAAATACATTTCCCTAATTTTCCCGTGTAACTTTATACTCATCACAAGATCTAAGTGACCACATCTTTTGTGGTTCTGATAAATTTGACAGGTTTGCACATTCTGTCAGGGAAACCTCAAGTGTTAAATCTCAGATGTCAAATAAATGTATTATTCTTTTTGCATGCTGTTCCGTCAGTGTAACATATGTTTCAGTTTTTATCTACACGTCTTTATTATTATTCCATAGCATTACAAATTTGTTTAACCATTTTTTTCCCCCTTTCTTTAGTCGCTCTGACTGATTTTTTTAATTGTCTTGTTTGTAACTATAGTCTATGGCATGGTGCCATTCCTCAGTGCAATCTTGGGCACTATGTTACCCATGTTGGCCATGGCCAAGCAGGACAACATGAAGTGGGTCTTCTCATCTGGTAAGCTTGCAGTAACGTAGGACAGATTTATGTTCAAGGTTTTTTGTTATTATAAAGTATTAGGGATGGATATGTAGGCTTCCTGCAGTGACCTGGTTCATCCAAATGTTAAACTTGATTTTGAAGCTGACTTTTTCAACGAGTATTCAGTGATTTTGTATCCGTAATGCAAGATTGAATTAAATCAACCCATTATTGTGTGTTTTCAGCTCTTTACCGCTTTAGCGAGAGCATTTTAGAATACCTGGCCAACTTGGATAAAGCCCCGGACCCCACTGTGCGGAAGGACACCTTCTCCAGTGAAATCTACACTGCCTATGACATGCTCTTCAACAGCTGGCTACAGAGCAGAGAGTCCAAGGTACATTGAATGAGAAAGAGCAGGGAACCAATTAGAACTAACTCGGTTTGCCAGTCAAAGGGAGTCTTGTTTAAAAAGAAGTCATGACACTGTGCTGTCTGGTCTTTATTTCTCTGTCTGTCAGAAGATTGAGGTTGTCGAGTAAATCTAGTTTAAAGCTGGAAGGGGATTTGGCTGTTTTAAAGGCAGTGGAAGTCTGCAGCTCATAGCCAGGAGGACCAAACTTTGGTAACTGAAAAAGGGGTAATTCAGAAGAATGTTGTTTTAATATCTTATTGCTCAGTGAGTGTAAACGTCCTCTGCTCAATGAAGCGCTGAACCTTATTTTTGTTAATTGCATACCTTTTAGAGACCTTTGTTCCAACTGAGTAGATATTGATGATGTGGATATGGACGCTGTGATACAGGCAAGCTGTCAAACATAGTAATTAATGATTTAGCTTAGTGATTTGGATGAAAACAGAGTATCTGCAGGGGATTTTAAAGGCATGCTCTGCAGTCTGACCTTTCGCCACAAGGGAAGCTGTTAGTTCTCAGGTCACTTTTGACTCTCAGCAGTCAGAACAACATTTAGATCAGAGACTTGCTGTTGATAAGATATGGAAACGAAGGAGTTTGTCAGGTTTACAGAAAAGGTTAAATGAAAGAAAATGATAAAGCAATCAAAAATAGTTGTCAGGTGAACAAAATTAGACTAAGCATGATGTCGGGTCTGGGGACTTTGTGTGTTGACAGCCAGTAAAGGCCGCCCTTTTTCTGTTTTAGGTTCGGGGTAAGTTAATGTGTTTCACCTGTATTTCATTTAGGATTAGTGCATGGGTTTTGTGTCGCATGTATTGAAAGGTTTGTGTTTCAGTTTGTGGTGTGGCTCAACCATTGCTCTACCATCATTCTAAACTAATGTGTTTTTGTTCCCAGTTTCTCCTTTTGTTTTGAATTCCGGCCCTCATGCCTTTTGTGTTGTCTGTTTGAAAATAAAACTAAAGAAAGTGAAATGGAAGTCTGCCTCTGTACCTGCTCACATTAAGGAGAAAAGGGGAACTGTGGCAATGTGTTGTGTGTGGTTAGGAGATGTTTGAGTTTTGGTTTATGGTGTTTGTAACAAACAAAAATACATCTAGTTACAATTCACATGTGTTCAATCTATGGACATAATCACTTCAGTCAGGTGTTGCAGTTATTTAACCTAGATGCCACTGCTTGTTTTATAACAAGTGACAGTCAATAAAATATTGAATGTGTTTGCTGATATTAAACACTAAAGCATAACAGAGTATTTGTAAATTCTGTGCTTTTTCCCAGTAAATTTAGGCCAAGTCATTCCTCATCCCAGTTGATTGGGATCCAATGCAGTGTACTTTTTTCATGTTTCCCTTTACTTTTGTTCTTTCCTGTAATCCCCCTAATCACACTCATGAAGCGCTTGGAAATTAGTGGATGAGCTGTATCAGGTGTGTTAGATTAAAGAGCATACTAAAAGATACAGAGCATGGATTGGGATTGGAAACTACTGGGCCAGACGTTTGGAAACTCACAGTGTTGGAGTCAAAAAAACATTCTTCACACTCTGAAAGACCTGACAGTTCCAGAGCAAACAGCAAATTCTGAACTCCTGAGGAGCTTTATCTCATTTTTATTCTGATGCTCGTTCAAACAAGTTGTCATTTCATTTTGTGTTATACCTTATCATATTTAGCTCTCTTAAAAAATAGATTAGGGCATTCTGCAGCGCTTCGTTGTGAGCATACTGTGAATGGCTGAAGTGCAGAGGTAAATTGCTGTTCAGTTCACTGGTTTGATGTGATGACTCACACTGTGTGTGTCTTTCTCTGTGTGTGTGTACATTGCAGTTGCGTCTGACTGTAGCAGAGGCACTGGGGTCGATGAGTCACTTAATGGCTCATGATAAGCTGGAGGAACAACTCCCCAAACTTGTCCCTACAATACTCAGCCTATACAAGAAGAATCCTGAACACTACATCATCAGCAAGGTGCTGCTTCTTATGTCCTCTGTCACTGAAGCTCTTCATATACTGCCTTTTCCAATCTCACATGAACGCTTTCAGATGTATTTTTAGTTTAAGAAATGCTGAAATCAGATCCATTAAAATATTGTTGAAGTTGACATACACTTACTAGCTGCTTAAGGTTGGTAAATAGACATGCATATTTATAGATAGGCATATCCATCTTGATGGTTAAATTTATGGGCATGCAGTTAGTGACTGTAATTTGTATTTTTTAGTGTAGTGTTTCACTAATAATGTATCTCTTCATTGGTGTTCAGATTCTGATCATAGAACTACTGGATATTAACTGGATATTTGTCATTGATGGACAATTCTGAATCCACTAGTTACAGTGAGATGTTTTAAAATACCAGCAACTTGGTGCAGTCAAATCAAACACACTGTCATTATGTAGGTGTCACGGCTGTCCCTACTAAATTTTGCAAACAGATGGACTGCAGTGACTAATTGGTACCTGAAAAAATTTATCTCTATGGTAGATATTTCTAATACATTGGCCAGGTACTAACAAACTGGCAACCCTGTTTGTGTATGTATATGTGTGTGCATGTGACACAGAGTCTTTGCCAAGTGCTGGAAGCCTCTGTGAATATGGGCAGCCGAGTGCTTGAGACTCAGATGGACAGCCTTCTCACCACTCTGCACCAACAGGTTAAGCAACTCTTTTTTTCATGTGCTACACACAGTGTGGCTATTTTAGTGTGTGTTCTAGCTACTGAGATAGATGTTGCTGAGATGGAACAGGATTTTACTGACTTTTCTTGTTTAACTCACACAACCCCAGCATGTGTGGACCTGCCAAATCTCTTTATTGTGCAATACTTAAGCTCTGATCATTTGACTGGCTCCAAGGAAAAGCTTAAACAGACTTATTGAGTTGAAATGATGTGATGCCTTGATCTCTCAGTTTAGCTGACAGATATTTATCAATTATGTTTCTGTCACACAATTTTCAGGTGCAAACACACTGTTTATTTTGCACATTACTGATTAAGAAGGAATTTCCACCTAATTTAAGGCAAGAATAGACATAGCGAGTTTGTTCTCCATTTTATGTTTGTGTGCAACAGACCTGTTTTTATATTTTGATTTTTTTTTCAGGTTTGTGCACCTATGGACTTTAACAACCCCCCAACTGTGAAAAATCACAACGAAGTTCTTCGATGCTTCACCATCCTGGGTACTTTATGTTCCTTACAATATTATGACAACATATGAATACATTTAGAATTTGTAGCAGTGGCAATCCTGTTTTGGCAAATCAGTACCATGATTTTTCACCACATGGATCCAGTTTCTGTTTTTGAAGGGAAATGAGGATCGGTCATGTGGTAGTAATAATGTTAAGGGTTAGACTGTGAATTTTCTTCTGACTCACAGTGATGGGAGTTGAGTGTGTGTTCATAGTCAGGTGCCTTGGTTGTGGGGAAAGGGGATTAAGTTAATGTTGAGTTGAGCTTCAGACACGTTGGCTCCTGCCGTCACTGAAATTACGTTTGGATCAGCCATCAGGCTTTCCTATGTCTTTTATAGAGGTTTACAATGATTACACTTATTCTAAGCACACTGTGAAATCTTATCAAAAACTACATGCCAACAGGTAATTATGACACACTGAAACTGCGTTAATTATGTTTGTGACTATATAAGGCATAAAGTGACGGCTGCACTTGCAGGAGCTTGTGTTAAACACCTCCAGTTCATCAGAGCAGTAACAGAGCAATGGAACATCTGAGCGTGGCAACACATTTGTTCATGGCCTTTCGCAATTACTTTAATGCAGAAGTAAAACTAATTTTGATAAATGTACTGTTAATTTTGTAGCGCTATTAAACAGCTTGGGCCTGTTTTTAAGATGCGCCTAAAGCCTTTTGCGTGAAGAATTGTCACTGACTGTGTAATTCAGTCCAAGGGAGCATTGAATACAGGAAACGCTCTATATTGCTGTCTTATTGGTTATGGAACACGGCATGCTATTAAAGTCCTAGACCATTATTCACACGAGTGTGATATTTTATATTTGTCTGTTTTTGACACAGCCAACACGTTCCCAGACCGACTGATGGTGTTTGTCCTACAGAGGCTGGAAAACAGTAATGAGAGAAACAGAATGGGCTCCCTAGCTGTGCTCAGACACCTCATCAACTCAACAAGTGAGACACGTGCTTAGCACTAAATAGCACAGTTAAAAGGGCACTTGCCTTTCTTAAGGAGTCCTGATTCAGCAAGTCATCTTACATAGAAACAGATGGTTTGAAAATATACTTTTTAATATAAATATGTCCAAAAAGTTATTGTGTGCATCTGTAAGATGATTGTTGAAATGCTTGCCATCTTTTAGCTTCCATAATGGAAACCAAGAAGCTTCTCATCCTGGCCAGTATCAGGCAGCCTCTAGCAGACCACAGCAATAAGGTACTTGTTGCTGTGTATGTGAACAAATTATATTAATTATTAATTATTATATTAATTAGTTTTATTTTTACTTTTGTCATTATTATAATATTTATAACATTTGTTCAGTAAAAATTGTTTATATTTGATAAAGTGCACAGATGTATAATGTCAATTTTCTACTGCATTTTTTTGGGAACTCGTGCCTTGTTTGATTTTCACTGTCATTAGCGTCCCTCAGTGCAGCTGGTGGCACTGCAAGAAACCGTTGTTACACAACAAACACAGTAACAACCGAGGATGCTGAAGTGATGGTGACATCGAAGTAACTTGAGAATTGAGTGTATTGAAAACATGCGGTTCCTGTTGTAGTTTTTTTTTTAAATGGCATGTCAGAGCATGAAGAGCAGTACTGGTTACCAGGTACTATAGTACATATTTGTTTTATGAAAACCCAAAGAGGCGAGTAAAGTCAATACCATGCAAAGAAAAAAGAGATTTTATGCTTTTTGTGCAGGTAAAGAAGAGGGTTGTGCAGGTGATCAGTGCAATGGCTCATCATGGATACCTGGAACTGGAGGGCGGAGACCTGCTTGTGCGCTTCATCGTTCAACACTGTGCTCTTTCAAACACTTACCACGTATGTGCTGTCTTCATGGCCTGTCGGCCAGCTTTGTGTCCCATGTTAGTAATATTTATCACTCGTACAATTAAGGAGTGTAAATGTGTTTGAATCAGGTTATGATACTTGTGTTAACTAAATAGCTAACAAAATATCTTCTGGCACATCGGTGGGTGCTCCAATCCACAGCGCATGCATAGTAAATAATTTGTGGAATATGAAAATGTTTTAAACCATATTTAAACCATCATCGTAGTGGACAGCATTTTTTAGCCTAGCTGAAGACTAAATGGGGAGGTTCATGAGAGAATCTGAAATAGCATTTGAGTGTTTTCCACTAGCATCAACAGCATACCAAATGTCATATATTGCCAAGACTCCATTGCCGCCTTGTTTTCATTTGGTCTGTTGATTTTGATGGTGGAAGACAGTCTCACTTCCCACTCCAGATTCTCCCCATAAATTCTTCTACGATGTTGTCAGTTGTGCTAATTGTTATTTTGGAATGTTAGCTGGTCAGATGTTGCTTGTTCTAAATTCTGCTATATCTCATTTGGTCACCAAAATGCTCATATAACAGACTCAATATTTTTTTTCCCATCCAAAACCATTCATATTTATTGGTAGACTATTGTATATGAATTTAAATTGTATATGAAATTACATGCTTATTTAGATGATTAATTATAGTTAAATGCTAATTTATATTTCATTTGAATTTGTATTGACATTCAGTTCAAGTTTGGCTTTTTATTTCTGTTTTGATGCCAAAAAATAACGTGACAAATATGTGAGAGATGTATCTTGAAATTGCGAAACTGGCTGCATGAACACTCAGATAAAATTTCTTCTTATTCTCACAAATGCACGTGTGGTATTAAATAAAAATATTGACAAGCTTTTGCTTATTTGCTGACTTCTAATTTCAAAATGTTGGACAATATAGACCTCCTCAACAGAGTTTAAATAGACAGTGGTCATCCTGTACCAAACTGCTTAATTTTGTTGGTGATGCCAACCTGCCTTTGAACTGTGTTTGCAGCGAGGGCAGCGTCCCTCAGATCCAGAGGAGGTGACCAATGAAGCCCTGAGGAGCATGTGTGACAGCACGCTTCACCTCTTCACCACAACCGTGGGGCGGCTAACTGATGTGAGTGCGCGCACACTTGCACGCACACACACACACACACACACAAAAAACTATTACTAACTGATAATGTGTGTAAGTGTTGAATGTAGTGTAGTACTTTAGGTTATGACAGAAATTACCCCATATTATAGTCCTGTATATAGTAAGAAGAGTCCTTTCAAATTAATTAGACAGCAGTCCACATTAATGTAAATTGTAGAAGTCATTGTTTGCATGGCACTATTAGAGATACCTCATACACATGTTTAGCAGTAAATCATGTATTAAGCCAGTATCAACAGGTCCAGTCCTTAACAGCTGTGTGTGTGTATGTATGTGTTTGGTCTGGAAAAGTTAAGCGATTTTTTGTGTTGCTCCCAACATTAACAGTGAACTGATGACAGGGCTCTGTCGTCATGCTGGAACTCAAGAGAGTTTATAAGGCGTGAAGAGGATCTCTGCTGTCTGTTAATAACTACAGAGGGAGCCACTGAATAGCTGCACTATTTTTAGATTTGAAAAAATATATTGCAAAATCAAATACTTTGCCATTTTGTTCGTTTATGATTATTTGGGGCAGAGAACCCTCAAACTGTTTAGGACAGAACGTCTCAAGGACTGGACTAGAAAACGATTGATCTGCTGCTGTGCGGAACATCCAGTGCTGTTTGTAGTCTTTTCTGACAGGCTTGTATGTTGCATGCTGCGTGTGCCATAGGTACTATGGCCGATGCTGCTGTGCTACCTGACCCCAGCCCAGTACTCTAACGCCACCACTCCACTCTGCAAGAGCCTTATTCTGCTGGCCAATAAGAAGCGAGAAGCCCAGGAGCCCAATTTCGTCATTGACTTTTCCTCACCAGGTAAATAGCACACACACACACACACACACACACACACACACAGTCACTCCCTGCCTCAGACACACATAGGAACTCGTGTGCTCATGATATCATCGATGAGTAGCTCCAGACGTCTTTAAGTGCAGAGGGCTTTTCCACTGGCTGAGCCATCCTGCACCGGTTCACAAGGCCAGTGCGTAAACACACTCCGTCTCTTCAGCAGCTCACCGCCTTGGCCAGCTACTTTTTTGCTTGTTTTTTCCACTGCTTTTTGGAAGTGAAGTTTTACTTGCAGACATTTTGTTTTCATTAACAGTCATTTGCTTGGCCAATACTGTCTGGTTCTAATTAGTCAAATGAAAAGCCATATTTATCATGTGAATAAAGCACTGGGGTCCTGGAGGGGACGATAATTGTTTCTTGCAACAACGATGATTAAGCTTAGCTCTTACTGAGACAAATAACACCCCTGCCTGCTAATCATTTACTCGTTAATTGTAATACTTCTTGATGGTGTGCCTGGGTTGATGGCTTACCCTTGTCTGCCCTCTTTTCTCTTTTTCTTTTTATCCCATTTTCTTTCTTTCATTCCCCCTGCCTTTTCCTCATAGGTTCCAATCTTCCCTCACAGTATATACTAATGACAAGGCTCTTGGTAAGTATGGACATTTTTATGTTCAGATTTTCAGTGATCATTTATTGCAGGGGTCCTTTAATGTTTGTTAATCTGTGTCTGAGCTTCATCTTGTTTGACATTGCAGACCATTCCAACCATACTTTTTTTTTCTCATTTGAGTATTAATATTGTCATCCTTTGTCCATATTTTCTGTTTTATGTTGTATGGCACATTTTATACAGTATTGTGCTCATGTTTAATTTCTTAAAGGGGACATATTATGCAAAACTCTCTTTGCATCCTTTTGTATTTCTGTTTGGATCTCTACTGCTCCTGTAAACACACCAAGCATAAAAAAAAATCCATCAATTTTCTGTGAATCTATAGAAAGATGTTGGTGTCAGGAATCATATTCTTCTACAAGCCGTTTGGACGGAGACCCCATTGTGATGTAATAATGGGAACATTTGCATAGAACTACCCTCATTAGTTGAAGATTTGTCTGCTAGTTTTACGAGCATGCATAAGACGCTGAGCTCTATGGTTACATGAAGTGTTGTGTTCATCTCACTCTGCGTCCGACCCATGGTCGAACATATAAGGCTGGATAGCGCCTCTGTTGTCGGACCTTTTGACGTGTGTTAAACGCGCAGCGTTAGCATGGGATGGGTGGGATGTGGCCAACAACAACTTGTTTGCATAGAAATGACAGGGCCCCTAAACAGCTCATTTTGAAATGGACTGAAACGGTCAAGAATAAAGTTGGTGAGATCTCTTTGTGAGGGTGATTTTGTGCATCTGGGGCATCTGGTTAGGATGCCACCTGGACGCCTTCCTCGGGAGGTGTTCCGGGCACGTCCCACTGGGAAGAGACCTTGGGTGAGACCCAGAGCACGCTGGAAAGACTATGTCTCTCGGCTGGCCTGGGAACGCCTCGGGATCCCCCTGGAAGAGCTGGACAAAGTGAAGTCTGGGTTTCCCTGCTTAGGCTGTTGCCCCCGTGACCCGACTCCGGATAAGCAGAAGAAAATGGATGGATGGATTTTGTGCAAAGAACTTCATGAACATGTTTTGTATAGCCCATAGACCTATTATAACTGAAGTCAGTTTTGATATGTCCCCTTTAATTCTTTTCTATTTGAAGTTATTACCTTCTACCACTATCTATGTTGAACCATTTGAAAATTGCATTTTGAATATTGTCCCAGGTCAATGCTGCCTTTCCGTTCCGGTGTCGAGGACATGGCTCTCCATCTCTGAGTCTTTTGCATGCCATCAGTCCCAACATCCACTACAAAACAGAAGCTTTATGGGACACAGAAATCCACCTGCTTCTTAGCTGTCTGGAAGGTCAGTAGCCAACTACCACATAGGTATTTGCTGAAGTTCTTGGTTAAAGATGCATAGAAGAAGTTTTTTTCTCTCATAAAATGAAAAGTTGCTCAAGTTGCTCATTTTCCTTATGCCCGTTTGAGATGGAGTGTAGATAGACCTGATAATGCATTAGGGGCACTAATCTCCTGACTAGCACATCAGAATCAGAAAAATGTATTGACCCCAGATGAAATTGCTTGGAATCCATTGTATCTTCAAAAACTTTGTATGTTACTGCTCCGTTAGCATTAGCTGTGTTGCTCTTGTACAATGCAATTCTGTTGTTAAGAAAGGTACTGTTGAATTGTTTCTTAAAGCCAAGCTCACATTTGTTCCAAACCCACAGCATCTCCCAGGGGATTTTATAAGACTTCCAGATAATGTAACAAGAGGGCCAAACTCATATTTTAATGAGGGGAAATTGTATTTCATATTTCCTGACTCATGAAATTAAGGTCTCTGGTTTTAAATTGTACTTTTTTTCTGCTGTAAGGGATAAAATGCAATATCAATAACAGTATAAATGTGTTTTCCTCTTTTGGTCTCTTATACCATACTTTATTTTCATGACCTAACCTTTGTTTCTGAAACCAGAATCTACCCAAGAAACTCTAGACAATAAGAAATGGCATGATAGCCTTCTTCAGGTAAGTGTTTGTAGATCTCCATGTTCATAAATAACTGTGACAGCTTGCCTGTCTATTCTCTTATTAAATATCTGCAAATAATATGCTGTGGTGACGTTGTTGCTGTTTGGTTTTGGTGAAGTTCCTGTATAAAACACTGGTAACCATTGATGAGGGCCAGTGGAACTGTCAGTTAGCAGTCGAGGCAATCCGGTATCTTCCAACCTACAACAATTCATTAGAGGAAAAGGTTAGTATTGGCAATGCAAGTATTCTTTGTTTCAGTGTACAGCTTTGGCAGACCATACCAGGCTGTGTCTTTGTTGCTTTTGAGCAGTATGTTGGCTCATTCTAAATAAGCCCACTTCACAATATTGTTCGACTCCCCTTTCTAGAGCTTCCTGTATAAGTGCATTGGTGTGACTCTGCAGCAATGCTCCAATAAGGAGCTGGTGAGGAAACTGCTTCAGGAGATCTTGATCAGCGCTCGCCATAATGACGCCACAGAGAGAGCGGTACAGCAAAGAAAACACATTACACACACTGCTGTAACTACTATTGTTTGCTTTGACTTTCTTTATCTATCAGCGTCTCACTGGCCTCTCATTCACCATCTTGAGCACTGCAGACACTGTATTAGTCTCATTTATGTACTCATATGCTCACATGGTTGAGGAGGCCCTCATTGTAGTTTCCTGTTTAAGGGGCCAATTAAATGCACAGACTCTCCTTTGTGCTTTTCGTTCCTTTAGAGTTGCTCACTGAGATGTGGTCTTGTGACAAGAATGCATTAAAGGTTCTCTGTTTATTTTCAAAGGGAGGTCATGCATCAGCTTAAAGCTGTAATTTTTGGCTTTGGGTCAACATTAAGCTTTATCACTGATAGGTTTGATTAGAGGTGGTTGGGTTGACGGTTTCTAATTGCAGAGTGGTGCATGCTGATGATTACACTGATCCACTGTTTGGAAACTGGAGGCTTAAACATCCATTTAAAAGCCACTAATAGGTAATAATGGGAGTAATTGGGAATGATTGGTTTCACAGGGAGTAGCGATGGGTATTGGGATGTGTGCCAGCAGTCATTTGGATGGCACTCTGGCCAAACTGGACGAGTTTGGGAAATCTGATGCCTTCAAGAAAGCCTCTGGGATCTTTAGTCTGCTCAAAGTAGGTTTTGCTTTCTTTTCTGTGAGGGGGGGAAACAAAAAGTTTCCAGGTCATAGGCTCATGAGACATATGACAGTATTTAGAATAAATGTGTTCTCATGTATGGAGTTAATGAAACCCTAAACAGTTAAAGTTAACTATATTATGTTCTATTATTAAGTCATATATGTATGCTTTTGGTTGTTTATGATGTTCTGTTGAATGAATTCCCTATTAAACAGGATAAGAATGATGTGGATGTGGAGAAAATGAAGAGCACGTTGATTTTGTGCTACGGTTATGTGGCATTGCATGCCCCAGAAGACCAGCTTCTCAATCGCCTTGACAGTGATATACTCCGTAACATCAGCAAGCATTTCAACACCAAGGTAAAACGACAAAGCGCTTTATTCCAACATAGAAATTTGGCGTACATTCATTTCAAAGCACTGAGAGGATGAGTGTTGATCTCAAAGTAGAATGTGGATCAGATTCTTATCTGTCTATGTTTATCTTGGTCATTGTATTCTTAAGAACTACACTTAAATAGAAATAAACCTCCTTTCCTGAGGTACATCATGTGTTCCATGTCTATCAGCAAGCCAAGAGGCAAATGAGTTTACAATAAAAGGTTTTGAATGATCTTGTTCAGCATGGGTCTAAAATTACACAGAGCTGTGTTATCTATTTAAACTTTTAAAATGTCTCTGAATGTTACGTTTAAAACATCTATTTTTTTGGCAAAATGTCAGATTTTATGGTCTGAACGGTCTTTAAAAAAAGGAGTTAGAGGTACAGTGGTTCTACCCAGAGTTGTAATACTTTCCTAAATGGAGCAGAAAAAAAACTTGGTTCAGCATAGTACTTGAAATCCAGTGCCTACTGGAGAGGCAGCCATGCTTAGCTTGGCACCCACCCTCAGTGACCTCATGTCAGTGGGATCCTGATTGAGGTCCCTAAACCCTCTGAAAATGCTGATCAGAAATTCTGCAAAGCTTACTCTTTTTAAATAGTAAGCTTTGCAGAAAAGATTTCAGAGGCTACTTTAATTCTTTAGAAATAATTATGTTTACAAAACCCAGCTACTGGAACGAAAA
This sequence comes from Clupeocharax schoutedeni, assembly GCA_037974565.1. Lineage (NCBI taxonomy): Eukaryota > Metazoa > Chordata > Actinopteri > Characiformes > Alestidae > Clupeocharax > Clupeocharax schoutedeni. The sequence continues at coordinate 7,950,486 of JBBPDH010000007.1, forward strand.
TTCTTTATTGATACAGTTTAAATAAAAGGTATCTTAAAGGTAATCTTTTAACTATGTAGTTGTAGTTCATGATTAGTGTTTTTGGTTAAACGAGTTTTGCTAAAATTCCTTTAAGTTCCACAGCCATTAAAATATACAAGTTTATTTGTTGTATGACTTTTGCTGAGTATTCAGAAAATTAGTTTTTGCTATTTTTAGAATGTTAATTTTCCTTGCGTGGCTCTATGATGCCCCTTTTATGGGAGAACACCATGTGTAACATGTATATGTGCGTGTGTGTGTCTGTGTGTATAAAAAATTTATTTGCATAATATTGTACTCTTTATTAAACTCCATTATTACTTTTATGTTGCACAGGTTCTGGGAATTAAAGTAGAGACCAAGGTACCATGAGGAGCCTTTTTCTTTACTCTGCCCTGTGAAACTCTGCACTAAAACCTTTTCTTCTTCACTGTTGAGGTCTCAAATGAAACTTCCAAGGTCCATGGCTTTCTGAACTTCTTTGAAAAGAGACAGATAAACACAATAAACATTTCAGTTGTCTGTCTTTTAGAGTGTGGTCCAGTCTTGTCAACCAAGAGAAAATTAACAAGACCTTCACCGGATTGTTTATACTGGCTACAGAATCATTAGAAGATCGAATTCCTTTGCCAACTCCAAAACCCTTTAGGAAAATGTTTGTTTCTGTTTTGAAAAGTTCAGAAAGCTTTAAAAGGAACATCTGCCTACTAACCCAGTGAATGTCTTCTTTTCCTAAAATCGTTGAGCATTCTTTTTCTGACCAGGTTTATTTTCAGAGGGTTTGCTTCAACAAGCCTGATTCACTCAAACAAACTACTTTAACCTTCTTGCCAATTACAATTTTATGGTCTTCAACCTTGTGATTTTTTTTCAGCCTTTGTCTGCTATTAATCATTCGTTCTTTGTACATTCAGGTTGAAATGTTCAAATGAAATGTTTAGATTGCCTTTATAAATGAGCACGAAACGTGATTGCTGTGAAGTGCCTTGATCAGGTGATTTGCTACACTGCTCAGAAGCACGCTGGGTCAATTTAAGATGCTCCTGAGCTGAAGCCCAAAGGTACCTTCAGCTTAGCTTTTGGGTGAAACAGAAGTAAATGGAAAAATCTAGTGGCATGCCTAACCGAAAGAGAGTTTGTTACAGAAGTATTTCTTCATTAAACGGGCTAATTCTTAATCTAAAATTCCAGGGACTGTGTCTTAACTCTTTCTTTTGAATTGGCATGATTTTAGGTTTTGGTTTTCTGATTGACTGACTGATAAATGCTGCTTTGTAAAACACCCCTCCTCTGGTCCTAAGCAAATACTAATTTGGATTCACTGTTTGCTGTATTGCTTACCTAGAGGGTGCAGTGTGAAGTGACTGGTTATTGATTTGTTGACCGTAAACATTTTGTACTCTTTGTGTATGTTTGTTTAAAATGTTTGCAGGACTTGACAATGAAGCTGAGTCTTATTGAAAGTGTTGGACTCATCGCTAAGGCAATTAATACTTGTGTTCGGAAACAAGGCTACTTGTTCACCCGCAAACAGGAACTCATGGGAGTACTGATGGTGTGTATCCATTGTTAGAAAAGCAATCCTTTGACTTTTTCGTAACCAACATATGCTTATATCATATTATGGAAACCACAGTGGACTCCAAAGTGTTCAGTCTAAGTAAATATGACCTCTGTAACAGGATTTTATTAAGGCGGAGCCAGCTGATGTCCTGCGCACTCCTGTACGCCACCTTGTTATGACCACTTATGCCAACCTCATGTATCCTTTCATGGCAGTACAGCTGGAGCTACCTCAAGTGTCTGACATTAATTGGACTCTAACTGGATGATCCTCAAAAGCTCAGGAAGCTTATGTCTGTTGAAGGCTGTAAATAAATTACTACATTTCACAGCAAACAAGAAATAATTGGTCTAGCAATCTAAAAATAAATCACCAGAATCCAGACAAACGTGAAGCAAGAAACAAAGTTAATAAAACTGGCACACTTACAGAGACGTTAACACCAAGCAAAAACAGAGTAACACCAGAGCATTAACATAAACTGTCATAAACTACCACAAGTAAATATTCAGAGTAACAAACACCTGCAAGACAATTATTAAAAGCAACATCTAATCAATGTTTACATGGGGGAAAAATGCCCTTGACTTAAATCTTCAGTAATCTGGATCCACCACTGACTGAAAATGAACATTTTGACATGCTGAAAACATGTATAAATGGAGTACTTGGCCTTCCTACATTAGAAGCAGCTGAAAAAGCCAAGGATGATGAGGCTCTGGACCCCCAGCAGAGAGAGGTGGGAGTGAAAGTCGCCTTAGACACATACAAATACACACACAAACACGCGCTGATTTACCTCCTCTGTGTCCAGAAACTGAAAATTGAAGGCTGTTTTGGTTAGTTATAGCCCTTCTAGTCCTTTAAATATTTTTTGCAAAGTATTCACTTGTGAATTATGAATAATGGGGAAAAGAAAATTATTTTTAAGGAGTCAATGAGATTTTTCCATCTTAGCCACTCGCTTTCACTTCAGTCCAGAGTGGTCATAGTGTAAGATATATTGCTTTTGGGAAACTAGACGCATTTGCAAGATGGGACATTTCCTACCTTATCCAAAGTAAACGAGCCTTACTTGTAACTTCACTTTCTCAAAGCCATCATGTCACACCAAATCAAATACAGTGAAAAAGCCTGCATTACTATGAACTTACTTTATCATCATATTGTGGTGTGATTCCTTATTTGTTTTACAGTGTAATGATGATACATTTTATTCACTGTGGTGGTGCAGAGGTAATGTGTACTGTGAAATGTGAATAACTACAGGGAGTGCAGAATTATTAGGCAAGTTGTATTTTTGAGGAATAATTTTATTATTGAACAACAACCATGTTCT
>JBBPDH010000007.1:7962851-7973097 GCA_037974565.1 Clupeocharax schoutedeni
GTGTGTGTGTGTGTGTGTGTGTGTGTGTGTGTGTGTGTGTGTGTGTGTGTGTGTGTGTGTGTGTGTGTTTTCTCCTGCATTCTAGGGTTTCTGCTGGGAAACTTGCCCGAAGAGTATTTCTCTCATATGAACATGGGAACAGTGACTAAGGGTAAAGTAGTCTGTTACAGGACAAACCATTTCTCCTGATGTTTTTAGAGGTTTAGGACATATCATGGCTATACATACTCATGGTTGGTTGCATAAGAGTGAAATGACACACAAATACATTGAATGGTTATGCAGAAGATTTATCTGGCTCATCTGGTCGTTCAGCTAGTATTTCACATAAGCCGCCAGCCATTTGATTTTTGCATTTAAATAACTCTAGCAAGCAATGCTTTTACTGAAAAGCCAATCAGAATTTATGTACAAATCATTTTGACCCACCACTTTTCTACTGAGGGCGATGCCCTACTGCCTATTTAATTGAGGTCAGATGCTTATTTAGAAAAGACGCTCAGTAGTAGCACAAACTGCTGACCCAAGGGTAGGAACAAACAGTTCAGCTGAAGGGTGGGACATGTAACTTGCACATTTACGGAGAGGACTGCCACAGCTCACTTATCCAGTAAATGTTTGATGCGCCAAATTTAATCCACCTTGTAAGAAACACACAATGTGAAATAAACAGAATTTTTGTCGCAATATTTTTTGCTGTTAACATGCTATGCTACAGTTTAATATTCTCAGAGATATCCAAGCAGAAACCAGTGAATAATTTAAACAGACAAGATTGACACTATTCCTGAAAGCATTAACATGACATGTGTCATCTGTAATGGAGACTCTGTATATGTGTATTTGTTAGTAAATCTTTTCTTATATCACTTGGAAAAAATCTTTATTAGTCAGCATTAGCAGGGCAAGGCACAGTTAGTTGATCAAACCCTTTTTCCTGTTTTTGTCCTAGGTCTAGTCATGCTACTGCAGGATCCAGATCCTTTGGTCCGGGTGAAGGCAGCAGAAGCCATGGGCCAATTCCATTGAACACTCATTTTCTTACGTTTATCCCTTTATTTTTGATTGGAGAGGAAGCGGATCCTCAGCATTTCGTACTTGAATTTACCTTTAAAGAATTTTAGTGACCAAAGACTGTGTACTAGCTGTGTAAAAAGAAGAAAGTAGACACTCCAGAGTCAGTCCAGAGCTGTGGAGCTTTTTTTGGGAGATCTTTAATAGATTACAGTACATAGTGGGTAGTGAATGTGGTAAAATCCTTTCAATCATGGGCTTCTAAAAACTAACCCATCTTTATTTAGGGTGTTAATCTGAATCCACCTTTGCTATTATGAATAATTACTATGAACAGAGCCTACAGAATTCAGCCAGAGCTGAGTGTAAAGGAGCACAGTTTTATCAACTGCTCAGTGGGCCTAAAACCTTTTTAGGATGAAGGTTTTATTCTCGGTTAGAAATGGTTACTTTAACTTGTAGGCTAATACATGTGTTCCATCAGCCTCCACTAAAACTATAGCAATAAGTATAGGAAGAATGCCATGTGCTTCATCTTCTTGTCTACAGTTAAGAATAGTGACTTTATTAAGTCAAGCTGACCGCCTTTCATAGAGTAATGCTGTTGAGGTAACCATTCATAATTCATTCACCTGCTGAGGTGAGTGCAAGTGTGTTGTGCTTCCTCTAGACCCCATGTAGAACTTGTAGACAAACCTGGCATAGCGATGCCAAGACTGTGCCAAAACTAGGTACTGTCCAAGGTAAACTGTGGTAAGCATCAGAAAATGTTTCATAATCCTTCGTAAAGCACTTGTGAGCTTTGTTCACTACTGGTGGAATTTCAGTAGCACTTTCTGTCCCTCCATTTTGTAGAGTCAGGTTTTAAAGCAGGTGTGAAAGGATTGAGTGATTTTGCTTGGCAACCATTTTCATAAACCGTTTCTGTATAATCTTGTAGCGGTGCTGGGTCTGTATTCATAAAACGTCAAGGATCTGTTCCTGTTAGTGAGGTCAACATGTGCCTCTGGACTGTGCCTATAGAAGAATATTACAGACTGTAGTCTAGCACATCATATAGGAACACTGGAGGCATGTTAAAATTGGAGCTAAATTATGGGTAGGGGTCCAGGTGCAGTCCAGGCTCCTGTCATGGGCAATGGTGAAACTGAGCTAGATCAACATTCCTGTTAAACAATGAGATATAATGGATGTAGTCTTTATATCTGTGGTGCATTAAAAAAGTGCGGCACAGTGTGTGATTGGCATAATGATGCCTTGTTTGTTTGTTTTTTAATCATGTAATCCAGGTAGATTTTCATCCTAATGAGTTAAAATTGAAGATATGTGGTTTAAGGTACTGTGTGTTCAATTACTCTAAACTAAGTTCAGATTGTGGGCTAGACTGTTATTTAAATTGTTTTTTGGAAGTACGGTTAAGGCCGGCGGTTTGGTCTAGTTATGGATGTCAGGTTTAGACGAGATGCTTTAGAGATCATGTCAAGAACACAAAATATACATTTTTCCATGAAGTCTGTTTTGAGAACTTATTTTAGGGGGTGGGGTGGGGGGGGGGGTATTTTCATGTAATGTGCGCTGGAAAATGGCAAATGTGATTTTATTTTACAGCCGATTTCATTAACGTTGTTGCACACTACACCAATATGTTCATTACAGATGATCCCGTTGATGTAAGCTGTTTCAGATTTATTTCAGTTTTATGTGTATTTCAGTCTTATGTGTGTACAAACATTGCTTGTCAATGTTTCATGCTAATGTGCCCTGCGGGGCTGTGTTACAATAAAAATAGTCAATTCTAGTCCATATTCTTTTGGAACATTAATTGAAGGGTTTAACCGACTTTGTTCAGGCCACTTCAGTGTAAGCTTAATCAGTGTGTTTGTCCAAATACAGGAAAATGTCAGCATGTCATTTTAATGCTCTTCAGTTGTTAAGACCTAAACGTTAATTAATTAAACATTTGAGTTTTGTATTTTAAGTGAGTTTCAGATTGTGAAGCACCACCTTAAAGTTTTGGTGCACACCTCTGTTTACTGCATCACACAAGCCTCCTTGATGAAGCTATGCCTTTGAGTCAGACTCATTAGAATAGACTAGCCTAATAGGCATGCCAGGCCCCACACTCCGCTGCACCTGAAGGACACCATTTCTGTCTGAGTCTCACAAATGCTTAGCCTCAAATGGCCTGCAAGAGTTTATATGGAAATGCAAGTAATTTCAATTCTCAGTTGACCCTCTTTACATAATGACATTGAGGCTAATTTGATCATTGAAAAGCATTTGAAGAAGCTTCAGTAGAGTAGATTTGACATGCAGAAAGTGTCCATGAAGCCTGGGGAGGAGAATAGGTGTTTAGGCTTGGAATCCATTTGATTAGATGAGTTGGCACAGAGCTTAAATATACAGTATATGAATTATGCATAGTGTTTATTTACCCAGAAATCCATACTTGAAAAAGGTTATTTTGTGTTGTTCATATAAAAAAATGATGTTTGGGTTTTATGTAGAACATTTTATATAGTGTAAAATACGTGCTTAGACAAACACCCTTTGAGAGAAAAGCATATTGTAAACCACAGCCCCGATTTTGCAGCCCCTCTGCTCTGTGCACTGTAGAATTTCACTTTGTTGCACACTGGCACTTCAACTCGGTAAGGAGTAGCCAGTCAGCTGATTGGTTGAATCTAGAGTGGGGAGTGGGGAAAACCCTGACATGTACAGGCCTCCAGGACCAGGGTTGAAAACTGGTCTATAACAGCGCACTTTCTTCACTAGATGGCGCTAATGCTCACCATTGCATACTCATTTGAATTTTGCTCTTTAACTTTTCCCCAATGTTCAGCTAAAGAGCAATGAATTGTTCCAAGTGCAGGCATTAATGTGAATCAGATTTCTTATCCACCAGTAACACACCCGGGCGAAAGGTCAAGCTCTTCATGATTAGGTGCAGATTGTGCTTATTCAAAGCCATTATCATTTGTAGGCAAATAGTGAAGCCTTTTTAATCCTAAATGAAGGGGCAGTGCAGATTAAAGGCTCGATCTGAATGGAGTGCTATGTGAGGCCAGACTGCAGAGTGGGTTATAGAGAAGATTTCTGTATGCAGTCTTACTGTCCTTCGCTCTAATCGAGCTGATCTTCCCCTCAGCATTGCATCGGCTGCTCTTCTGCTTTCTATAGCATAGAGATTAGAGCCCATTTGTTAGCACCTTGATAATGTTTTCATTATGCACTCCTTTGTAGCACTAATAATGGCAGAACGTGTGTGTGGAGAGGTATACAGCAGACTGGCTGTAAATTCAGATCTAATTAACTGAGTTTTTCCTTCAGTGTTCCATACCATCTCTGAAAGTAATCATTGCATGTGTTATCCAGAATGTGGGTGTATGAGAAAGAGAGGAAAGTTTGTGTATACTAGTTGTTGTTGAACGGATCATCTATTTTCTCTTGTCAAACCTGGAGCTAAATGTTGGGTTAACAGTGATGCTCCCTGTCAGTCTGAACTGAGATGCTGATTCTCTGAGGTCATTAAAAACGCCGGGACATTTTTCACTAAGCACAGGCGCGTTAACCCCGACATCCTGGCCATGTTTTTCCACTTTGGCCCTTATTAGCCTCTCGTAACAAAAGACAGACACACCATGGCATGACCAAGAAGGTGCTACACACCGCTCCCTATTACCTGTAGAAACAACCTGAGTGTCTAGGAACGCTCCATACAAGCGCAGTGAGTCATTCAGGCATAAATAGGCCCAGGTCTCGCCAACATTACATCATGGTGGCATCGGCGCTGTCAAGAAAACGAACTTTGTAAATGTTTCATTTAACTTCCTAAACTTGATGAAGTTACGAAATAAATGATTGGGAGATGCACTAAAACTCCTGCTCCTGCTTTTCTAACATTATGTATATTTTTGTGATGACATTTTGACATTCCTTCCCTCTTTCCTGACCTTTCCCCTTTAAGTGCCAAATCTTTGCAATCTTAATGTTTCTGTATGAAACACAGATGAAAATGTTGATGTGCTTTCTTCCAAGCCCAGGCCCATGATTACATATTATAACTTGTTATTCAATAAGCGCATTTACCTTTTTTAGGTTGGAAGTGTCTAATAAATGTCTGGATAAAGGCTTAAAAACTGCAGCCATTTTATATTTAATAAAATTGATTGACTCTCAATTGAAAAGAAATTTACCCCATCACAGAAGCCCTCCTAGACCGAAACCAGTTTACTCCCCTCCAAAACAACTCCACCTCCCTTATGCAGTTCCACCGCACACTCCATAGACCACAAATGATTCTCAGACAAGCATCGCATTCACTGTGTTCCTGCCTTAGGCTTTATATTTGAGTAATTGGGAGTTATGACCTCTTGGACTTGACCTATCAATGCAGTGTAATTTGCTGGAAGCTAATGCTACACATAATGGATAAAGTACCCTCTTGCAGGGCTTATTGCTACATTGTGAAAACACTGGAGTAAAGGTGAACCCTCAATATAATTTGATTAAGTGCTGTCATGCATTATTTGTGGACCAAAATTACTGGATTTATTCGATCATGTGATTCATTCCCTCAGAAACAGACATGGAATGGACAAGACTGTAGGTGTTCAATGCACCCAATAAAACCTGTGTGTTATTTACATACCACGGATGCATATGTGTGCTATTTACATATAACAATATATTGTGCAGCTCTATTGGTAGGCTAGAGGTCATTCTGTTTCTGTTGGTAATTTATGATGCTTGGCATGCTTAGCTATATGGAAACATGCTTCCTTTTTTACTTTCTAGTTCCATAATTGCACACACTTCAGTGTATTTACATTTAAGGCTTATGGGTCTTTGTGCAGTTAATCTTTGGTTCTCTCTCTCTTTCTCCTACTTTCTCTTATTCTTATGCTTTCTCTCTGTCTTGCTCTCTCTCTCACTCTCACTTTCTCTCTCTTGCTGAAATTGCACTCATTCATTCCCGCGTGTCAGTGGAGTGTTGTGTGACGGAGTGTGTGTGCATGTGGAGTTGACCCGGCTGTTTGAGGACATATGGGTCTAATCTAGAGCTCGATTGCTTTGGCTCACATGTGATGGTGCCCATCAGTTCATAGGCTGGACTGCAATGGGAGAACATCCTCCCACAATTCAGTCCGCATTGCATTTTGGTGCAGGTGCTCTGCTGCTTATCGTGGTGCTAAAATGTCCAAGCCAGAACAGACTGTCCTCTGCTAAAGAATGGGAAATCTGTTTCAAGTGCACACCTTCAGCACAGTTTGAATTTGGCTACCTGTAAAGTAACTTTGCTCTTTCAGTGCCTCAGCCTTTGTCTGATGGCTGCTGATCAACGTTGCTTATTAAACGTGTCCACTTTCAGCCGACAAGGTCGTTCCTCACTTCGTTAATGTAATTAGGTTAGAAATGTTTGAACACAGTGAATAAAATGTAAGGCCATTGTGTGTTTGCTGAAAGTTTCTGGGCCTGTGGTGATTCATATGCATTATTAGCAGTAGCTTAGTATTAAATCGAGTGCATCTGTACTTGGCCTTATCTAGTAAAAAATGTCCTACTCTTAATGAGGAATCACTGGCTGTTAATGCTGTCTTAATTAACTACCAATCACCCACTTCTTTAAACTAATTAAACGCCACTTGAACCATTTAATCTTAACGGCTCTTAAATTGTTTTTAGTGGATGGAGAAAAGGACTATCCCTCAGGGAGAGTGGGGAATTATTTTGTCAAGAGGACATTCGCAGAATTAGTCTGCTTCTCTAAATTAAATGTCTGCTTGATCCACTCAGAATCAATTTAAAGTGTCATTGCAGTAGAGGACATGCTGCTGCTTGTTAATAACTGTCATTTAATGAATTCAGCCCTCAGATGGCCGAAACTCATCATGGTTCAAGAGTGTTGCCTCATCGTCTATCATTAATACTAATGATGTCAAGATCTGAGGAGGGCAAGTCATAAATGTGCCTTTAAATGACATCAGATGTGACAGACGTTACTATCTGCACAACTGCCGTAGTGGGAGAAATTAAGCTTCATTTGATGTGTGTTTTAGAGGTAATGGAATTGTTGCTGTCTTGGTTGAATGGGTGCCCTCAGTTCTGATCTGAGAGTAAGAGTTCGATCGGTCTTACTGAGACGAGACCGCACAGACAGAGGAGCACACTAATAAGTTGACGAGGGTCCGAGCTTTAGTGTAAAACCTTAAATTTAGCCATTTGAGCAATGTCCGTAGTGTAATATAAAGTACTAAACTGCTCAATACTGTAGGGCTTTGTATTGCTTCATGGTTTACTCCCAGATCATGTGATTGATTTTAAACATCAAACATAAAATTCAAGCTTATAGTGATCAGCTGTCTTTTTTTTAATCGCCTGCCCTAAAAAAGATACTTTGGACTTTACCATTGACTTGACTTGTAGATAGAGCCAGTGATATTGGGATCATTTCAATCAGACTGTAGCTTTAAAAAAAATCATCTGAAGGGGGAGGGGGCGTTGATGTTGATGTGCGCGTCTCGGTTGTTGTCCGGTGGGGAAAAAATGCGGAGTGGGGGGTGCGGGGGTTGTGCACGTGCAAAATGTCGGTCGCGGCAGGGAGTGGTTGCGCGTGTGATTCTCGACCATTGTCCGAGAAACCATATAGGCTACTGTGGTAAAATGTCTACATTTTATTAATGTTTATGTATTTGTAATGCTACAGAAATAAATATCATCTCTCCCTTTAATGCAAACTCTGTAACTGTGAGTGGAAATCTCCTGCGGAATGAGGAACTTTGCCTCAGCCATCAGTTTGCCAACTCTGTAGCCACAAGTGAAAATCTCTCTCCAGTGGTCTGGTGTATATTTTATGCCACTGGCCCACAATTCCAATACTGGTACATCTCTAATAAACAGATGTCATTTTTGAAGTACCGGACTGTGTTTGTAGCACTTGAGTGGTTTTGGATTGAGAGGCTACTGCAGGCATTTATTTATCTTGGTTTATTGCACATTCAACTAGCTGGGTGTAAACATATGTCATAGAAAATGTAAATGAGAGAAATTGCAAAGAAAATCACACAAGACACTGGTGTGAAAGAAAGTAGTGCATTTTCTTTTGACCAGCATGAACAAGAGAGGAAAGGGAATGAGTGAGTGAGGCCTAGTCTGCTCATGCTGACGCAAGAGGCCTGGCCTAGCTTCACCAGCCGTAGTGTCAAAGAGACAGCGTGGATGACAGAGAGGTGGAATGGGTATGTCAGATCTTTTCCAACATCAGCCATCCTCTCATTGCAAACCAGAGAAGAAGAGAGGAGGTGTATGTGGGAAGACGAGCAGAAGAGAACAGGTATATGTGGGAATATGTTGAATGAGTGAAAGTTGAAGAGTGGTCAGGCTGATGCAAACAGCCTTTGGTGTTCATATCTGATGGAGTGAAAGACACAAAGACAAACACAAGGCCTGTGAAAGAGTGAGGATGAGAGAATATAGGGTCGTGCCTGCTGCTGCCCACACTGTCTAACCTGCCCTTGTTGAACAAATTCTTGTTAGAGAGAGAAAGGGAGATGAGGAAAAAGAACAAGAGTGTATGAATCCCATCTCAGTCTGGCCAGTGCCAGCAGCTTTGCATGTCCCAGTGCTGCCTCCTTGTTAGTGCACTAAGACCTCAGTCTCTCCTCCTTTCTCTCTCTCTCGCTCTCTCTCCTGGCCCTCAGCGCACTGCCATGGCCACAGGTCACTCCACGCCAATTTAGACTGATGCATATCTGCCCTGTCAGCCGTCAGCCTTCGAACAGGAAATAATTATGGTTGGAGCATCTGCTTTCCCTGAGAGGCTCAGACAGACAGGTTGGAGACTTCGAATTCCGCTCCTTTTTCAACACAAAATGGGCAGAGAGCGAAAGAAAGATAGCGAAAGAGAGATGTACAGAGAGAGGACCACCTGGTGAAATCTTCCCTCAGTGATAGCTGCATATGTTTAATCACTTCACACTGGCACTAATTGGAATAATTGCCCGGAATCTTGCGTGAGAACCGGAGTGAAGGATATCCTGCGGAGAGAGGAGACAAGGCAGAGAAGCTGTCGTGCACAGACATCATTTAATTGTCTATCACTGCAAAAGACACCAATTTGGCTGCAGATTAACGATAATCATATTTGTTTTTCTCAAGTTTTTAAATATTATCTCAGCAGTGAATGCAACCTTTGTAAGTTCATTCGATGAATTTGCTCCTTTCCAGCCTCTTATCCGTTGAATATTTATGCCAAAAATTAACATTACACAGTATTTCTCTTGCAATCTTAAAATAATGGTACCTTAGTGGTTCTTGACTTGAACCTGAAGTTAAAATTAGCATAAATATATTAGGTGGGGGTTCTTTAAACTTTAAAAAAGATTCCTCACATTTTTACATCTCATTTACAAAAAAGGGTACTTTAAAGAACCATCAGGTAAGATCTTTTCCTCTCATACTGATGGACTGTGTTGCAAAACTAAAAATAGTAGAAGCAGTCATTGAGAAGCTTCCCCTTTATCCTCACATTTGTCTACTTTACACACACAATCCAAATTAGCGAGGCTAGAGCACAGACTTTATCAACAACTGTGGTGCTTTTCTCTAAAAACAGGACTAATCACACTTTTGAGTTGACTGTCTTTCATGAAAGTGAGAACTCAAAGGAAGAGTTAGACTGTAGACAAAAATAAATCCGGTCCAGATGTTGTGCCGAAGAAAAGCTTATTAGCAAACTTGCGTGTGTTAGCACCACCACAGGTACTAAAAGATCCCCAAGTTCCGCAATCATGTCCACAACACACTAATTATGAAAACACAGTTTTTTGCCTCTTGCCGGATACAGCAGAGACGTCTGCTCAGGAAATGTGTGAGTGAGAAACAAAGAGACAGCGAGAGAGAGCACAACTGACAGTAAGGCCCTTTTCACACCTGGCATCAACATGTGTCTTGGGTGATCTGATTAGAAGGGACAGCTAAAACGCAGTCGTTTACACCCGGCAATTACATGGTTGTTTCTGGATAAAGATGAGTAATATACAAAGTGGTAAACTGCTCGCAAATCTTATTGATACCACACAGCAGAAAACAAGCTGATACTGTATTACATTATCATTATTAGAAATAATTATTAATAATAATAATAATAATAATAATAATAATACATTTAATTTATAAAGCACTTTTCAAAATACCCAAATGTGATTCCCAAGATTGCTAGCCACCTCTGAGG
>JBBPDH010000007.1:8083370-8097809 GCA_037974565.1 Clupeocharax schoutedeni
TGTTGTGAAACCTGTTCTCAAAGACTTACTTTTAGTCATTATTTGGCTAAAAGTTCTGAATGGCTTCGGCAGGATTAAAATTAGCCATTTTAATCTAGATTAATTCCAAGATTACAGTGAGCATAATTTAGGTTAAAATAAATTAATCTATGCCCACCACAAAAAAAATCTAAATTGAGGTTTTGTTCTGACAGAAACAATATGTTAATGCTGTCATTTGTTGATGTTGTCATTTGTTGTCTGCTTGGAAACAGCCCCTTACACTGCTATAAACAGACTCAAAAGTAAGTGCAAGTTTCTTGTTCATTTAAGAGGTGTGTTTGAAGATAATGGAGGAATGATACTCGGCCATTTGGACAGACAAAAGAAGATAATTCTGCCACAAAAGCTCAGTTGGGAGAACAGTCTTAAAGGATGGTGGTTCTAGTTAAGCCATCCAAATTAAAAGGGCCTGTGGTATGAAACAGCATCAGATATGGAGGGGCTTGGCAAATCTGATGGGGGCAGCTACAGGAAAGCAACAGCAGTGACATGAGATGAGAAATTGTTAAATTAAAATGAGCTAACTGCAAATCAGCACAGAAAATAGCTGCTGTGTGAAGTGTCAGATCACAGTATCAAAATCATGTAGCAAAATAACATTACTTCTGGCACTACCTGTGCCCTGCAGCATGACACCTTTGCGATATGTTAAGCTGTGTTATAAATCGAGGTGCATGAAATGGGCATATTTTTAGGTTATTACAAGATTTTTTTTGCTTTTTTAAACTGTTCCATTTCACTAACTAACTGTCATCATGGTTCTTAATTGTAAGAGTATTGCGTTTGAGGAGGTTTCTGGCACACGCCGATAGTGCAGTCTTCAGCAGTATACTGTGTTCCCCACCCTGGCAGCCTGGGTGCTGACTACAATAGCCCCCGTACAGTGGGCCAGATGGCAACACATGTTTGCACAACACTGAGATTGTGTCGCTTGGTCACAGTGGTCATGGTGACGTGCAGATTGCCAACTGCTAATAAACCATATGCCTGTTACAAATAATAATGAGGTGCCATGGATCTGCTCACCCACTCTGGGTTTATAGTTTCCTTCATTGCTTCCTACACTGTAGATTCTCTTGCACTTTGAAACACACTGATGAAATAAATTAATTTTTTTATTGGACGTATTGCAAAAGTTAGACATGTCTCAAATCCATTAGGTTATATGTTTCGAATGACTTTCCTGCACTCTCCCTTATTATGGTGGTAAAACAAGGCTTCAGGCTATGCACAGTTTAAAACCTAGCTACCAACCCTCAATCTATCATCTTCTCTACACCTGTTCATTTTTCTCCCAACCTCGACTCTAATGAATCTCTCTATCTCTCTGGCTCCCTCCAGCCTCGTCTCTCTGTCTCTGGCTGCAGAGATAGGGCTGACAGGTTGGGCTGTGTGGTTGTTAGCTGATGCCCTTTGCTGAGCAGCAGGTCTTTGGCCCATCTGCCTGGTTCTGCTCGCTTTGAGACAGAGGTTCGCTCCAGATGTCTGCCCACACAGGCCTCCCAAAGCAGCAGAGCAAGCAAAAGCCCTGACATCAGGGATCTTTTAGAAGTTGCTGTTTGGTCACTCATCTAGGAAACTGACCTCCACACTTCAGTTCTTAACTGCATAACTTTTGTGTTATTTACAAAACAATTCATAGAAGCAAACAATGATCCTGAAATTAAATGTTCCTCAAATGTTCTGAGCCTAAATGTATGATTCTAGGGGGGAAGTGACTTCTAGAGAACATTGAGGCTATTGAAACTTTAAAAAGGCTATTCAAACATCTTGCTTCCAAAAGTGGTTATTTAAAGAACCATCCACTGAAAGTTTAACTACTGAACAAACAGTGTTTAGTCCATGTCATCCCTCCAAAGAACTTATATAGGTACCTGTAATTCAGTGAATGTTGTTTTAAGATAAACTAGTAAGCTAGTAAGTAAACTATTGGTTTAATGGGTTAAACTTTCAGTGACTGAATGGATTCTGGTCTTGCAGGACACAAGAGTCTTTGGAGGCCACGCTGCACTCCAACAATAAAGCTTAAGAATAAAACAAAAGACCTAAAAATGAGATTAAACTATATGTCTGTATTAAAGTATATATATTTTTTGTTTACTTATGTTAATGTGTAATTGTGTCTACACTCTTGTGTCATGTAAGGTTTTTATGTAAGAAGGGATACTTTTTTGAATCTGTATTTCTTCTAATTTTTCTCTCATGCCAAGTCAAGTCATAATGCAAAAACAGAAGTAGTCGTGAATAAATGGGAGGGTAAACACTAACATACTACTTGAATGACTGCAGCTATATACCATTTGTCAATAATAACTGCATTTTTTTTTCTTTTTCTCCCTTCCTCTCTCCTCATGTAGTCTACGTTTCCTTTTTTCTTTGCTACCTCTCAAATGACCTGTCCCTCCAAAGTGTGATGTTTGTGTATGTAGAATATCAGGCTGAAAAAAGATATTTCTTCATATTTCTTCAGAATCCACCATTAATTTAGTCGTTTGTCGGTACACTGGCAACATTTGGTACACTTTTCTTGTATCCACACTTGTCTATTTCATCAGTTCTACGTACTATGTAGGTGTGATTTGTAATTTACATTTACAGACTGTCCTGCATCATTAGTGGTCAGTACCAACAGTTGGCAGATTTTGTGTAGGTGATAAATCATTCTCAGTACAGCAGTGTCACTGACGTGGTGGCATCTAAGTATGTGCTGCTCTGGTATGAGTGTCTCACACTTTTTAAACAGTGTGACCATTTACTGTCCACTTTATCAGACACACCTTACCAGCTGATAGACTTTGCAGATGTAAAATTATTGCTAATGATTCATCTGATGCTGCAGGGTTTGTGCTAGCCATCCTCTGGTCTTTCATCAGTGGTCAGTTTCTGTCCCCAGGAAATATAATTGGTTAGTGGACTTTTCTCCGTCCAGCAGTGCCACTGAGATGGTTAGACTCCAGCTGCACTGCTATGTGTGATTCAGTCTGTGCAGCACACATGCTAACATGACAGTACCTTGGCAGTACCCGAGAATCATCCACCACCTAAATAATGCCTGCTCACTGCTGGTTCAATATTTGTTATTTGCCACATACACAGTAATACACAAGGACAACATGTGGCGAAATGTGGCCCTGAAACAGCCATGAGACTCTTGGGGTCTTGACTATCGATAAAAGAGGTAAAGGGATCAAACAGATGAAATTAAGTTGTCATTGTAAACTATACAGTGCATCTATATGGGAGGCAGAGCTGATAAGTGAATGATAAGGGAATCCGTGAATGTTTGCATTTGCAGGGGACTGTCCCAAGTATTTGACGTCCCTGTATAATGCAGATTTATGGTGATACTAATGTTTATTGGCATTATACTTATCATTATTATTATGACCTTTTTTTATTGAGAATACGTTTTCTACCTAAATGCCATGAGTATTGTTTGCTATATGGATGTGACCTTAGAAGCAAAGTCATTGTGGCAGCATTTGTAAACGCTTGCCTGTCTGTGTGTGTGTGTGTGTGTGTGTGTGTGTGTGTGTGTGTGTGTGTGTTACACTAGACCTCAGTAGTTCCCAGTCATTTTCCTGCCGTGAGAGTGCCAAGCACAGTTTGGCCCAGTGTGAGCAGCAAAGCAATCAGTGTCTGTTCTGTACCTGCTTATGTACACATGAGATGACACACAACTCAAGCCTGAGAAAGCCGCTGATTAAAAGATAAAGAGCGAAAGAAGATCGTTCCAGCTCAGGAAGGTTTTAATTGAGGCGCCAACCAGCTCTACTTCGCCAAGTGTCCTTCCTTTTAACTCCCCTGATTTCAACAAAATCCACTGCCAAGGGGACACATAAAAGCCAATGAACTCTCTTCTTTTTACAGCGCTATTTTTACCACCTGAAGACAGGTCCAAATCATTACAATGCACAGACCTTGATAGCAAATGCTCAGTGGCAGTGTTCCAGCCTCCCAAAGTGAAAAGTTTGTAAGTCAAACATAAATCTGCGGAAGACACTCATAAAATGAGAACTGTTTTTGTTAGGCAACACATCCATTGTCCTCTCTGCTCTATCTTTCATTCTTCCATTCGATAGCTGCCCAGCAGTCGGGCAGTCAATGTGCTCTTAAAATTAATGGTGCCAAATAAGGTTTTTTGGAGTGATGCCATAAAAGAATCATCCTGGGTTTCCTGAAGAGCCTTTCAATGGGCAGATTCTTAAATACCGCTGTTGTAAATGAGACGTTTGAATATAAAGAACAGTTTCAGATTTAAAGACATTTAATGTAATTGATTGGTTGCATATCTATTTAAGCTGTCAGTAACAGCTGAGCTCTGCTACATAACACTGACAGTCATGTAATGGTAGATGTATTCATGCCGACCAGAAGTAGAATTCATACTAGATGAAGGTTTTTTAGGCACAGCGGTCCCTGATCTTATGCTTCTCTGATAAACAATGTTTCCTAAATGGTTCTTGATTTAGATGTATGATCCAGTCTTTCATATTATGAAAGTTCACATCTATTGCTAATTTAGGGTTATGAGAGCATCTGCCATTTCCCATTATATGTTATTATATGTTTATGACATGTTTATGTCAATGTTATGTAGCAAGGTCTTATCAAGGTTTTTCTAGAACCACATGTCCAGGTCAATAACCTTTTCAGAACTTTTATTTTCAAGACTGTAACGGAATATCAAAACATTTCACTAGTGAGACTTGTGCTCTGGGGTGCCATGCTATTGCCATGCTATGAACTTGATTTTCCCTTCTATGCACTTCAGTGAACCTTACCTATGCTGGAAGAATTAGATTTTTTAAGGAATTCATATTTTATGAAGCCTGTATTTTCATTTACTTCATTTTCATGTACTTTGATAACACCCTCTGTTAGAGAGTTGTTATCTCTCCTCCCCCTGTTCTTCCCATCTTCTCCACTTTTCTTTCCCCTCATTTTGTTTTGTGCGCTTTGCCACAATAGCAGAGAGGAACTGGCAAAGTTCTCTTCCAATAATCAGTGCCTGTAATTCCTGCAAACAGCTTAGAACCTGGGAGACAGGTTTTTTAATAATGTACTGAATTTCCCTGGCGGGGAACCTGGTTTGTTAATTTTAATTTCATATACCTGACAATCATTTCACATTAAAGTGCATGAATCTCCACTTACCGCATTCAGAGTCATTGTTGATATCTTCTTTATTTGCTGTGGGAAGGTGTTGCATTTGTTAGGGGAATCAGTGCGAGTGGGGATTGTGTTTAAATTGCCTATGCTTGCTCCAGCTCAACAAAGGGAGCAATCAATGGGTGAACACTGCTGCCCCATCTCAGCTTACATGAATCAGCACTTGGTTGGCTAAAACTCCAGCCTGCTTGTGGAGAGTTATTGATGTTACATACAAATTAAAAGAGGTGCTTGTGAGTGACAAGTTATAATTAATGCAAATGAGGTTCCAGCCCATAAAGCACATACCTCAGGCCACTAGCAACTCACATCCTGCATCAAAGTATTTATAGTCTTAACAATTACTGGAACTTAGGGAAAGGTGTGTAAAATCAATATGAAAACATGTCATTGCAGTTAATTGTCTCAATAGTAAAAAAAATAATATTTGTTGAAGTTTAGTCTAAGAAAATAGACATGTATCTATTTATGTTTTTGAATTCAGGAACTTTTATGCAGTCGTGCATGACTTCCGGTTTCACTGGAGTATAAATATGAGGTGACACAGAGGCAAATACCCTCAGGCTGCATCCGGAATTGCATACTACTTGAGTAGGTACTACATTTAAATTAGAACGTACTGCTCTACCGTTAAAACAGTACGTTCTATACAGTATGAATGAGGGCATTATGAATGGAATTCGGACACACTACATTTGCTGTGTTGTCATGTGTCGTAACAACCGTGCATTATGTTTTACCTTTACAGAGGGACTTTTCTCACAAGTGTAATTTAACCACAATGAACGTGTAATTTAACCTTTTCCTTAAGGTACTTACACTTATGGGATAGTGCAGTGCCCATCAAATGCCTACTACAGAATTTGGCTGGAAGCAGTAGGGCTGCATCCGAAATCGCATACTAAATGAGTAGGTACTACATTTGAATTAGAACGTACTGCTCTACTGTTAAAACAGTATGTTCTATACAGTATGAATGAGGGCAGTATGATTGGAATTCGGACGCACTACATCCGTTGTGTTGATGTTGTCACGTGTCATGTGTCGTCACAGCAGCGCATTATTTTTTACCTTTACAGAGGGTATTTACTCACAAGTGTAATTTAACACCAATGAACCTGTAATTTAACCTTTTCTTTAAGGTACACTTGAAAATTTTTTGAATATGCCGTCACCTCTCCCGCTGCCTTATGGGATAGTGCAGTGCCCATTGAATGTCTACTACAGAATTCGGCCGGAAGCAGTAGGTCATCCGGGTACTTCTCACCTACTGTTTTTCCAATACTATGAATTCGGACATACTGCTCACCTCACATACTGTTTTCGCATACTACATAGTATGCGATTTCGGACGCAGCCACAGCTATTTCTGAACATGAAAAACTAAAGAATGCACAAATTAAAAAAAAACCCACAAACAAAGTTGTGTTGAGCTTAATAAATCAGGTTATGGGAATAAAAATGTGTGGAAGTTTAAAACAACCAGAGCTGTGGTGCAGCTCAGTAAGAATGCATATTTATTTAGTTCCCACACATAGTGAGGAGGAAGTTTAGAGAGTCAACCACTATCAAAGTTATAGGTTTACAGAAAATAGTAGCCTTTTGGAGTCGCCAAATTCACCTCATAACAACACATTCTTTTGGAAGACATGCCAAAAGATAGGTGTAACTAAAACTAATCACATCATAAACACCTACCTAGACAATAAAGGAACTGCTTGGTCCAGGTTCCTAACACAGATGAGGCAAATGCTTAAGTGGGTTTTTGAATAAAAAGAAATGATGATACAGAAAAGACACTTTGAATTATCTTTTAGAGTACAAAAGAGAGGACCTGAGACCCTGGAGGACCTAGAGAGAATCTGTATTGAGTGGTGGGCTCAGATTGATCTCTCTATTCACTAATCTTATCAAGCATTATATACTGAACCAAAATATAAACAACTTTTGTTTTTGCTCAAATTTTTTTTTCTACATACACAAAAGACCCATTACTCTCCAATATTGCTCACATATCAAGCCCAAATCTGTGTTAGTGAGCACTTCTCATTTGCCAAGATAATCAATCCCACCTCACAGGTGCTGATTAGATAGCATGAATATTGCACAGGTGTGCCTTAGACTGCCCACAATAAAAGGCCACTCTGAAAAGTGCAGTTTGATCACAGCACAATGCCACAGATGTCCCAACTTTTGAGGGAGTGTGAAATTGACATGCTGATTGACGGAATGTCTACCAGAGCTGTTGCCCATGAATGTTGCCAGTGAAATGAATGTTTATTTCTCCACCATAAGCCGTCTCCAAACGCGTTTCAGAGAATTTGGCAGTACATCCAACCTGCCTCAAAACCGCAAACCATGTGTAATCACACCAGCCCCGGACCTCCACATCTAGCATGTTCACCTCCATGATTGTCTGAGACCAGCCACCTGAACAGCTGCAGCAAAAATTGGTTTGCATAACCAAAGAATGTTTGCACAAACTGTCAGAAACCGTTTCAGGAAAGCTCATCTGCATGCTCGTCGTCCTCATTGGGGTCTGGACCTGACTCGTCATAACCGACTTGAGTGGGCAAATGCTCACAATCGAAGGCATCTGGCACGTTGGAGAGGTGTTCTGTTCATGGAGTCCTGGTTTTCGCTGTTCAGGGCAGATGGCAGGAGATTAGTCTAGATGTTTAGTTTAGAAGTTTATTCATGCTGTCTAATGTCTGGCCTATCGTGTGGGTGAGTGGTTTGTCATTTTATTAACGGCATTTTAAAAGCAGAGAGATATTGTGACAAGATCCTGAGGCCCATTGTTGTGCCATTCATCCACGATCATCACCTCATGTTGCGGCAGGATAATGTACAGCCCCATATTGCAAGGATCTGTACATGGTTCCTAGAAGCTGAAAATATTCCAGTTCTTGCATGGCCAGCATATTCGCCGGACATGTCACCCATTGAGCATGTTTGGAATGCTCTGGATCGGCGTATACGACAGCACATTCCAATTCCTGCCAATATTCAGCAAGTTTGCACAGCTATTGAAGAGGAGTGGACCAAAATTCCACAGCCCACAATTAACAACCTGACCAACTTTATGTGAAGGACATGTGATAGATGTCCGTCACAATAGATACTGACTGATTTTCTGACCAACCCCCAGTAAGACAAAATCAGCACCTTGATATGCCACACCTGTGAGGTGGGATGGATTATCTTGCAAAGGAGAAGTGCTCACTAACACAGATTTAGACAGATTTGTGAGCAATATGGGTGTTTAGTGTATGCAGAAAATGTTCAGCTCATGAAAATTAGGAGCAAAAATGAAAGTTTATATTTTTGTTCAGTGTATGAGGAGATTCATTGATTCGTTGTTATTGTTTGCTGTTTGGCTTAGGGACGATATGCAAGTAATGAATGGTATTGTGTATGTTTAAAATATTATATTTTCTCAGCTTGGGAGATCTTTTTTGAGATCTTTAAAATAATCTTTACCAAGATTGCCAATAATCAGGGAGCTGATCGCACGCATTAAAATATAACGGAATGTTTGCAATATATCATCATTGTCTACGGTTCTCAATGCATCATTATGATGAATACAAAATGTATTAGAAAAATATTATTCATCTTCAGAAACGTGTTATATCTGAAATTGGTACAAATGGATGCGCAGTCTTTTGGAATGAAACACTTAAATTACTCCATAAGTTAAGTGCGATTAATAATTTGCATGTTTATGTATAGTGGCAACTGACAATTTTTAAGGATTAATTAGCAAATTTTGTATAATATGATGGATTTGTTATTCTCTGTTTTCCATCTTTCTCTAAGGATGCTCTGTTCAAAAATGCAGCATGATCAGTTGTTATAATATGACATTAACAAAAGCACAATTATAGAATCATACCCATTTCACTACAGATCTGCCTCTACAGCCAGCGCTGAAAAAAAGAGAGTGAGAGGAACCTACTATTTATTTCATCATGTTGCAGATAAACAAAGCAGACTTGTGTCTGGCCTCTGTTCTCTAAGGACTGCCCTGAGCATTAGCATCTTCTCTCTGCTGCCTCCTCATCGTTTTAATGCAGCCGTTGATCCGCACACAGAGTTTCCCTCCTCTACATCTAGGTCTCAGTCTACCTCCTTTTACATACCTTTTTCCTACACTTTCTTTAACCTCTCTCTCTCTCTCTCCCTCTCTGTCTGTCAGACCTTGCGAGAGACAGCGAGAGAGTCTGATGCTGGCACTCGTCTCTGCTTGATCACTCCCTTCATGCCAACAGGCCCACAGCGTGCTGAGGGCCCGCTGTCAGCACACAACAGCTCAAACACACACATACTCTTTTAGTCTCGAAGAAGAGGCAGGAAAGAACCAGAGACACTGTTGCACAGAGCTCTCATATACACATGGATGTGCCATATACTTTCTTTCTTGTACACAGAATTGTATGGGATACAGCTAAAAAACGCAGTATATGTATGGAAGCTGAAGAACTGTGTCAGCGGTGATGGTTTTATTAGGTAGTTGTATTATGCTGCTCTTGACAAATACAGTCAACTTGTAAATCAGAAAGGAGAAGTGATGCGTGCATACATTTCTCATCAGTTTGCCTTCATATATTTATAATCAGTGGTCACAGTGTGGTTAGGATTTTAAAAAAATGTGACACATTGAGAAGTAAAATTTTATTTATTATATTAAGATATATTTAAGTATATATTTATATATGCAGTACTGTGCAAAAGTCTTAGTCATCTTCTGCCAGCAAAAACACAGCTGAATATTACAATAAATGCAAACAAACAAAAAAGCAGAAAAAGGTAGTCAATATTTTGTGAGCTGGGAAGAAGAACACAGGTTTGGATCCAAGTTTCTGCTCAGTGCCTCCAGTCATTGGGTGAATGAATAAAATTCCATAATCAACACCTAATTTAATCTACTGCAGTAAAAAAGAGCTAACCCAGGTATTTGATTTGTTAGTATTTGTTTGGATTTGTAATCCTATTCGACTCCACACTCCACTTCTTTTGTTCCTTCAACATTTTTTGTTATATTAATCTACAATGTAGAAAATAATAAAAACAAACATATATATGTATCTATATGTATTCCTAACGTTCACAATTTCATAGTACACTAACATCCATTTATGGATTATAGAGTTCTATATCTTTTTACATTTTCACAATTCCATGATTTCATATATGCATTCTACATTAGTGCATATCCACCATTTTCAAGATTGAAAGTGTAAATGTTTTCTGTCTTTTCCATTTAGAGACTCTTATTCTTCACTATTGTGCCGAGAATCATTTTACTTCTGTATTTCCTGCATCTTAATTTGGCCACCTGCCAGGTGTCTTCTCAGATGGCACTATCAATAAGGGACGACTCCACCTGACTCAGCAGCCGTAACTCAGTATGTGTGTGTGTGTGTGTGTGTGTGTGTATGGACTTGTGGATGAATAGACTGAAGAGTAAGGGGGTAGTGAAGTCCGACAGTCATTGTCATTGATTGGAGCGTTATGAACGGAGCAGGTTATAGTGTAAACAGGTTTGTGTGTGTGTGTGTGTGTGTGTGTGTGTGTGTTAAAGCGAGAGTGAGGAGACAGAGCTGATTATAGGTTTGTGCTGAAGAGTGGCAGAATTTTGCAGCCAAGCACTGTCTCCCTCTCACAGACCTATTATCTGCATAATGCATTAAGTGGGCCATGTCCTTATGCCAGAGAATAGTCTGCGCTTACGTAAGGCTGGGACTTGCTGTGCCCTTGACTGCTGGCCCATGTTCAGATTTAAGCCTCCGTCCATGGACCACTTGAAATTCAAACTATTTTTAGTAGTTTCTTGGATCCCTCAGCAAGTAAGGTTATGGCCTAATAATAATAATAGGGACATTATTAAATTATATATAAAGACAATCTGATGGATATACAAGGTTTTGGTATGACAGCAACAGTAAGCATGGGTATCTATGTTTGAAATGATAGATTTGTGAAATAAGTTAAGGTCTTTCTTCAAAAGGCTAGAATCCCAGCAAAGAACTACATTTTAAGACCTGGCTTCTCTTATCTAAACACATTGTGCACAGACATGCCCTGAACCCAGATGCAGGGGATATGTTTGGACTGACAAGGTAGATTGGCTGTCGTTTATTGCCAAAGTCAAACCTGCCATTAAAGACCCAGCACAGTTGATCCAGGGATTTTCGTATTTCAAGTGATTCCTTACAAAACCTTACAAAAACTCTTTTATACATTATGTTTTCTCTGTCATCCTTTCTCATTTCACTGTGTAGACATGAACCCAGAATGGGGGCAGCTGGTAGCCTAGTGTTTAGGGCATTCTTCCTGCGACCAGAAAGTCTGGGTTCGATTCCCAAGAACGCCAGGCACCACTGAGGTACCCTGAGAAAGGTACCGTTCCCACACACTGCTCCCCGGGCGCCGTGTTCCTAGCTGCCCCCTGCTTCACTTGGTGAATGGGTTAAATGCAGAGGAAGTATTTTGTGCTGTTCACACTGTGTGCTGTGGTGTGTTCACGTATGACAAATGGACACTTTTATATATTGTATCAATTTTGACTGACAGCTCCTGCATCCAACCTAACAGTCCTGTTTAGTTTCAGACATGGGGCAGAACAGTGTTAATAAACATTACTGTACCCTGTTACTGTGGGCCCACTGTGTGATGTGAAACAGTGAGTTGATTTTACAGTTCAGGAATATGCAGTACAAGATGGACTCTGATTCACTGTTGTCAATGATTCCAAAAATGTGGTTAGAGCGCAGTGTTAGAATATTAAAAAAATTAGTGATGCTTTTATTCACTTCTTGGTGCATAACAAAATCTGTAATATAAAAGGATGCATATAACCACAGACTTGCTACATGGTTTTGAGTAAGATGGAAAAACACTGTGCTGAGCCATTATATGATCGGTGAGAATCAAATTCACACATTTTTACCTCCTATCCCAATTGTGGTAGACATGTGGCCGCTAATGCAGCACCCAGTTTGTTTTCTATGACTCAGTAAGAATTGTGAAAGGCTATAAAAGTGAAGCTTCATCACTACATCACTTCATCACTACCCTCTACATTAATGTATCAAATTATGCCTTTACTCAGCAAATACAAGTATAAAATATTCCACATCAGTTCATTACCATAAAAAAGCACAGGTAGTCACAACATAAATTTTATCCTAAACAACAATAATTTTGTAATTATTAAATAACCTTTCCATTTTTTTGGGGGGGGGGGGGTCTTTGGGCACTCTTCAGCAGTGAGACTTCTCTTAGAAGAAGAGATTTTCAACCATTCCTCGATACAGAATGAAAAGAAAGTCCTCTCTTGTGTCCTGTCCTCTTGAGCTCAGTCCTTAAATGAATTGAGGCCAGGGGAGTGGGATGGGAATAGCTTGATTGTTTAGCCATTTTTTGAGTTGATTTTGATGTGTGCTTTGGATCTTTGTCCTGCTAGAAGTTTTAGCTTCTTGGCAGAGGCAGTCAGATTTTGATTTGAAATTATCTGGTGATTTAAAGTTCCAGTAGTGTCTGGCCTAATTCATGCTCTTTTGCTTGAAATCAAGTTTTTTTCTGTCATACCTTTCAGTTTGTTGGTATGGAAGACATCATGTGGTGAGTTTGTAAACATAATCACCCACTGATGCAACCAAACTCTCATTTTGAAACTGTGGTTTTTGAAGATAGTTTTGCTTCTCTGGCCATCATCCTCACAGTGGCTGTTGACAAAAAAATCACCATTTGTCCTCTTTTAGACTGATTCATGTTAGGTTCTTCATGACCGCCCTAACTGCTGATGCAGGCATTTATAGTCAAGCAGCTATTTTGTTGTATCCATTCCTTGATTTTGTACAAGTCAAAGAACTTGTTCAAGAATGAGATTTGGGCTCTGTGTCCCCTTATTTTAATACACCAGTGGAACAGGACATCATTGATGACTGCTAAAAAGTTCTTGAAGGCTGACTACTAATTAGTTTAATACGCCTGAGAAGACTTTACAATTCTTTCAGGCACAATTTTTGGGGTACCAATCATGATATAGGTGGTTTTGTTGCTTCAAAGAAAGTTATTTTTCTTTTTTCAATATTATGATAACTGAGTGCATTTTTAAATATATAAACCTTTATAAAAAGATTCATCTCTAGCAGGTGTTCCAGTGATTCCACAGGATATTGCATTGTGTGCTAAATTGTATCAGGATGTCTGTGCCATAATAATGAAGAGTTGGTTACAGGTTGAGCAGGTTGAAAAATGTTTTGGGGGTGTATTTGCTGAAAGGTTTTGAAGACCTTTGACTTCTTGTGTTAGTAATGTTAGCTTTGTAGCTTGAGCTAAATGCGAACACTGAGGATGTCTTGGTTGGCTAACTTCAGTAGTAAATGGAAAATTGCTCTTTTTTGCTGACCTTTCCTTTTAAATGTTCTCCAGTTAAATAATTTAAGCTCTCCAAATCAAACAGCAGGTTTCTTATTAGTCTGTAGGTTAATATCTGGTCGCCCTTTGTCTCTGTACCAGCAGTGATGGATGACAGGACCAACACCACCTGGAGCCTGCCAGCATTTATGAGACACAAGAGCCTTAACCAGAGTAACTGAAAGCGATCTTTAGGTGATGATCAATCATGCTGCACCCATATGAATGGCTCATTCATTTCCTTTCTGCATAAGCTAAAAGGAGTATCAATGTCAAAAGTCCCATTTCAAGTTTGCAACAATAAAGCAGCAAAAACAATACAGACAATATGGTGACAATGATTGCATGACAAGCAATAACATGACTGTGCACAAATAAGTTGCCAGCTACTCCGTAGACTGCAGTTTGTGAGTACATTCAGAGGGCGAATAGTTTCTGCAGTGAATCCGTATCCCTGCATACAGCTGGAAATTGATCGCTCTAAAGTCCTGCAGAATTTCCAGCACTCACGTCAAGCATCACTGAAATGTCAGTATGTCTCAGTGCTTTTTATTGAAAACAGTATTACATACTGTTCTCTATAAAAAGGACAAAAGTACTGATAAAATTCATGCATTAAAATAAGGTTGCTATTAGGGATGAGCGAATACAGCATTATCTGTATCTGTATCTGTATCCGTTAACCATATGAATGATCTGTATCCGTATCTGTACTCGGACCGGGCGGGGCCTAACCCAGAAGTGGGCGGGATTTAACCTGAAAGTGGGTCGGGTTGTCTTGAAATGGGCGGGGCTTTA
>JBBPDH010000007.1:8113622-8124054 GCA_037974565.1 Clupeocharax schoutedeni
CTATATACTGTGCAGGTACATAGAGAGACGAGACGACGTGGCTCCTGTTATAACAAACAACAAAACAGATGGGAACAGGGAAGGTCTTGGTTATTCCAGCGAGACAATGCCCAACAGCATTCTGCACATATTACCAGCATGGCTGTGTTATAATAGAGCCTGGATGCTAAACTGACCTGTAGACAGTCCAGACCTGTCTCCCACTGAAGAACAAAACATAACACAACATAAATTCCCAAAAAATTAGAGTGTGTACAATTGGTCTCATTTACCAGGACTGGGGACACTTTAAAGGAGCTGAATTTAATTCAAAAATTAGATTGAGAGTCTGGATACTTTTGGATATAATGTATGCCCACATCACTGTTTTATTTAAATGACTCTACATTGCATTGTTTTAAGGTATGGCATTCTAGTGGATCCCATACAAGTGGTGTCTTTGTTCCTGAAGGACCCCTACAGCTGGCCTGCTGCTTGCCTAGTAATTGGTATGTAAATTGATATCATGCATACATTTGATTTGTGCAGCTGTTATAATAAGACTAATGAACTTAGACTTTTCTTAGATTTCACTTACAGCTTAACTACAAATAAGGCACATATAAAATAGTGCTGTGTATTTGTGATAAATGTTATAAAAACTGCTGACAGTCATCATCAGGTCAATTTGAAATGAGTGATTGCTTTTTTTAATGCATAGACAAAAAATCACTTCCCCTTTGGTTCTTCAAATCAATGTAGTGTGATGTTTGTCAGACTAAAATAAAGCGGTTTTAGTAAATCAGCTCCACATTTGGAACACTGTTTCCAGAAGATGCAGTTCTGTTTCAGTTGTGTGTTACAAAAGCAGTTATTCTGTTACTGGCGGAAGTGTGCGCAAGCTCGTTTAGAAGTAAGTGTTTCTGTTATCTTTACTTCCCTTAGTCTCTGCTAGGCACGCACTTCCAGCTCCGTTGTTGTCTTGGCAGCTGCTATAGTGATGTTATGTCAGTGCTTGCCACACATATGGCGTGTGTGTGTGTGTGTGCGTGCGTGCGTGCGTGTGTGCGTGTGTGCTTGTGTGTGTGTTTGAACTTGGAAGTGTGTGATCCCTCCTGTCACAGGGTTCATTCTAAGGGCAGAATGTTGACACTTTTCTGATTAGTAGTATATTATACATGCCACTCAGGGTTGTTTTAGATTTATGTTGGAGTATACAGATACAGGGTCCTATCTGTACATGGATATGAATGTGTAGCTGGGAAAAAAATCTGACACAGGTGAGGTGCTCGATTCTCTGGTCTTACTTTGAATCTTTTTTTGTTTTCTTCTGTTGTTCTTTGTTTTTGTCTGGATCTTGCACAGTCAATATGGCTACAGATACAACAGAGATACACCTATTAGTCTACAATGTACTCCCATGTTACTGTTTTTAGCTTGGGACCCGACATGGCCAAGGGAGAGGAAAAGCAAAAAATGCAACTCAAAGCAGCAGCAGCCCCAAGGGAACGGAGCTGGAGTCAAGAACAGGCTGCAGGCTCGCATACACCATGCACCCATGCCCAGTGTCTTGCTAGCCAATGTTCAACCCATCGAGAACAAGCTTGATGACCTCAGGGCCACAGTTCAGTTCCAAAGGGACATTTGGGACTGGAACATCCTCTGCTTCACTGAGGCATGGCGGAACCCAGCAGTACTGGAAAACACGGTACAGCCAGCAGAGTTCATTTCGGTTTACCGCAAAGACAGAACAGTGGAGTCGGGGCCGACGAGAGGAGGTGGAGTGTTTTTCCCCTCACACACTTTTGCTCACAGATGACCTCAGCCATCCCAACAATGGACTCTTCTCCCTTTCGAGGTCAGGAAAGTGCTACCAGTCCCTTAAAGCCAACAGAATGAGGAGAGAATGAGGGCTATGAGAAGGAGCTTCTTCCCTCAGGTCATCCAGCCCTGAATCCGGACCCCTCCCCCCTTTATACATTATTTAAATTAGTTATTTCTATTCATTTTCTCTTAATCCTGATGGTTGGGCACCGTACAGCAGCAAGCATTTCACTGGCATGTCGTACTATGTGTGATTGTGGATGTGACCAATAAAATAATTCTGCCATTATAAATATAGATGGATTCAGACGGATTCAACAGATGGTTTCATTTCATATATGGCAAAGGCATGTTAATAAAAACGCATTTTAACTGTGTATGAAATAGCTGTACCATCAAAATGTATTTGTTGTATTATTTTAAGTTACCACATTTTGACAATATATAGAGATAATGCAATTATCAACACGGTTTCCCCACTTTGTTTGTAACTTTTATGTAATTCTCTCTATTCCAGTTTCAAATGTGTTCATATTCGTGGCGCTGTACACAGAGAGGAAATTAGCCATGGTGAGATATACTCAGCTGCACTGAGACAAACATAGAAGTAAAGGCACTCTACCATTCACAGGATGATGTAATGAATGAATGAATTTTGATGCATAACAATTTTGATGATTTTGCATAATCTTCTGCACTACCCTGTTATAGTTCCAGTTGTGCTATTAGCTTGTTTTAGGATATTGGGGAACATGAGCAATGTGCAAAGGTTACGGCATGATATTGACATTATATTTATCAGTTATTTAAAAATCAAACTGTACACAAGACATTGCCTACACATGCCACATTTAAGTTTGTTCCCTGTGAAGGAAGTGTTAACTTATTTTAACTTAAAAATTCACCAGTATATGTAGTTTGATTGGGAAACTCCTTGCTGCGTACATTGATAGTAAATACACTTATGAATGATCATGTTTGATTTTCTGTTTTTTCATCCAGGGTACCTTCAGTGAAAAGCTTGGCCTGCTGATTCATGCGACTAACTTGTCTGTTATCTTGTGTTTTCCAATGGTCACTGTGCTCGTGGTGTCTTCTGTAACACCAGGTGAGATGTGTATTATCATGCACATACACGTACCGGCAGTGGCACTTTCTCCTGGGTTTTTCTTTACCTATACAGTTGCTTTGAGTGCTCTTCTTACAAATTCAGTGATCCGTTAACTCATTAAATTCCCATTGTTACTATGTTCTTTGACCGATTAATCAGTAGATACATGCAGAATAAGACAAACTATTTTTTAATTAATATGTTCTTTTGAAATTATAGAAGAGAGGAAAATAGCTTGAACCTGCTGGCAGGTCCTTGGCGTTTAAGGGATCAAGGCTGTGTGGAATGTGTAAAACTGAATAAACTCTAGCCACAGCTAATCCGTTTCTAATTCATCAGCATGTGATTTCCAAACAGTGTATTCTCTAAACATCTAACAACCATGTAAGACTGCAGCTCCTAGCTGAGTGTATTCATATCTAAGGCACCACATGAGAAGCTAATAGGCAACAGGACATTTTAATTTACCAAATAAAACATTTTATTTCCATTTAAATGTACAATAGTAAAATCAAATGCAAATCAATTAAACTAACAAATTCAGAATTGGTTGGGTGTGAATGAGAGGATACTCGAGCTACATCTAAAGGGCTGTATGTGTGCATAAGAAAGTAAGCCACCGAAAAAAGAAATGCTACCAAGAACTGTGTGTCATTTCCAAGCATTCCTTAATCACAGTTAAATATTCTGGGTAGTTATTGTGAAGTGCTGTTAAAGCTACACAGCCCTTATGCATACATGATTGTTTGGGCTGCATTTCTAAAGAATCCTATAAAAGCAAATGTCAAGACTAATGCCAAAACCTGTCTAGCAGGGAATGTACTGCCTCATTTCCTCCGGTCCATACCTTTTTCTGGCACTCCTGTTCTTTCTCATCTGTTAGCACGACGGGAGGTGACAAAGACACTCCATCTGTCGAGGTTGTGCTGCACGCCACCCTCCTGTATCAGACAGTAAGGTCAACAGAAAGGCCATCGGTGCTGCTGCTGGCATTACAGCCCAGTCCGAGTGGCTCTCTCTGGGGCAGAGTTGTCCTCCAGAGCCCCTGCACGCACCATTTCCACCTAGCATATGGCTGCTATTGATAAAGCAGTAGTGGGCCACATGCATGCAGCATGCGGTGCCAGTATTGGGGATGGAGAATGAGTTTAGACGAGTAAGGTTGTGGGAATGTTTATGGCATACAAACAGTCTTGATAAAAACCTTGGAGAATGCTATAGTGTCTTGCTGGACCTGACGCTTTGCTGATGGACACAGTTTCAGTTTGTGGCTGAGAAGAGTAGAGTCTCTGCAATATTCAAAAATTCTGTATGTGATTTGCATAAGCTTACCTTAGTCACAAAGGGCAGCATTGTACGTCTTTGGGGGAGTTGCTCCTGAGTGTTATGTTTATTACATTGTGTTTATTTAAGCATAGATGTAATGTTAACTTCTTCAAACTGTATTATAAAGTCAGCTCACATGTTGTTTGCTCTTGATTTTACTCCTGTTTCTGTATGTAGTTGGTGGTGCATTTTCATTGGGAACGTACACCATCCTGTTTCTGAAGTTGTACTCCTATAAAGATGTGAACAAGTGGTGCCGAGAGAGGATACGAGCGAAGGCC
Source organism: Clupeocharax schoutedeni (assembly GCA_037974565.1). Taxonomy (NCBI): domain Eukaryota; kingdom Metazoa; phylum Chordata; class Actinopteri; order Characiformes; family Alestidae; genus Clupeocharax; species Clupeocharax schoutedeni. The sequence goes on from JBBPDH010000007.1 coordinate 8,118,144, forward strand.
CGCAGCCTGTCGAGATCATTATCATGTAAGTGCACTGGCAGTTACTACCTCCATACAGTCCACTGCTGACCATACAGACCGACTAGTTAATTACAAGTCTGATTTTTTTTTCTAAATCAACAAGATCGCACAGTGATAATGTAGGAATTGCGTATAAAAACTATAGTTATTGCATCAAGCAGCTGCAGCTTTATCAAAAGGACCCTAAATTTTCTGGCTGCTTGACTGTATGGCCAATAACAAGCAACTGTCTACTCACATCTCCATCCTACCATCGTGTGTCTCTATCTGAGCTGAAATGGCACTTGTGACACATTTTTTCCAGATTTGTTCTCTCTGTCTGGCCAGAGAGCTATAATTTTTTGAAGAGAACTTGTTGTGCCAAGTCTATTCAAGCAGGTCATTTATATTGCCCTCTGTCAGCCTAAAAAATAAGCCTGCACTTCATAGCCAACAGCATTTGAGGCTTATATATAGATTTCACAACCAAATGGCTGAGAACTGTATAAAGTTTCAGTGGTTCATTTGTTTTCTTGATTTAAAGATGGGGTCATTGATTTTGGAAGTTCAAAAGTTATCTGAAGTTTGTTGCAGCTATATGTCTTAAATTTTACAACCAAACAAATACCACCCCTCTAGTCTCGCCTCCAAAACACACGTTCTGCCGAGGCACGAACGCTCGACTGCTGGTCCTAATTTGGCTGTAATTGATAGGCACACATAAAATAATGCAGACATTATCATTGCAGCTAGCTACTTAACATAGTTGGATTAAGAGCTTTAGAGCCCAGAACACACTTAATTAGCTTCAGGCTTTATACAAAATAACAACCTGTATAGCAGATATAGAGCAGGTTTACTTTTCTTGCAAATTGGGCCACACCAGTGTTGACTTTTTGCTCTAGAATGGCCATTCTTTCTTGTCCTGGTTTGTTTGGCAGCGTTATCCAACATAAGTAGTGTCAGGAAAGACAGTTTGGGTGTGGATTTCTCTGCCATTATTTTTACAAACCGAACTAATCAGCTGCCGCTTTGGGTTTTATCAGAAATCAGTTTTGTTGCTTGCTAGCTATTAGGCCAGGCTATTAGGCAGTGCTCTGTACTGTGCATGAATGATTGACAGATACATGACTTTGTCTTGATGGGTTGAATAATGGTGGTCCACTTAATTGGCTTGTTTTCTCTCGTTTACAGAGCCTGTGGTAGCAACTAATAGGCTTAAGAGACCCTAAATCGATTTATACTTAAAATCTAATGACCACACCTTAATTCCTACATCTCCTACAATATTATAGTTCACCTAGAGCAGAGATACAGCAGCAGTATGAGGCAAAAACCTAGACAGTACCACTATTCCGTCCACATTTCTTAAGATTTCCCAGGTGTAAATGAACTCATATCCATTCACGTGTCCCCTGCATGCGACAGGTCCATCTACTCAATCGACTGACGGAGTAGTGCATGTATCCTACCCTGGAAACCTCACTATCAAAGGTGAGTAATGTGCTTTTCATACTGACTCTGCCATTGTCGTATGTCATAATGTTAGATTTTTCATTTGTAACATCTTTAGTCTGTATTTTCTCTTGTGCCATTTTTTACTGGTGCAGAATTTAAATAAGCATCACGTCTCCTTTATCTTTCAGATTTGTATTATTTTGTTTTCGCTCCCACTTTGTGCTATGAGCTGAATTTTCCCCGTTCTCAGTCCGTGCGTATGGGTTTCCTGCTCAGAAGGCTGTTTGAAATGGTAGGCGTCAACCAATTTTACTTCTTTTACAGTTTTACAGTTTACCTGTCAAATGCTGTTTTCTGCATTTGCCAAAGGATATACCACTCATTGCCAATATGTCTGTGTCTGTCACAGTTGCTTCTCACTCAGCTGTTGGTTGGCTTAACACAACAGGTATGTGTCACATTATTTTGATGATGGTAAGGTACACAAGTTTGGGAAATGAACCTTGGATTTCATAAAGTTCTCATTTCTACTTGTGTTGTCTCTTGTTGTTCTCAAGTGGATGGTGCCAGTCATACAAAGTTCAATGAAGCCACTGCAGGTATGCAACTCTATTTTGATTGTTCAGTCACTTTTTCTTGATGCAGCAAAAGCACTCAAAGCTTTAATTAACCTGATTCCTTATACCTTAAAAGGACATGGATTACTCGAGAATGATTGAGCGCCTGCTCAGGCTAGCTGTAAGTATTAGACTTGGTTTTGCACATTATTACAGTAACAGTTTGCAACAGTATGAACTGAGGAGAAAAAGGCATGAATGAATACAAAACCCTGCATGTCATCTTTTATCTGCATCAAACATCAGGTACCCAACCACTTTCTCTGGCTGATATTCTTCTACTGGTTTTTCCATTCATCCATGAATTTTGTGGCTGAGCTTCTGAGATTTGGAGACCGAGAATTCTACAGAGACTGGTGGTATGTCTTTGTGAATTTAGGTGATTTGGGTATACATTTATAGTGTAATTGTTAGCATATATCCTCTACTGTATCATTCATACTGAATAGATTTGTTGAGAAGATGAACTGAAATGCTTGTATGTATATATATGCATATGTTTATGTCTTGCATTTTATGTCATTTTTTCATTTTCTTTCAATTCTCTTTAGGAACTCAGAGACTGTAACATATTTCTGGCAAAACTGGAACATCCCTGTTCATAAATGGTGCATTCGGTAAGTGACTTAAGGCTTTCAGAGGAGTGCCGACAGCTGCAGAGAGGCTGGATAAAACACCGCGCAGTGAAGCGCATAGCGACTGTAATGAAGAGACACTATAATGTGATCTGTCTGGCACATTATGTATGGTTATTTGCTTTGTTGACTGACTGTTTATTCTCTCGCTTTCTCCTCAAAGACACTTTTACAAGCCTTTGCTGAGAAAAGGGACCAGCAAGTTAGTGAGCCAATCAGCAGTATTCTTCGCCTCAGCCTTTTTTCATGAGGTGAGGTGAACACAAATCAAATGTTGTTTAGAATATTGAATCACCTCATTTCCATCCAAGTGAACGAGTCGTTCAGGGTAGTAAGCACAGTTTACAAGGAATCTAAATCTAAATTCACGGCAACGTTGGAGTGGATGAGTTTTCAGCCATCACATAATGTAGGTCTTCCAAAATTTATCAACGAAGCGTTCATGCCACAAACATGAAAAAGCCTTGAATGCAGACTGTTGGGATATAGAATGCAGTATAAAGTATAAAAGGCTTTGTGTTATATGACTGGGATTTCTCTGTGCTTTAATTATGCTATTGACATCCTTATCAATATTGTAGTCAGAATAATCTCTGTCATAGTCAGAAGAATCAGAATTAGAAAACTTTGCTGATCCACGCGTTTTAAGCACCACATTTTGATTTGTTTAAACACTATAAATAAATGCCTACCTTGTGAAAGAGTTAAATGTGGCCACTCCTGAGGCTGTGTGTCCCCTGAGGCATAGAGACAGGTGTGTGCAGTATTTGGCTGCTATCTGCTGCTCTTCAGCGCGGCTGAAGGTTAGAGTGGAGGGATGTAGTGGATGAGGAGTGGTGTAATGCAGCGTGGTATCTCACTGCTGCTCTCTGAGATAAGCGCTGGTTTGAAAAGAGCGGACAGGAGAAGCAGAAGACGGCGTGTCTGAGCTACAGGTGCATCTAGATACCACAGTAAGCCCACAGGCCTGTTCAGATGCACTCACCTTCAGAGGACATTTTAGAACGCGCTCAGGCAGCACTGCAGTAAAAGGGATCTAGAATGCCCTGCACCACTAGATGAACCAAATGCAAAACAGAGCCAGCAAAAGAATGTGCAACCAATTAGCTGGGAATTCGCAGAAGGTTCAATGCAGAGTTTGGATTGGTTTGGTCTACAAGTGGAATGTGACTCAATTTGCATAACTCAGAGAACTGACTGTGGAAGCCGTTGGCTTTATGTCTTGCCATGTTTGTGTGGTTCTGTTAAGCCAACTGGATTCTTTCTAAAGCACCAGAATCCATTTCGCCACTTTGTTTCTTGGCAATGAATGTCTGGTCATAATTGTCATTGCTTCTGTCTGTGTGTGCGCACGTGTGTGTGTGTGTGTGTGTGTGTGTGTGTGCGTGTGTGCGTGTGTGCGTGTGTGCGCGTGTTTGTGTGTGCGCGTGTTTGTGTGTGTGTGTGAGAAGTATCTTGTCAGTGTGCCTTTGAGGATGTTCAGACTGTGGGCATTCATGGGGATGATGGCTCAGGTAGGAACTCCAATCACTTACTAAACACTTATTTATTTTGGGACCAATAGTTACTCCTTAATAAAATAAGGGATGTGTTGCACCCTTAATATAATAAGTGTTGCTGTAAATTGATTTGATAAACTAGACGTTGTATGGTAACTGTACTTGCTGGGTTTCTGAAAGAGAGATGTGGAAAAGGTTAAGCTATCACAGTGACATATTAAATTAACTGTAGACTCTATACTGCCAAGTATTATTTACTGCTTTTGCAGTCTTGTGTATGTGTATACAAAGATGCATATGAATGTATACAACTTGCTAAACTTAAAAATATATTTATTACAGCTTCCGTTGGCATGGTTTGTGGGCAGATTTCTCAGGGGAAACTATGGAAACGCTGCAGTTTGGCTGTCTCTCATAATAGGCCAGCCTATTGCTGTTCTCATGTACGTCCATGACTACTACGTCCTCAACCACCTGGAGGAAACCGCAGATCCGGGGGCTTTATAAAGCTGCCGTGAGCCTCACTCCGCCGTCCATGCCTCTCAGCTGACATGTCCAAGAACAGCACCTTTAATGACTCATGGGGAACAGTATCTATCCACTCTTTAAGTGGTGCATTATTGAGATTACATTGCTCACATCACTACCACAAAGACGTACTGTATTTTTCTTTGTAGGCTTGAAATGTTAAAATGCAATTGCCGTAATTTTTTAAAGAATATTTTTAAAGGTAATTTATGTAATAGGTACTTTTGCAAAGGGACACAATTTGAAAATCGTGTACACAAACTGCCATTGATGAGATGCTTTGATTTATTTTTTATGAAACGAAATGTTTTTTTTTTAAATGTGTTAATTTTTAATGGAATGGAATATTGTTGTTTGTTTACCAGTGTAATCTGTCCCACTTTGGGCTTGTGTGGGTGTGTGTATGTGTGTTTGCGAATCTAGACGCTTAATTGCGTGAACTCAACCAAGTCAGGGAGTGCCACCTACTGGTGTCTCAAGAGACGTATAAAGCCTGTGAATGAAGCTCTTTGGCCATGTAATTATTCCTTTATGTGGAGACATTCATCAAACATAATTATATTCCACAGAATACCGGACGCGCTGTAATCTCCGACTGTGCTATTTTCTGCAGATTTGGTCCTTTTGGAGCCATTTGTTTTCAAGATGATGAGGGTGCCAGATCCAGCCCAATCAGTGCGAGTGTGTGATAAATGGCTTTGGAGATAAGTCCTGTAATAGCTGCTGCTTGTAGTGTATAAGCGTCCTATCAGCCGCGCGGTGATGCAGGCATGCTTTAAGCTTCTGCACTATCTTAAAGGCTGATTGGACAGTACAGCAGCACGCACTGTTTAGAATACACGGCTGCGGGCTCGAGGTGGAAGAATGATTACAGTACAGGGAATCAATGCCATCGATGCAGAGATGCAGTTTATCTATTTAACCAGCAGGCCTATGCTTTACATCAACTTTAGTGTATATCCTAAAGTTCTGCAACTTATTGTGCTGCTTGCCAGCTTCTACAGGGCAATAGAATGGATGGACTAGGTGTTTGTTTAGTGGGGTTCGATTTAAAGTTGCTCAAAGCTAAATAGCCTGTGTGCATTCAGTTATTTCATGTTGCATATTTGTGTACTTTCAATTGTTTATATTGGCATGTCTTTCTTTCTTTCTTTCTTTCTTTCTTTCTTTCTTT
>JBBPDH010000007.1:8141728-8169415 GCA_037974565.1 Clupeocharax schoutedeni
AAGAGCCATTTGGGAGCCGTAAGAGCCGGCTCTTTTAAGGGAGCCGAGCCAAAAGAGCCGAACTTCCCATCACTAGTATAAGCCTGGTTCAGGATTGAACTTTTCAGGGCTGGGTTAAACAAATCCACAAGACTGGTTTTTAAAGTCTAATACAACCTGACACAGAAATCAGGTCTAATACTGTCATGGCTTTTATAATTGTATTTCCATGGTTTTTTTTATTTGATTTAATTTTTAACACAAGCGCACTTCTCAAAAACTGATATATTGAACCTTTTTTTTTTATTATTAATTTTTTTTTTTTGTCCAGGTCTTCCAGAGCAGTACTATAGTCTAACATGGTTCCTCAGTCCAATTTTGGGGTTGATTCTCACACCTCTGATTGGCTCAGCCAGTGACCGCTGTACCCTCAAATGGGGTCGGAGGAGACCCTTCATTTTGGCTCTCTGTGTAGGAGTGTTGATAGGTGTGGCGCTGTTTCTCAATGGATCTCTAGTGGGTGAGTTTTTCCTGTGATTAATTTACTACATTTTCATGTTAGTTTTTCATCGACATGTTCTGTTCAAAATTTTACAGTACATTAACGTTTTGGCCATTTAAGATGTGGTCAGTTTTACTCTTTCTTGTGTGTCCATTTGTCAGGTCTTGCTGTAGGGGATGTTCCTGGCAACCAGCCCATTGGAATAGTTCTTACAGTGCTGGGTGTAGTGGTACTGGACTTCTGTGCTGATGCGTCAGAGGGACCAATCAGAGCATACCTGTTGGATGTAGCCGATACAGAAGAGCAGGACATGGCTCTCAATATTCATGCCTTTTCAGCAGGTGATGTACATGAGCAGTGGGATGCTAATTCACTTGTCTGTGGGTGCCTTGATATACAAATAAAGTTTTATGGAGTTAGTTTTGAATTAAGTTCTAGCTTAGTCAGCCTGGAGGTCATTGGCACTGCGAGAGTGCACTTAAACAGCAGGCTAGAGTGCAGCGAGTCAGTTATTGTAATTTGAAAAAGGTAACAACTTTTAACTTAACTGAGGATGTTTTTGATACTTTGAAGTGAAGCACTTCCGCACAACAACCTAGCGACACAGAATGCAGCATGTGCACCTGTTAGATTGCTAACTGCACTGTCCAAACATGTAAGCTTTAGCCACAGTAGTATAGGCTTTATATGTAAATATTTATTATGTAAATTTTTAAACACCAGCAGTAAGAAAGCCTGTTACGAATGTAAGACGTGAAATGTGTCCTGTGGTAGCATAGTATGTGGTACACTTTGATAATACTTATTATTTGCCATGATAGTATTTAAGAATTGTTTTAGCTTAATTTTGTTACGCAAATATGAAATTTTCAGCTTTCAATTATAGGTCTTGGAGGTGCTGTGGGATACATGCTTGGAGGTCTGGATTGGACAAACACTTTCCTGGGTCGTGCATTTAAGGCCCAAGAGCAAGTCCTCTTCTTCTTTGCAGCAATCATCTTTGTCATTTCTGTGACACTTCACCTCTTTAGCATTAAGGAGCAACCATATAACCCCCACCAGCAGGACACACTTGACGCCGAGGATGCAGATAGCTCCTCGTCTCTTCATCTTAATGGAACCCTTCCTAGCACTCGTCTAATACCTCAGCTGGACTTTATTAGTGAGGAAGTACCTTTTGAAATCTCAGAGGATGATCAGTCTGGGAGACAAGTCCAGATGGACTTCCGAAATGTGCGGAGTAAAAGTGACTCAGTCCTTGCTTTACCGGATGCCACCATTGAACTTGACCCAGATTTAGCTATCGATCTTGATGTTCTCTTTGTCAATGACATGGAGCCAATTGTGTTCCAGGACTTTCAAGCCAATCATGAAAGTGAAGGGCCATTTGATTATTGCCATAGCAGCACCTGCGACACTGGTCAGTGCTCTGGTCTTCCAGCGCACCAGGTGTCCCCTTGTAAGGAAGAATGTCTTTTTGCAACTACCAAAGCCATCAATGGTGACCTTGCTGGAACAAACAACCTAGCAACTGCCACAGTGGGTACCCTGAGCCACCAAAACAAAGCTGGCGGCCGTCATCCCAACTACAGCACAACAGTGCGTTGCCGACATCCCTCCTTTTACCGCCAACCTTCTTTTACCTTCTCTTACCACGGGCGAGTGGGCTTTTTGCGGGGTCGTCGGCGGCCCAATACAGCACACCCAATGAAGTCATCCCGAAGTCTGAATGACATTGATGCTCTAACGAGGCGGCATGAGCGACGGAAGCAGCAGCAAAGCGGTAGTGCATCTTCTGGCCCTGATGAGGAAGATGGGGAGAGTGAAGAGGGAGAAAGTGGTACCACAGTAAAACTGCTTTGGCTGTCCATGCTAAAGATGCCCCCCCAGCTCTGGCGGCTGTGTGTGTGCCACCTCCTCACCTGGTTTTCCATCATTGCACAGGCTGTTTTTTACACTGACTTTATGGGACAGGTCATCTATGAGGGAGATCCAATGGTAAGAAGAGCCCTACATACAGGCTTTCACCAAGTTCTTCATAATTCAGGTGTGCATTGTAATGACACTTTCTTTTCCACATAGGCGGCTGCGAACTCAACTGCTCTTCAGAACTACAATAAGGGTGTGCAGATGGGTTGCTGGGGGCTAGTTATCTATGCTGCCACTGCTGCCATCTGCTCAGGTATGTTTCACATTCTTTGTGTGTGTCTTATATTCACAACGGGGAGCGTTATGTCTTCTAAAATGCTAGAGAAGGGTTTGGTGTGTTTTGCAATGTCTTAATGCAATCAGCAGTGGCATAAAACACCGGTACAGTACACAGTTATGTTCCAAGAGCACCCGCGTATAGCGCAAAAAACGTGTCATAGTGTTGTGGTAAAAAAAACAACAAAAAAAAACATGTATAGTGTAAATGCTAAATATGCCCACATATACCCATATTCTTATTGTACGGTTTACACTGAACTCCTGCAGTGCTAGAATGTAAATACTGATATTATGCCTGTATAGATTGCAGGGGCATTTTCTTGGGTAGTTGCTATTGTTTTCTTTCGTATAAGCAGGGTAAATTCAGTAAGAATCTAATGTAATTGTTAGTTATAAAATACAGTAAAATGTACAGGGTAATCACTAATTTGTACAGTTTGCAATTTACGGTTCATCCGTTGGTGCGTCTTATCCAGGTGCTTCAGGAGGAATCGATTGTTAAAGCAGACACTGGACAGCGCTCAACAGCCTCTTAATTTAATTTACAGTAATAAAAATACAGGCCTTTAAGTAGGACAAAATGAAAAGGAGAATAACCAAACTGTATTTAACCATCCCAAGACACGCTTTTGTTATGTTCTCTGGATAGTACAAAAACTACAAAAAAGTACAAAAATACATTTATATTTTATAAGGAAATGTAGAAGTATTTACGCAATTTGTTACAAAATTAGTAAATATTATCGTAATAATTTAGCACTAAAATGCATTCTATATTAAATGAATTCTGTATGCCATGAAATAAACCAAAAAATGTGGAGGATATCTGATTTTTCTATGAATTTGCTGGGGTTTTGCGAACAATTACACAGGTCAACAATTTTTTTTTTTTGCAATCATCAGAAACTACAACATACTTTTCTAAACCAATTTTTCGTGCTGATTTCAGATCTGCTTTCAGTTTTTTTCAGTCATCAAATTTTTTGAATTATGAGTAATATTAGATTTGCAATGGACTTATTAAACCGCAGGGACTGGTAACCGTTTCAATATTTTCATATACTGTAGCATACTGTAGCATAGATCAGTGTTGGTCAGCTACCACTGTTTTTTCAAAAATGCTTAGCATATGATTATTATATGCTAAGTATACCACTTACATGCAGTATATAGATGTATATGTAAAGTAAGTTTTTAAATTACAATTTATTTACTGAATAAATTAATTAATTTATTAATTTATTGGCTGAATCAAATTAATAGTTCAAGTATTATGACCATTTTATCAGCAACAACTCTGTATAAAACACATTACTAATAAGTTTAAAATTACGTGAATTTGGAGACACGGCACGGGCAGAGTGTAATCTTACCCCTGCTGTATTTAAGGTGGACTGGCCGAGTTCAGCTTTCCTTTAAGGTGGACTAGATGCCCAACTTTAGCCTCGTGTTTTGAGACATAGAGAGAGGAGGAGAGGGCAAAGCCAGCCAACAAAACACCCCTCAGAGGTCTTGAGGGAGAGCTATAAGTGTTATGTAATGTTCCTTTCGCTTTAGGGTTGTCTGCTGCAAATTTGTTGCGTTTTTGGAACACGTCTTCTGCTTGGTGCCATTTTCCCTGTTTGCTTGCATAAACTCCTGGTACTCTTTGTTGTGAAATCTCTGCAGGTGCTTGATTTAAATTTGTTGTATTGTACGACGCACCCATACTTCCACCCCTCGGCACACTGGCTTTACACCCATTGCATGTAGCCGTCTTGCTTTTCTGCATTTCCAAACTAAAGTACAGTATCTCCAAACAAGTAACATTGTAAAACAGGTTGCTCAGATTGAAGTTGCTGCAGGTTCATGGTATGGGGGCAGTGACACATCTGGTGCTACACAGTGTGAAGTTTAAAATCAAGCGCAAGCTGCGAACTGGAATATAGAGATCGGGGCTGTCCGACCGTTTTGGGACTTGGTGCTATATCGGACCTGATGCCAATATCATATTGGATTGGGCCCATCTCTAGTAAAACTGTAAAAACGTGTAGTATTTTGAAACCTGGTCAAATGAACTGGATTTGCTTTGATCATTAAGGTGTTACCCTTGAGTGTCAGTGGGAATCGACTATACCATAAAAATGAACCAAATCTCATATCTTCAAAGTTTATACACTAATCTATGAAACACTGTGGTAGTAGGAAAAAGCCTGGAATGCATTTCACAATTTAGTTTAGTCAGATAAAGTAAGCCTGAAGTCAGGGCTATTGGATAGAAAGAAAATAGCTGAGAAACATTACTGTTGTGCAATCTTCACCTTTGGACTTATGTTATCGAGTAATGTAATAACTCCTGTGAAGGCATTTACAATACTACACAATGGTGAACTCCCATGCAACTGTATCAGTAGTTCAAGCAAATCTTGTTAGCAAGCTTAAATGTGACTTTATTTAGACCCTTATCTGCTTATGTGCTCTGCCAATTTGCCTGTTTTCAAATTTGCATTTGTGTTTCGTTTTGTACTATACACTGAACAGTAATCATTTTTGATACTTGCCTCTGTCCTTCATATTAAAGTTGAAGATTACTAAATTGTTTTTAGCTTTGATGTATGATTTGATAAATCATTAAATGGGGAAAAACATACATAGGTATATAACATTATACAAATTGTATTTCACTTTTAAATTCTTTGCTTTTGCACATTTCATTAATAACATTATTGCTGAATAATCCTTCATTAAAATATTGTTAAAGAAACGAGAAATGGCTTTTCTATGGCATTGCTCCAGAGAACCTGTGTTTTTTGGACACTTTTGTTTTAAGTGTTATAGAGGTTTGCTTCTTGTTTCTTTGAGTGGGTTATCACATCCCTTGTTCTCCCAGAGTTTAGAAGGCAGTAAATGTGAAATTTCACAAGATTTTACATTACTAAAATGGTATAAAATGAACTTGTTCTACACTGTGCATGTTTGTCCGCTGTTTTACTGAAAAGTCTTGTGGGTGTTTGGGATATGCTTTAGAATCTCACTGTAAGTAGTTTTGAGCAAGTCGGACATGCACATTCATTTTTGTTTTTCCAGGTTATCTTCAAGCTACTGCTGTGTTTTATAACTGGAAAATTAAATTTTTCATTCAGGATTGATGATCTAATTTACTTTTTCTTATTTTTTTTTAAGCTGTCCTGCAGAAATACCTTGAGAACTATGATCTGAGCATCAAGATCATCTACATGTTGGGAACACTAGGCTTTACTATAGGCACAGGCGTAATGGCCATCTTCCCCAATGTCTATGTTGCCATGATAATGATAAGCACCATGGGCATCATCTCTATGAGTATATCATACTGCCCTTATGCTCTGCTGGGGCAGTACCATGAAATCAAAGAGGTAAGATTACTTTTTTTTTTTCCTTAATATTTCTTTTGTTTGTTTGTTTTAAATAATATTCAGTTAACCTGTTAGTTGATTGGTCACTAATTTGGTTTTGTGATCTTCTCCAATAGATTAAGTTCATTCATATATATCGGAATAAGTTATTGTAACAGTTTCAACCTTTTTGTAAAAATTTTAGGCCATTACTGTTAATGATGGAATTTTTTACCAAGTGAAAAGGTGCTAAAATTATTTGTCTCATTACAGTACATTCGTCACAGTCCCGGTAACTCTCGCCGAGGCTTCGGTATCGACTGTGCCATCCTGTCATGCCAGGTTTACATTTCTCAGATTTTGGTGGCATCGGCTCTTGGCGCAGTTGTGGAAGCTGTAGGCACTGTGAGGGTCATTCCAATGGTGGCTTCAGGGGGATCCTTTCTTGGCTTCCTCACCACTGCCTTCCTTGTCATTTACCCCGACACCCCTGAGGATGAGGACGAGGAAGATGAAGATGAAAACAAACAAGCCCTTAGCTCAGCGTAGAAAGGGAGTGAGAAGATAAATGTGCAAAACAAATCACTTTTTGATTTAAAGACTTGGCAACACAATTGAACTACACAATGAGCCTAGTTTGCACTGCTTGTGAGTAGTAGTGGACCTGAGAAGAAAATGTAATTTCAACAATTTACTCCAACCTGCTCCATTATGCTGATTTCAGTGTATTATTGCTGACCTCATGGTAGGGACTGCGGCACACAGAATGTATACCTGTTAAAAAAAAATAATAAGTACAGGGACCTTTGCATTTTGGGTCAGTTGTGTTACTTCTGGCATTGTTCTGCAAAAGTATTTATTTTTGAATGAATGGTACAATGTTTCCTTTTTCTACTGGATGACAGTGTTCAAGGTGTTTTTTTTCACTTCAGAAATTGTGCAATTGAATTGTTTGAAAATGCTAAACTTAACAAGTTTTAGTTCTTGGAACAATATTCCAGGACAGTTTTTGTGATTTACTAATTTTGTACTATGCCATCTTACGTTCTGTGATATTTGCACTTATTTTCTTTGTGTTATCACTATGCTGGAATCAGTGCTTGAAAAGGAGCACTCAGGGGACTGTTTGAGCTGCTGCAGCGAAGTCTGACAAGCTTATTTTTCCTAACCTCTTTTAACTATGTACGATGCCAAAAATATCAATATAGGGCTATGTTTTTTGCTGATGTTTCTTATTTCTGCCCCTAAGGTTCCAGTGGTTCTAATGTTCTAGTGTTGGTACAGATTTGAGTGCTGCATTTGTATATGGTTGCTTATATGAGAATTGCTTGTGCTTTATCCATTATAAGTGATCTGTGGTGAAAGTGACAAACCTCAGAGGCCTTAATTATAATGGGTGATATTACATCGCTTTTCCCTTTCTGTTTTAACATTGTGTGCATAGAGCATTATGAATGGCTTTAAGCTGTACTTGGGCTGCCCGCAGAAGCCTTGCTGTTTAGGCTCTGTGCTTCTGCTGACCCTGATGCATGCCTGGTATTTATAGCAGCCGGTTTTGCACCACTTTGGTGTTGAGATAGAAGGAGCAGGTCCTATATCATCTCTTATGTATAACCTTAAAAAGAGAACTGCACATTTAAGAGTGGGCTGGCAGTAGCCCACTCCTCCATTATAACCTATAACAGTATTTCTGTGGCGTTCAAATATCTTTTTTCTGGTGCTCAGAAGCATCCTACCAACTCAAGCTTTGACATTTTTTGTGAATCACAATGTACTAGGACTTTGCATCTTTTGCTTTTTTTAATTTGCTGAGAGTCCGTGTTCTATTTAGAAATGCTGTGTGGTACTGCTGTGACCTCTGTGTTTTACAGTTTCTGTTTTTTTCCCCCCTGATCATTTGTACTGCAATTTGGATGCAAAAGTTTTATGCCAACCTTTGAAGTTAATTTTTAATTTTTTAATTTTTTTTTATTACGGTCTGAAAATTGTGGAATACACTACACGAAACAAACAGGCTCAACTCACAAGAGCCACTAGATGGCAAAGGTGTTCACAAAAATACCGGAGCATAAAAGCTTTCTGCACCTGAGCCAGTTTGAAAAGAGCAACTGCTGTGGCTTCATAGTGGTTAAAATCATTAATGATCTCAGTACTAAACAATTATGAACGAGTTTTCATACTCCTCGGTCAATTTCTTTCGAGGTGTGAGGTTTTACTGGCACTAGGATCATTTAGCATTTTTGTAGCATCTGCTCTATAACCATAATACATTCCGATTAATATTCTGATGGTTCTTTCAGCAGTTATCATGAAACACACCATTAAATGCCAAATTGTAAGAGTTTTCTGTCTGTATACTGGAACGTGCTTCCTTCTGCTGCTAGGTTTGAGCCTGGTCTTCTTAGTCTAATACAGAACTCACGGAGCAGTTTACGTGTTCTCTACTCAAAGCAAAAAGATTTATTGAATGCTGGACGTTTGAGCCACTTAAACTCACATTTTAAAAATAATCGGTGCAGTAAAATGAGACAAACATATCCTTGAAGCCAGCAATTCAAACGAATCGCTTCGGTCCACTGAGGACATTTTAATTGAAGCCACAATTCAAAAGAATTCAGTAAACTGAGTAAAATTAATAATTGAAGCGGACAGTTCAAATGAACCAGTTCAGTAAACTGAGATGAAATAATCAGTCGAAATAGTTTTTTAAAAAGCAGTTTAAAGGGATCGGTTCTGTAAACAGGATAAAATTTCATTCAAACCAACAATTCAAATGAATCGGTTCGGTGAACTGATTTAAAGAGTCAATGAAGTCGGCGGTTCAAAAGTATCGGTTCGGTCCACTGAGGAAAAATAGATTGAAAACGGCAGTTCAGAAGAATTGGTTCCTTCAACTCAGCAAACATGTAAACGCGGGTAGTTTAAAATATTTGGTTCTGTAAAGTGAGTGAAAAAATAATAAACGCCGACAGTTCAATAGAATCGGGTCCCTCAACTCCGCAAAAATATAAATGAAGCGTGTAGTTTAAAAAAAAACGGTTGTGTGAAGTGTGTAAAAAAGAACTTTAACCTGCAGTTTAAAATAATCGTTGCAGTTCACGGAGTAAACTTATTGTCGAAGCCAACTGTTCAGTAAGATCAGCAGATCGTTTAATCGAAACCGACAGTTCAAAAGAATCGATTCTGTAAAGTGAGGAAAAACCCATTGACGCCGACAGTGCAAAAGAATCAGTTCGAGACATTGAATCTCAGATATTCATTTGAAACGGCCGGAGCGAAAGAATCGGTTCTGTAAACCCAGGCTGGTGTCTTCAGAGCTCAGGTCTTACCCTGAGCATGTGAATATCACCAGGTAAGCCCTGTATTCTTTTTGAAATTTTATTTCTGGAGTTAAATGAACAGTTCTAATTTGTGTAAGCACAAAGCTGGTGATGAACTTACTTCGTCAGCGTTGAACTCGGACAGTTTTCTGTCATGTTTTTGTCACGCGCCAGAACTTCAGGTGATTCTAAAAATGTTCTTAGTCTGTGATAAGATGGCACAGAAGCTTAAAATGTGAACCGCACGGTAAGTAAAACCCTCCACATTTTCTCACACAGTGTATACTAAACAGGCATTTATGTGGTTTATGGCTCATGACTAATAACTGTCACCATTAGTAAATGTCAATTTTAATGCTTGCATTGCCAGTTCATGGTGGTTTTCTACTGTAAATATAAATTTTCAGATTTTTTAGCTCTACGTCCTCACTGACCTCTGTGTTTCATACTGTTTTTTTTTTTTTTTTTGCTTTTACAACACATGAGTCCAATTTAGAGAAGAAACTCTCAAAAGCAGGCTAATGTAATTACACACAGCAGCTTTTTAGCATCATCCATGTCGTCTAGATGCGTATTCAGGTTAACTGCTGCTTTCAAACACAAAAACACTGCAGTTAATTCAATTATAGTCTTTTTTAGTTATAGTTTGAAGACATGTTTTATGTTTGGGAGTTGCATGCCAGGCAGGCCTTCACTTGTAAACCCAGGCCCTTTTAAGCTGGAGCAATAGACAGCATTTCATAAGTCACAGTTCGTCAAGCTACACCAAGGTTTTAGCGTTATTATTAATCCTAGAACTTCTATGCCCCATATAAATCCTTTTCCACACAAGTCTTTACAGTGAATTGCAGTGCAACACCGTTTTTATTTTTCAAATGCTTGTGTAAGTAATCTTCATGTCCACCTTTATTGAGAATAACACGAGCTTAGTGTTTGTGAAACTGAACAAACATGAAACCTTGCTTAAACAGTTCCTGATTACATACACTGACATACATTTGGTTCTGTTTTGTAGGTTTTGAATTGCGTGATCAGAGCAGCCATGGTGGTGGTCATTAAGCTATGAGTTTAAGTAAGAGCTGTGCTGTAGGATCTTATGTAGAGACATTTTTTTGAGATTCAATGGCCTCTGGCTTACTGGAAGCGTGTGTAGTAGCGGGAGCCTCAAATGACAAACTGAAAGAGGTTTATGAGGTAAGTTTGAGAAGTGTTGCAAATCATGTTTACACTTGCTGCACTTGTAAATTGTAGCTTTATTTAGTGCATCAAAACTCCTGTTAGTTATTTTGATTTCAGAATGCAGAATAAAGGCAGATTTGTTAAATTAATATAATGGCTGACCATCAGCTTTCCTTCATTATTAGCATTATTAACTGAGTCATTCTTTATATCTTTAATTTATTAAAGAGAAATCGGGTCTATAAGGCTAGTTTGATGCAACACTACCATTTGGTTAGACTTTGGTGCCTTAAACATAAAAAGTGGAATTGGGGTCAGCACTGCGTGGAACATGTTAAAATGGAAAAATCCTGATAGTATCACTCACGCAGTGATTCAAGAGTGATAGATGCTCCCCCTAAACCTGTGTGTGGTGTGTTTTCCCAGTCTCAGCAGCAGGAGAATGGGGTTCCTCTTTCTCTACTTGACCCAGAGATCTTGCAGGTCCATGTGCCTCCATTTGTGACGAAGGAGAATATAGCTGAGCCTGGAGTAGGAAACTTCAGCCGGGGCCAGCGGAGACGATCTTTCATCAAAAAGAAGAGTGACAAGTCGGCGGTTGCCCCTGGAAACATAAAGACTAACGAGAGTTCCACAGAGGATGTGTCTGTGCCTAAAGATCTTGACCTGGTGGCCCTGCCTCAGCTGTGTTTTCCAGGTAAAACCTCACTAAAATAAAGCAAAACCATGTCTGGAAAACATAGAGACTTGACATTGTGCTCTTGTCTTGACTTTTGAAATTTAAAAAATAAGGCTGCCAGAACTTAGCTTGATGTCGGAGATAAACAATTTTGGGTCCGTAAAGAACCCTATCTTTTTAAAAAAGGATTGTGTAATAGTGGAGAACATTTTTGAAGACCTCATGTAAAGATTTGTGGGGGGGCGGACTGACGGACTGGACTTCCTATCCAAGGGTCAGCTACACCTGAAGTCAATAGTATCATTTTAAAATGTACATTATGTGAAGGTTCTTTATACCCTTTAAATCTCATTTACAGTTTTTTTTTCTGTCCCAACACTCAAAGTATACTTTTGTAGTACCTCTTGAGTGTGATTGGTGCTTTATGATAACACATTGCTGTGGAGATTCTAGTACTCCTTCTTTTATACAGGAGGTCTTCAGATATCCAAGGAGCAAAAGGATGATCATTACCACTACCTGGTCTTCACTGATGTCTTTGGAAACCAGACACATGGAGTAGTTGTTCAGTTTTACAGACTTATACAGGTGAAACTCTTCATCAAGTCACTGAGCTTTACTTGTATGTCTACACTACAGTTGTCAGTATGACAGTAAAGGAAAATTCCAACAACATTTTGCCACTGTGTTTATTACTACATGGGTGGGAACATGATCAAGAAGCACTGTGAATTTATTCCACTCTAACAGCTTCAGCTGCAATAATAGAAAAATATAGCTACCAGGTGTGGAAAACAACAGTGTTATTTTTCATTTGTTTGTATGGTTTAAATTATTAAACACATTTATTTACTGTTTATGTATATATATATTTTTCAAATCAGATACTCCAGGAGGGAACACAGCACCAGAATGGCCAGCTCAACAAACACCCTCGACTATACACACCTTATGGAGTTTGCATTATATCTAAACACCCCTATTACACTGCTCTGAGAGACTGCCTGTCATGGTAAGGGTCACTCCTGAGCTGAACTTAGGATCTGTTACTGCGTGAGGTCATTGGAAACGAGAGAACATTTTAGTCCTAGATCAGCCCTCCTACTCTTGAGAAGTGTCATGAATATGGGCTTTTATCTTTAACAAGTGCATTGTTTGGGTTAAACAATTAAATAGAGGAAGGCATAAAAGAATGTTTCTTTGTGGAGGTGTGTAGAGCGAAGAAAGCTAACAAGAAAAGGAGGCCCAAAGGGAAAGAGCAATGACTCATGAGGTTTTGTGCCCTGTGGGTGGAGAAAAATGGTGCTTCTTTACTCACTGTTGTGTTCATGAGCTCCTGTTGAGCTACAGCTTTAAAGAGTGAGATTAGCATGAGTTAAAGCAAACATTGTTCATCCTAGCCATCTAGATTGTACTGATACATTCTAATGGATGTCGTTTTTTTAAATATGCATTGTTGTCGATTTCTTCCCCTGCACAGCCTGCTGGGGCAGCTGAAAACCTGCCGCATGGCAGACCTGGAAGATCGAGTGAAAGAGTTTTCAGCCAAACTGGCTCTGGTGCCCATTCCTCCTCCTGGACCATTGCATGTGGTGGGTTTATTTCATGTGTTATTGCTGCCAGGAATAAACATTATTCAATATTATCAAAACAGTTCATGCTCATTTAGTATCTTATAGAAACGTGCCTTTTCATAAACATTTATATTGATTTAATAGAGGATATTTTCTTCCATTTTAATTGTGTAATAAACTTCACCATCCTTTGCTGTGCTTAATGTCTGGAATTGGTTCCAAATTATGTTCTTTGGGTTTCCTGTCAGATGTTCACCTTGCGACCCTTGACAATCGTGCTTCCATCAAGAGAGGACAGAGATCGTCCTGTCATTGACCTGGACCTGCACCTCCCATTCCTGTGCTTCAGACCCAGAATACTGCTGCAGGTCAGACAATCACATATTTAATACCTTGGTTTCGCTGGCCTGGTGTCATTGTTCTTTTTGATAACTAGGTGAAGAAGCTACAATTAACAGAAAACTGTAAACTACCAGGGCAGTGGTTTATAATCCAGGTTAAGGTTTGCCTGCACATTTAACACATTTACTTCATTAACTCAGTAGGGAGGCTTGTTGAACCAGGAACAGCTTTAGTCTTAAGCATATTAGAATGTCAACTATTATTAAACCTGAATGCTTATTAAAACAACTGCATTTAAATCAAGTCAAGTAGTCAATGTTGTACATCGCTCCAGATAAGAGGGTCTGCTAAATGCTGTAAACGTAAATGAAAGGAGAGCTTTATTGTCAAAAATTGTACATTTGTAAATAGAAAACTATTCTACCAAATATCAAAACATTAGCAAATAAAAGAGTGGGTCATCAAGAAAGTTGGAGAGTCTGTGTATCTTTGTGTGCCCTTAGATAATTACCAGCATCCTAATGGAGCAGCGGCTGGTGTTCTTCTCTTCTGACTGGGCCAGACTGACTCTCATGGCTGAGTGCTTCATGCTGTACATTCACCCTCTGCGCTGGCAGCACCCTCTGGTGCCGACCCTCTCTCGCCAGATGCTGGACTTTCTCATGGCACCCACCGCTTTCCTCATGGGCTGCCATGTCAGCCATTTCAAGGAAGTTGCCACGGTAAAACTTGTTGTTGATTGTACACTATAAATGCAAATTATGCCAAATAAAACACAACTTAAGTATGACATATGAGATCTTGTTAGCTGGTTGTTATTCTAGGCTGTCCTTTAACTTTAAATTGACTAGTTAACTGTTTCATCCCAACAGCTGTCACTGAATTGCTTGTCAAATATCTAACTTGTCCACATTATAATCCACATTAATTGTCTTTAATGACATTTTGAAGTGGTGGAATACTACTTTCTAAAAAGTTTTCAAATAATATTACTTAATGTTTGTGCCACATTACACACCCTTGGTTTCACACTGTGGTCAGTAACTTGTGTATTTGCTGGAAACTTCTCTTTTCATGGCTTCTGCATGGGCTGTATGAGGAACCAGCCAGATCTCCTTCAGTTTCAGATTGCATAATTCCCTCCTTTTACTATATGTATGGATATACATTTATGCAAGTAAGGGATCTTGTGCTATTATAATAAACATTTTTTGCTGAATCAGGAAACAGATGACTTGATCTTAATAAATATTGATGAAGGGACCTTCTCCTCAGACCATGTTGACATACCAGAAGCTCCACAGGCAGCCTCTCAGTGTTTTAAACGAAGGTAAGAAGAATTATATTGAGGGTTGAACCAACATTGCTCTATGACTCCATCCACATAAGATCAGAGTCTGCTCAAACTCTTCAGTATTCAGAATCAGAATCAGAAAACATTATTGACTTGGAGGAAATAAAGTAAAGTTATGTACTCAAAATTATGCAGTCAGTAAGATAAATCAAATCATTTTGTTGTATTCATACAAAAATGTATGTGTATGTGTGCTTTGTGTGTAGAATAAATGGCTTTCAGTTACACTATGATGTAGCGATGGTTAATCAGGGAGCCTGCATAGACATTAATGACCTGCGCATGCGGAGGAGAAAGTGGCAGCAGAACATGAACTGGGAGATACAGAAGGTCACTCTGGAGCTCATTGTGAATATATTCAGGTCAGTTAGTTAGAATTTGTTTGAGTTTATTACAAGCTAGTTTGACTAGTTTTATAAAGTACACTGGGCTGCTGTCTCAGTAACTAAAAGTCTCTCCTCCTTTTCTCAGGGATGTCAGTGATCACCTCAATTATGAGCACAGGGTCTTCAACACTGAGGGGTTTCTGAAGACCAGACAACCTGAAGACCAATCATTTTATAAAAAGGTGACATTTGTTTCTGATGCAGTGTCTGGTCTGTGTTCTGTGTTCTCTATTCATGACATTTTTGTATAACAGGTTCTGGAGACACACATTTTTCATTCCTTCCTGAAAGAGCGTATGAGCAGAAAGACTGATGCCTTTACCCGCATGGAGCTGAGCACTCGAACAGAGGCTCAAAAGTAGGTGATTCACTCTTACTGTCCAAGCTTTTTAAATTGTGTAATAGTTTACGTTAAATTTCTGTCAGTGCCCCAGTACCAAAAAAAAAAAACCTTCCGAAACGCGAGTTATTTTATAGCAAACATGTATTTCAGAATGAAAGCTGCAGTTGAGAACCCTCGGAGGCCCACCATGCAGGAGATGGCGCGGAAATACGGTTGCCCAGAGAACCGCCTGAGTAAGAGACTGGGCAGGAGCCTACCCAACCTGGGGGAGGAGAAGCACCTGACCATTCCCAGACACACCTCTCTCACCAAATCCAACACTACTCCTGACATCAGTAAGAGATCTTCATTTTCTACCTCACACGTACTACTGCCTGCAAAAACTATTAATATGTTTTGATGTAGTTATCCTTGTGTCCTTATTAGATTTTTTCAACATTATCATGTACTACATGTACATGTATCATGTACTAAGCCATGATTAATCTTTACATTTATTCTTACAAGCCCTGCTTAAATCTACCAAGCTTATAATCCGCCCTAAGAAGTTGCACATATCCAATTCACCTGGACAATAAATTGACCGTATTTTAAATTATTTTTTGCTTAGTTTAAATACAATGCACCTATAATTATTGCAAACTACAAAAAATACTACTGTAAATTACTATTGTAAATAAGAAAAGGTAGTTTAGAATGTGTTGGTAATATCAAGAACCTATATAGGAAAAGGTGATAATGTGATATGAATTTAAAGATTTTTTTAAATAAATTTGAATCCTTTTAAAATGACTTCAAGCTGTCATTTTAGGATCATTTACAGCTCTGTCCATTTATCTGAACATATTTATTATCCCACCGCTAGCTATGTGTAATTTTATTAAAAGACTAGTACATTAAAATCCTTTTACACATTTATGTTGCACCATATTGCTTTTTATATTATTGAAAGCCACCATGATTAGGAACTTTGGAACACTAGTTTATAAATATGTGTCAAGTTTAAAAAAATTTTTCCCATAACAAAGACCAAATGTATGACATTTTATTAACAATTCTTCTTCTCAACAGCTCTGAATATTCCAGCCAAGCCAGTTAAAATCTTTAAGCTGCCAGACTTCCCCCCACCTTTGGTGTACAACTACGTCCACCACTACTATAGTGAGATCACCCACCAGCTAGGGAAAGCCATGGCCTCCCTCCCAACTGGTGACTCTTCTCTGCTAGCCAGATACTACTACCTCCGTGGGCTCGTCAACACCTTGAATTCCAAGCGTTTGGAAGCTCTAGGCGATTTTCAGAACTTGTACAAAACAGACATTGAGCTGTTCCCTGGGGAGCTGGTCAGGACGCTGGTGGACTCTCTCCAGAAAGAGGAAAGGGCCCAGGCAGAGAGGCGTCCTGAACTCAAACGGCTCCTCTCTAAGCTGAAGAGCGATGAGAAGAGTGAGCCAGTGACTGATGACCATGTGAAGAAGTTTGTGCTGCCCAAAAGCTCCATGTACATGCAGGAGTTTGTGAGGTGCATTCAGGAATCAGGCATTGTCAGAGATCTGGCCACCATTCAGAGACTGTTTGAGGCACTCACTGTTGGTAGGTTTCTCTCCGGTTCCTCTATGTGGGATACTCCGCTTTCGTAAAGTTGCTGACTAACCCACCCTAAGTTTTAACTTTTGAAGACCTATTGGCCCATTTTCACTTCTTTCAAATCTTAGGTGCACAGTTGTTTATATTTTCACTCCACATGCTCATCATGTTTTTGAATTACAAGAAAAATGGTGAATATCACATGGACAATGTTAATCGTTAGGTAAAACACAGAGAGAGTTTTTCTGCCATGTGGTATATTTCTCTTCGTAGAGAGGATTTTCAGCAGCAGGAAAGGAGCTGCAGAGATCTTCACATCCTTTTTAAAAATACTAGTAATAATATTACTAGTAATACTAAATGGCCACACCTCTGCTGGTACTGGGGTTTCATTTGGTTATCACCTGTTTAACATTTATGTTGTCATGTTAAATCCATGAACAGAATAATAACGGAATAAATTATTTTTCTGTCGACCCCATTCATGTGTTTTACCCCTTAGCCTGTTATGCAATAATGGCTGTAGCAAGCAAACAAAAAATAAACAGGAACGGGCTTTTTGTAGAGGAAAGTCAAATAACGCCAAAGACAGCTGATAAGTATAAAGAAAGTATATAAAGTATACTTTTGTAAACTTAAAATGATCTTATAACATATAAACTTTAAAAATGTTCCAATGTAGTCTGAAGAAGTATTAAATTAGTATACTTTCTAGTATACTACAAGTGCATGGTCCATATACTTGCTATACTTATACTCAAGCATACTTAATAAAAATGAACAGGTACACTACTTTTTGCTAAGAGATAAATAAAGAAAAATACATGGCTTAAAATTGTGGCTCTCTGTGGTTTCCCTAGATTGGCTTACATTGCCATGTGGTGAATGATCGGTAGCTTGATGTTCCTTGATGTGGTCAGGTGTCAGTTTGTTATGTAGAGATCCTCTGTATGAATCATGAGGCATGCTTTGAAAAGAGAGACTGTTATGGAATGCTTCTGCATGTTTGAACATGTTTCTGAAGCTGAAATCTTGACTCCTTGCTGCCTGTCTCAGCAGCACAGTAGTAACAATAGTTTTTAACAGTTTTACATTATTTAATGAATTTAATGAACTTCAGCTATTTGTCAATAACTACACTAAACCTTACTGAATTGGTTGATCTCATTATTTTCAAGGTCAGCAGAAGATGGTAGATCCAGAAATGTTTAGAGTCTTTTACACATTCTGGAAGGAGACGGAGGCCGAGGCCCAAGATGTTCACCTGCCTTCCGGGGTCATCGAGCATCTCGACAATAATGAGTGTGTGTACAAACTGTCCAGCTCTGTCAAGACTAATCACGGCGTGGGAAAGATCGCCATGACGCAGAAGAGGCTGTTCTTGTTGACCGAGGGCAGGCCAGGATATGTAGAAATCACCAAGTTCAGAGACATTGAGGTTAGTTCTTTTACATCATGTTTATTTTAACCCCGATGTTCATTCTAAATGAATTATTGAATACATGCATCCTCTTCATAAATTTGGAATAACTTTAAAACAATATTAATACATTATTCAGTAATATTACATTTTTTAGTACTATAAAATATATTCAGTGAACAATGATATAATTCAGTGCACAATGACACTGCCCACTAAAAGGTATTTTCAGATGTGTTATTCCATATTTTGGGATCAACAGGAATTTGTCTTTGGCTGTTGTTTACTTGCTACAGACTTTATTGTGTAACAGGCTAAGGGGAAAGAAACATCAATGGAATCGAGAGAAATTATTCTGTTATTCTTCTGTTTATGGATTTAACATGACAATATAAATGTTACCGAATGAAACCCCTGTCTCAACACAGGCATGACCATTTAATATTACTCTCTTTAAAAAGGATGTGAAGATCTCTGCAGCTCCTTTCCTGCTGCTGAAAATCCCCTCTTTGAAGATCAAGAGCAGTCTGAGGAAGGAGATTTTTGAGGCCAATCTGAAATCCGAGTGTGACCTTTGGAGCCTGATGGTTAAAGAGATGTGGGCAGGCAGGAGAATGGCCGATGACCACAAGGTAGGCAGACCCTAGGTTCTCAATAATGGGACAAAAGAGATTGTTTTCTTGCCTTCTAATTATACAGAGCTCACTTTATGTGTAAATGCAATAATCTTATCTTTTAAAAATGGATCCAGAAACAAACAAACAAACCCCAACTAAAACTCCTGTGGCTGAATGCTATCAGATCCTCTCAGCAATGTTCCAAGATCTAGTGTAAAGGCTTCCCAGCAGCGTATAGTCTGTCACTACAGCAAAGGGAGAACAAACTCCTTGTTAAAAGGATTTATTTCAAAGGAAGAGCAGGTGTACACAGACTTAAGTGTATAGTTTATGTGGTCCTAGACCTTTATGAGACCAAGTGAAGTGGCCTCTTATAGTCATGCATGAACACACCGCAGTGCACAGTGTGAACAACGTGAATTTCTTTCTCTGCATTTGACCCATTCACCAAGTGAAGCAAGGGGCTGACACCAAAAAGCTGGGGAGGAGTGTGTTGGGAAAGTACCTTGCTTAAGGGTACCTCTGCAATGACACTAGCAGTGTTGGGATTCAAACCCACAGCCTTGTGATTGCAGGAGCAAGACCCTAACCACTAGCCCACCAGCTGCATTAATGCATAAATGATGGCAAATCAGGAAAAAAAACAGGCTAAATTGTATGATTTGTTCATTTGTAAATTTTCAAATTGTTTAAAATTTTACAATAATTTGGGCAAAACTGATATGTAGTGGTGAATTTGGGTAAACTAAATGAGATGTTTCTGTTGATAGTGTGTGTGGTGGTTTTTTGTCATTGTTTAAGGGTCACTCCATGCATTAGAAATGTCCCCTTAAAACACACATGCACTGCAGTGTTACCCATACTGTTTTTACTGGAGGTGCAGATATGCTCTGGTTTAGCATGAGGTGTGTGAAATAAAGGATGTTTCCATTACCACTCGAGGGTCGCTGCAGTATCCCGTCAGTTGTTTTCTACAGTAAAACAGTCACCAGGGATAACACACACCCTACTGCTTCCTCATGGCCCTGCCAAATTTCCATCTACGGGAAATTCCACAGTTTATATGTAGAAAAGACTATTCTTAATTACACGACACTGTTGTTGTTGTTTATTATCAGCAGTAGGGGTTTGTTCTGAAGATTTGAGCTGCTGTGGCCATGCATGTGTCTCTTTCAGGACCCTCAGCACATGCAGCAGGCCCTGACTAATGTTCTCCTCATGGATGCTGTTGTGGGTTGCCTACAATTACCAAAAGCCATATTGGCTGCTTCCAATCTAGCCTACTATGACGAGATGAAGAAGGAGGGTAGGTGCACTAAAACATTTCCACATTTTTGATGATAAAATATAATTCACATCAACCGTTATTCTAAGCTAATATTATGAATACATAAGCCTGAAGTCTAAACTGTTCAACGTGAACATATTTATTATTTTGTGGATTGGAATATTTTGCATCTGTAATACTTTCTCACAATTTTTCTTATTTACTCTTCCAACATTATACTTGTAGAGCCACTGTTTGTCTTTGACAAATCTGTTTGTCCTCAGTGCCTGTGATGGTACCCAGAACCACAGTGGAGGCACTGAAACACAGGATAAACCCATCTTTGTGCATGACCACACCACAAACTGTAGATGTCTTGTTGTACACTCCAGGTCTGAATGCACTGCTTTATTTTTCTAGGGAGCATTATGGGGGAGGTTTATCACATACTGATCTCCATAAGTGTGTTTTCTTTGGATCATATATTTGGATCATAGAAGTGAGAATTTGTCAATCAGTTGTTGGAAATATAGAAATGATATCTATGCCATTTTTATGTAGTTATGAAAATCAAGTGTAGTCTTTTTGTCACACGGGGATACAGATTTTTAATAATAAAATAAAATTGTGATTGCATTATGAATAAAGGTATGAAAATGACAGTCATACATTGAGTCACAATGACACAATCCTAAATGATCAAACATTCAAGCATTGTTGGATGTACAGATTGTAGATCTCTGATATTAATTAAAAGCCTGAGTTATGTTCTTCTTTAGCTGTGGGGTGGGGTGATTCAGGAAATTAATGAAATAAGAAAATTCTGCACCCAACAATTAAGTACAGATGTCATTAGTAATATTATAACTTTATTAATGTTATGTACATGATTTATTGTAGAAGAGTAGGAAGGTGAGGTTAGCATTTGTGACACACTTGTGACATGCTAAAACAAATTCGTTTATGATTTATATAAAAAGGTGCATTTTCATTGTATTTTCTTGGTCTAAAATCACATTTCATATCAATTGGATGTGTGTGCATCCTGTTTGCTCACTATATATTACTATTCATTCCTTTTGATGTTAACTTTTAAGAAACAAGTGGAAGGCACTTAATTTAAAGCAAATTTTCACAGTCATCTCTGTTGTCACTCCTAGGCCAGTTACTTTTCTCAGATTGTGACCTGGATGGTACTCCGAAGCTCTGGTGTGCCCTTAGCCATGGGGTGGTTGTGGTGTTTGATGCTGCTAGCTGGTCCATACAACAGAACTGCATCCAAGTAGGAACTAAACAGCTGGTGAGACAGCTAAAACAATTTCACAGCTAGTTCACTTTTAAACATTAGGGATTCCTTCATCACTTGCATGTGCATAATACATTATAAGCAATGTGTAAAATGTCCATGTTCAAAGTGAGATGAATCAAGTACATAAAAAAATGACAATTTTAAAGAAGATAGAGTTGTTGAATCCTTTAAGATTAATTTTCACAAATTACAAATACATTTGGACACTGGTCATAGTACTGTGAAAAATCTTAATACTCCAAACATGTATTAAAATCTCAGTGTCTCTTATTCATGCATAGCTGGTCTCAGAATAGAGCCATATGTGTATTTGTTGTTCTGGCATGCTCTGACTAGTCGAATAGTTTCTGTCATGTCAAGCCTTCTTGGAAAAGCTTAGATTTTTATCACTTTCTTGCTGCCCAGCAATTTGATTGAAATCTTACAGTGCCTCCTGGCGGACACTTGCTATAGTGCAGTGGACTGTAGTGTCTTTGCTATTTAGATTCTTTATAGGTGTCAGACCTGAGGATGAGGTTGTAGGCTGAATCTTATGGGGTTTAAGAACAGGTCACATAGGCATGTTTGTCTTTTCTCTGTGCCCAGAACTGCATGCTAGGATTGGACCAGGAGCAGGTATGGATTGGCTCCCAGGATTCAGTGATTTACATCATCAACACCCGCAGCATGTCCTGTCATAAGCAGCTGAATGACCACCAGGCTGAGGTCATGGACTTTGCTCTGGAAGAAAAAAGCCGCAGGTTCAGGTGATTGACACAGCAGTTACGTTCAGTTTCTGTGTGGATGAACATATTGGATTATTTGGCTCTGGGGAACATGTGGGTCACATGACTTACAACAAAATCTTCCATGGCCTACAAATAAACCTGACTGACCCAGTCAACATGTATACAGATAAACAGTAACAAGACTAAACTAGACTTGACTGTGTAATCATACAACATAAAAAACACAAAATATGAGGATGTTTTATTTGTAGTCAAGCTAAATATTTAAATTTTTACAAATAGGTATCATAACAGTAATTATGTCATATTTAAAATGATATTTTGTTGAATGTCTATATATTCCTAGAAATATCACCACAGTCCACACTGGTAAAGAACACACACACACACAAGTTTTAGAGTAAGTGTTACAAGTGATAATTTAATTCTACCATTATAGCCTCTGGATGTAGTCTGTTCATTTCACACACGGTAATTAAAGGAAAGTGCCTGCTGGAAAAAAAGTTTCACAATGATACACAAAACTGAAGTGAAGAGTTCAAATGAATGGTAGACTAAGACTACACTTAGATTTTTAGTGTACATCAGAACATTTTACCTTCTCAGGAAGCCACACAGTGAAGCAGAAACATGTCTTATAAGTCTTCAGCAGATGGCAGTATTGCGTATGAGCTTTATCCCCTAAAACCAGCAGGTCAGATACAGGGATGAGCTGCTGTTTAATTACACTGAAATGCTCGTACTGTGTTTGTTTGTTTTTTTGTTTATTTTTCAGCCACACACAGGTGTACTCCTGCAGTGCTGATGGCTTCGTAATTGTTTGGGACGTGCTCACACTGAAGGTGAAAAAACAGTTTCATTTGGATTGTAAAGGACTGAAGTTTATTCAGCTTCATAATGGAATGCTGTGGTGTGGTAAGTCCGCTCATACTAAGAGTTTGAGGCATCTAAACATTATTTGAAATGTACGCTTAATTTTACCTGTGAAAGTCTTAGACACCTGAGAAAATTGTATTTATAACTTGTTTAGCAGAGCAGTACATGGGTTTATAAGCAACTATTTGAAAGTATACAAATAATACAGTAAAGAGTATGTGTGTTTGTTTAATTATTCCCAGACCTCTCTTCATGGAAGCCCAGTATTACATTGTAGCTCTTATCAAATACCTCAAATACCTAGTTCAGCTGGATCAGTTCATTAGATTAAATCAGGAGCTGCTGATAGTTTCACAAACCCATGCAAAGGCTGGAGGTATCAAGGTGAAACCTGCAACTGACCCTGTGTTCTTCTAATCTGCTCATGGAAATTCAAGTACTTTTTACAAACAAACCTTAATATTATTTAATGCCACCTTGTGTATTTTCTGCAGAAAGTCCCTTACGCTTAAAATTAATGGCTTTAAACAGTTTCCTCGAGCCTAAGATTTTTCAACAGTAATGAACAACCTAAAGGATACGACGGTGTTATTATTTGCAATGTGTTCCCATATGAGTACTAGCAGTCGTCTTAAATCCAGACTGAATTGTGTATTGTTAGGTTCCAGCGACTGTATCATGGAAGTGAGGAAGAATGGAGTGCTTCATCGTAAGCTCTCTCTACCTGAGGCTGCGATGAGCACAAACACTATGTTCAGCAGTTTTTTGCTACTCGCAGAGGTTTGTGTTGTCTTTACCAATACATTAAATCAACCTCAGTCACTGTTCTCAGAATACATGCTAGTTAGGACCAGAGTCACTTAAAAATGATCAATAATTGTTGATGGCCACCAAATTGATAAAGTAGATCAATTTTATTCCTTCTATGTCTGTCAGCATGAGTCTGATACAAATATAGTTTTCTAAGACAAAGTATCTTGAGTATCAAAAGTAAAATGATGATGTTATTATAGCTTGTCTTTTGATAAATGGTTTTTATTAAGGGGACCTGTGTGGCTGCAAACATGAAAAATGTGTCCTCTGACAGCTCTTGTGCTTTTTACTCTTGTACTTTTGATACCTAAGTACATTTTAGAGCAAGTATTTTTGGAGTTTGTTACGTTTGATCTACCCCTGATAAATCCACAGCCACCATTAGCCACAAAATGCTAATAATACTTCAGTAGATGAGGGCATCATGTAAGAAATGCATTATAAATATACACATGATCTCAGCGAATATGGTGTCTGTTTCTGTCTTTCAGCTGATCTGTAATAATGCGCCTTTAAACAAGGCTCTTAATCTTATGCAATACAAGCAAATGGCTTAAATAAATTTGAATTTTTCAAATGATGCAGCCTAATGTCAGTTTCCTTTTTCAATTCTATCTCAATGTTTCAGAGAGGAGAGATTTGGACAAGCTTCACAGATTCGGGGGAGCTGTGTGTGTGGGCTTTAACAGATCTGACTGCACCAACCAGCAGGGTCACATTCGGGGAATGTTTTGCAGTCACATGCATGATAAGGGTCAAGGACCAGGTATGTATGAGAAGTCTGGATTGTTATAAGGCATTATTATGAAAAGGTACCTTGCATTAATTGGCCATTTTATCAAAAACTTTATAGGTTGATGATTGTAGTTTCTCTGTTGATGCACAATGTATTAATTCCTTTATATGTTTCCATCAATGGGACCCCCACCTTATGACCACTACTGACAGCTGGTATCAGGCTCTGCAGTGTTGCTGGGATTTTTACACACCTCTGTATAAAATTGGGCAATGTAATATTTATATTTTTTGTGGTTTGTCTCAATGTCTGTTTCTAAGCATACTGTGCATGTCCTCAGTGTTTAAAGAACACTGATCAGCTTCCTGTTACATTACAAGGAGACCATAATTAGACCAGTTTTATTAGATTTGGAGCACACTTGCTCTCTACCTCAGTGTCACTTAAAGTTTTGTATTTATATTTGGTTTGCACTGGCCCCGTGGTCAGGATTTCAAACACAATCAAGTCCATGAAAAAAAAGAGCTCTAATTGTACTCTAATAAATGCAAACAGGACAGGACTAAAGAGAGAGTGCAAAAACCATAAGAGCAACAGTTCACTAATTTACACTAACATACAGGGCAGTCCACAGGAGCAGTAACAGTATTAGAGTGAGTGAATAAAGTATTATGACTAGGGGTGTTGAATTAATGTGTTAATTTCAATCAATTAATCACAGAAAAAATAACGTGTTCAAAAACGTGCTACCCATTGACATGTGACCTGGTCCGGTGTTCTGTCAAGATGTGCTACTGTGCCCTTCAGCACATGTGTAGTTCTACAGTCTTGGGATTCAGTGCCACACACATAAATATGTGTACACCAGCAGACGTATAAGCTTCAAGAGAGCATTTTTCGACAGGGTAGAATCGTCAGATCACAGTCTCTATGTACCTTTAAAGACCTATCTATCTAGGCTTTCTCATATTATGTGTGTTATTCGTCTGTTTCTCTTTATTACCAGTGCTAAACTGACTGTATAATTTGATAAAGGTTTAAGGTAGCATTTCTCAACAAGGCAGCATAAATCAATAGCCTCCGCTGTAATTATTAGATTAATATTTTTAATTGCGTGACACCCCGAATCCTGACAGGCTGTGCAAAAATGCAAAGATTGGGTTAGCTAGAAATAAATAATTGTGCAAAGGATTGGAGTAGATTTTCTTTGTTTATGGCAGAACAGTTTTGAAGCAGTTTTGTGCGAGTGCGAGTGCGAGTGCGTGTGCGAGTGCGTGTGCGTGTGCGTGTGATATAGATATACAGTAAGCTATTCAGTTCTGATTTAGGAGTTTGATGGCCTGGGGGAGGAAACCGTTCCCCATCCAGGTAGTGAAGGCTTGGATGCTGTGTGGGAGGGGTGTGTAGGGTCATCCCCAAGGCTGGTGGCTTTGCAGATGCAGCATGTGTTGTAAATGTCTGTCAGTATCTGCTCAATGCATTTATATTGTGTAACTGGTTAAAATTACCAGTTTGTCAGTACACAGTACTTTAGGTAAACTGGCACCTCAGTGGGCGTTACAGTGAACTCTGTCTATTTTCTGTAGATCTGGGTGGGCTGTCATGGCAGTGGTCCTGGACTCAGCGACGTAAGTGGGAGGATTTTCGTGTTGGACTCTGAGAGCCGCAGTGTGCAGAAGGAGCTGCAGGCTCACACGGACAGCGTTCAAGCTCTGTGCTCGGCTGAGGACCGCTATGTACTCAGTGGCTCTGCTAAACGTGATGGCAAAATTGCCATCTGGAAAGTAGAGTAGACAGAAAAAAGGCTGGGTCTGCCTTGGATGGGAAAAAAACAATACTGTATAGTCCTAATGGCCTTGCAGCTAGACATTCAACAGTCATATTTTCCTCTTTAGCAGACAAGCACATTTGGCAAGCCTCAGTAGAAAGCCAGAAGCTACTAGGTTGGGCTGAAACTCTGAACAAACGATGGAGGAGAGCTGACATTTTAGCTTTGGCCTCTTTGGATGCTGCTACACACATGATGTTTATATCAGAATCAGATCACCAGAATCAACACTGCCTTGAATAAGCACAATTAGAGTTGGTCATCCAATGCAATTGTGTGTGTATAACCACAGCAATAACTGTTTCCAAGAGAAGATGCTAAACTCAGATGCTTATTATGGAAAGGACGTTTAGACATCAGATAAAAGTGAAAATATTTTCAAGATCTCTGCTGATATCATCTTTTAACTACCATGTGCAACGAACAAAACTGTGATTGATTTTCTTCTCACTAATATTGATTTGAAAAATGACCACATTGCTAAATCCAACATCCTCAACATCTGGGCTCACATTAGACCAGCTCAAAAGCAATCAAAAATATTGAGCAAAGTTTGTGTATGTGCAGCCCTCCTTTTTTACTTTGAGAAATATTGCCATATTCATAAAGCATCTCAGAGTATAACCGCTGTGTCTGGATTCGCAATGATCCTTAAAACATCATGAATAGGATCAGCGCGTTCAGAGAAAATCTGCTCCAAATTGACACTGGGACTTATTATGAATTCAGCATATCCCTCGCCCATGCGGAGGACTGTGATTGGTTGGGCTCGGGGTCGGGCGTGGGAGGCTGCCTGTAACACCAGAGACCCCCAGACAAGCACTCCAGCACTGACATGGCAATGGAAGGAATTTTTGGGATGTGTCTACATACCAACAATGCAGATACACATCTGCGTCTTCCACAGTGCGCATGGGTGTACATTTGTTCTATAGTACTGTTGTTCATGATAATCTTTTTGGGACTGGGGAAACAGTGGAGATTTAGAATTTTGGTGTTTATTGAAGAAAAAAAAAGTGCGCTGTGTGTGTAGTAAATATAAATACAGTGTGTTTATTTACATTCATGTTTGGACAAACTCCCTATAATTACTGGAATGACAATGTAGACCCCAAATTATATCAACATATCTGTATTTACACATATGAATTTACATATGTGAATATATGTGTGTATATGTGTAACGTAAATAGTATATCAATAGTTTGTTTATATATAATGCATATATAAATGTATATTGTATAGATAAATTCAGCTCTATAGTGATTCATTGTACTTATATCTACA
>JBBPDH010000007.1:8173201-8191031 GCA_037974565.1 Clupeocharax schoutedeni
AACATTTGGCAAAAGATAAAACCACTATTTGTTT
This sequence comes from Clupeocharax schoutedeni, assembly GCA_037974565.1. Lineage (NCBI taxonomy): Eukaryota > Metazoa > Chordata > Actinopteri > Characiformes > Alestidae > Clupeocharax > Clupeocharax schoutedeni. The sequence goes on from JBBPDH010000007.1 coordinate 8,173,236, forward strand.
TAATGTTATTGTTTTAACACTAACTTCACACTACTGCCCACTAGTAAACAGCTTTTTGGTCTAATTTTCTCAGGTGCCTTTTTCTCAGACTTTTGCACAGTTTTCTGTGTGTGAGTGTGAGAGAGGTAGAGTGAGAGATCATGGTCTAGCGTAATGTTTTAAATCTCTGATCAGGCATCTTTGATTGGGGAGGGTCAGAGAAGGTTTGGGGAGAGTTGCTTTTCTTTGCGAGTCTATAATGAGCCCATAAAGGCCACTACTAACTATGTTATTGGTGTATGAGCCGATATTTGATCCAGTGAAGTTCCTTCGGGAGGGTAACAGGATGTGAATTACCTGCCCTCTTTTGAGGGGCTCTAACATCTGCTCTGGCATAAGACAGGATCCAAGAGGAAAAGAAAAAGAGAAACATGAGCACAGTTGGACATTATTAGTGGAGTAAAATTGAGTCTTGGATACATCACAGTGCTGCCTTGAAGGATTCTGCATCAATGCGCAAAATGTTATGGTTTATTTGTGCTTAATTTTTAACTTTATTAAATTTTCATTTAAAACCTTTTAACAGCAGATTGTATGTTTGAGAAGAAATGCTCCTCCCCATATGCAGAACAGCATATGCAGAAAAGTTTTTTGGAAAATATAATTCTTAAAATATGTGTTTATGTTTATCCCAACTATGTGACTATATGCGCATGTACTCGCGTTAATGTTATGATCAGAGTTTGATTTTATTTTTATATTGGGCCATCCTCACTTCCTTTCTGTTACAGTCTATTGTAGTCAGTTCCTTCCCGCTGTGCTTGGCCCGTGCTGTGTTTTGCGATGCGTCCAGTACGGAACGGTGAAGGCTAGCATAAGCTTCTGCTGTTTTCAGGACCTTAGCCAGACAACTATTCTTTATGATTTGGCAGGACTTTCTGGGCTACACCACTAACAAAATGACCACCACTAACAAAATGACCACCACTAAACAAAACGACCACCACTAACAAAATGACCACCACTAAGCAAAATGACCACCACTAAACAAAATGACCACCACTAACAAAATGACCACCACTAAGCAAAACAACTTCCACTGAAAAAAACGACCACCACTGAACAAAACAACAATTATTAACAATAATGATCACTACTAAATAAAACAACTATCACTTAAGAAAACAATGTAAAGAAGTACCATTGATCAGAAGGGATGACTATCCATAGGATTTGAATGGTAATGATATTAATACTGATTGCTACTCTTTCTGATACTACTTGTCATAATTGGATGCAAAAAATAAAAGCCTCACGCAAGACGTGAAAAAATATATGTTTTTCTTGTAGCAATTGTTATAAATGTCTGGTCAACGTTGCCAACATCCCTCCCACTCATCTAATCTAGCTTCAACCTTTGAAAAAAGCCAGTTATGTTAGAATATATTGACACTGCAAAAATACTGATCGCAACATCATTTGTCCAGGAGCTTATTGACCGTTCGATCAGGAGCCAGTTTAGTTACTTGTTCTGGATTTCTGTTCTTATTAGTGATATTTGATGCATGTTTCCTCATTTTTCATTTATTGTAAAAAATTGTATAGTAATTGTACTGTAAATAGATATTTTGTGAGCTAGGGAGGGAAACACGGGTTTGTTTCCAGACTCCTTCTGGGTTTCTTTAGCCGTTGTTTGTGAAAATCCATCAGCAGCTCCTGATTTAATTTAATGAAGGACTTATTGGGTCAAAACAGGTTTCTGACGGAAAGTAATACTAGACTTCCACAATGAGCATATTTATATACTGAACATAACATCACTATCTATTTGCTGTATAATGTTACCTTATTCTTTAGAGGCTTATTTATTATATTTAGTAATAATAATGTGAAAAAAACAGGGGTGGCGGTAGCTCAATGCGTAGGATACTTGCCTCTGGACCAAGAGGTCACAGGTTCGAATCCTACCTTCAGCACCACCACTGGGTCCCTGAGCAAGACCCTTAACCCCAAGTTGCTGCAGGGAGAGACTGCCCCCTGTAGGTAGGGAATGGAAGTCGCTTTGGATAAAAAGTGTCTAATAAATGCCGTAAATGTAAACACTTACTGCTTATCTAAACATGGATTGTCATTGTCAGGAATAACTATTAATGACCCTTTTGTGGAGACATTTCAACCTGCTTCCTCTTTGTTAGTTTTTTATTTAGTTAATTACAATTTGCTTAGATAGTCACCAACTTCATGAGGTGCATCACATCTTAACAGCTTGATGAAATGGAAGTAACATAATTTGACAGGGATACAGTGTTTTTGGGAAATCTGAGCATATTATGGGTATGGCCAATTTCTAGAGCACAGAACAAATTTAGAGAGAGACTGTACAGAGCAAACACTGCATAAAGTAAATAAAAATGAATTGATTGGTATGACAGAGCACTACTAATTTTTAATAGTTTAGCAGTTGTTCTGATTATTACATTTTAAGGCATATATTGTTATGCAGAAATCATGAGAAACACGTCTCTCATTTCTCCTTCGTTTTCTACATCACACTGTATTTGTAATAAAGTACACATAAAATACACTGTGAACAGTAAACAGGGTGTTATGGAGACAGCAGTGAGTGACACTGTTCAAACCTGATCTGCAGCCACTTGTGGGTCATCTGTGTTTTGTCAACATGAATACTGGCAGACAGTAGTAGAAAGGCTTGCTGAATGGAATTGGTGTATTGATGAGGAAGCTGCTCCTCCTTTTTCAACTGTCCTGATTTGATTCTCTCTCTCTCTCTCTCTCTCTCATACTCTCTCTCTCTCTCTCTCTCTCTCTTGCACTCTCTTTCCACCCCTCCCTTTTTGACACACACACGTTCAGTCCCTCGCCTTTTTCCTCTCTAAGTTGCGCACCAATCCTCAATCGGTCTCCAGCCATGCGTCGGCTGCTGGTGCCGATCCCATACACACACCAGCGCACACACAAATGTTGCAGCGTTGCTCTCCATCTCATCCTGAATACCACCTCTGACAGAAAGCCAAGAGGAAGTGTTCTCGTGGAGCCAGCAATCAGCCTGTTTTGGGAGATTTCTCTGGATTAGTTTTCAAAGCCTCTCTTGGATTCCTTTGTCATGCTGTTGCTTGCATTTGCAGAAGCTCTTAGTGGATTTATCACAGCGGTGGGTTGTGTATGTGCACCTGTTTACAGATGGTTTGTGCTGCTTGAGTGGTGTTGATTTCACTGTTGTGCACTTTCTGTCTGACTGTTTGGACACCTGCGCTTGAGGATTGTGAGCTCTTCACTCCTGCATCCTCTGCCCAGGCCCCTGAGGGCCTGTGGGCGGTGCTGCGGTCATAGGGGGCCGTGGTGGGCCAGGGCGGCCGCCCGCTCCCCATGCGTGTGAGGGGGAGCCGGAGACGCGCTGGGCCTGGGAGAGAGAGGCCGGCGGGAATCAGCGCATGGAGAGCAGCGGCTGCAACCCATTCCCCCTGTGCTGGGCTCGGGGGGCCTGTGTGTACTCCTTCCCACCACCTCTACCAAGTATGTCACCCACATATATCACTGTGCTGGCAATGGCTTGCCTTTCACACTCCTGAAACACGTTCACTGCCCCTGCAATGTGCTGTAGTTAGTGATGCTTCTGACCTTATAGCTGGTATCAGTATTTGCAGTTATAGTACAATACCGGGGCGGATATCAGAAAAAAGAACATACAGTACTGTCTTGACACTCATTTCTTTATATTTTGTTCGGAAAACGAGATCGTAGCTACAGTGATTTACAACTGCACTATTCTACTCCGTCACGTTTTAAATATTTGCACTTCCATCACACTTTTAATCTCCTGTATTGATATGTTTTTTTATTCCTTTTTTCCTTCCTACTATTTTTATATTTAATATCTTATTCTGTTTCTGTTAAGAGTGTTGAATGACCTTTGTGTATGATAATGACCTATATAAATTAACTTGACCATGCAACATAATGAGGACATAATTCTAACAAGCTTAAAAGTCAATATTTGGGTTAACCAAAGTTATTCTTCAACCAACGGCTTGGTATCGGTATCTGGGAAGATAACGCAGTATTGTGCCTCCTCTAACTAGCAGTTTAAACAAATGAGTGTGATTTACAATCAATTATTTCAGATTGCTTGCATGAACGTATTTATGAAAATCTTTCGTTTGGACTGAACCTGTGGAGGATGACCAAGTGTCTCAATAACATACTTTAGTTTTTGATCTGGTCCTCCTGTTTGATGACAATTGCTTGTTACCCACCTCCTCTGCCAATTATATCACCTACATACATCCCTCTGCTGACCGTGGCACACTTTTCACTCATCTGAAGCCTGGCTGCTCCCTCGGCGATGTGCTGTAGTAGCATGGAGCACGTTCAGACTAATGCTATGATCTAGTTGATGCACTTTTTAATCTACTCTCATGTCAGCTTTCAACCTTTACAGCTTTTCAGTGAAGTTTACTATGATCATCAGAAACATACCAGTTGTCTTGCTTATTTTATATATTTTTTTTAATGATTTTTATGTGGCTTATTTTATTGGCTTGACTTAAAAAAAAAATCAGAAACATGTATTGAGCCTTTGGCGGATGGCAGCATTCTCTATATGAGCCTCCTAGGTATAGTGGCATGAATAGGAAAATCTCTGATATTTATCCTTTAGAGTTATTTCAGCAGTATTCCGTAGCTAATACTGTCCTATGTAGGTCGTTATCCTCAAAGAGAATGTGCTAAGTGGATAAATAAATCTAATGAATAAATGAATGTAGAGTGCAATACGCTTTTATTCAAGACTTTAAAGTACTTTATGTCTTACAGAATCGCTGCTTGCCCTCATTAAATTGTGTGAAATGAGCAAGAGAGAGCAGGGTTTCAGACTTGCTTTAGCAAGGCACTGTGTCACCACGTTTTTGTTTGTGTGTGTGTGTGTGTGTGTGTGTGTGTGTGTGTGTGTGTAAGAGAGACGCTTGTCATGAGAAAAATGGAGGAATTTGGCTCACTAAGTTGCTTGCCCATTATATTTCACTGCTTGCGGCCTGGGTTGCCAAGTTAAACATTTGGCATAGCATGGAATAAGCCAGAGTGAATTGAACCTGGAGATATTAATTAAACCGGGAGCTTCTAGGTTAATATGATTTTATAAGCAGTCAGATGCAGTTTTGGTGAATATTTGAACAGTGCTGTGAGTGAAAATAATCATTATCAGTGTAAACACTCCTTTCAGGCATACCTGCTTATGACTCATCACTCACCACAAGAAGCAGGTATTTAAGTGGATTGTGAGATGGGAATGTTTTTTTTATTTATTTTTTTGCTGTTGAAAAAAAAGCATGTCTGACATCATTTGGCTTTTTTTTTTTTCATTTGCACATCAATTTTCAAATTTGTAGTGAAATGTGTAGCAGACATGAGATCTTCATGTTTTCCGCTCTGGAAGAACGGATTTTGTCGTTCGTTAACACAGTGAGAGATTTTAATGAGGCTGTAGGAGATGGTCTGTGTGTGTTTGTGTTTGTCTTACTCTCATTAGGACTGCCAGCTTCATGCCCTTTGTTTTAAGGATACACACACACACACATATATATATATAAAAATCTAGATGAGTCAGTGTGTGTCAGTCCTACAGTTGATAAGGCCATATATCTGAGTCATGCAGCAGAAGCACTAATAAGTGGGGTAAAACAAAGAACAACATGCAAAACATGCAAAAAGTGAAGCCCCTTTTTCATTATTATTAATAAAACAATAGTGTGTGTGTGTGTGTGTGTGTGTGTGTGTGTATGTATACAGTAATGCATCACCACTGCTTTTCCAATAAGTGTACATACACGCTGCAAAATCAATGTTTTTCTGAACTAGATAGAAGCATCTGCGAACTATGTTGCAATAAGTGGCATGTCACTTTTTGCACTTAGTATTTGTATTCCAATGGGAATTTGTTTAAATATTGGCTATTGGTGTTAGTATCGACCACAACAAGGCTATTATAGTACCCAGTGATTTCTACTAATTACTGATAACAATAACACTGATGTTTATACATTTATATAAAAGTTTTTAAATAAAAAGCAAGTGTAAGGGTTAGTCATTTTTTGATGTATATGAATGTAATCTGTTTGTCTTTCCATTTTACACATGCTCTTTTACACAAATATTTAATAGTAAATATACAGGAATGGGTTAAGTGTAAACGAAAGTGCTTTGTCTGCTCGAGACCTAGCACAAGTCCCACGGCCCCAGTGTAGCCCATGCTTTAACAAGAAAGACAGTAACCTCTCGATTAAGGCATCTTCCTCTGCTTCTTTAGACCGGTTGAGAGTTTTCAGTTTTAGATTGTCAAATCTCATGGTATTTATGTGCATGTTTGTAGTATAGAGATGAGCTGCCCTTCGTGTGCAAACACTGTTTTAGCGATGCTGAACCTTAACAGCTGTAAGAGGCTCTTCGTGCTGAGCACATCACATCCTCTATGGGACTTGTCTTATGCCGTTGTATGCATCCTGGTAAAGCGCTGCAGTATGAATGACACAAAGCTTGTTACCCGTAAAGAAATGCCAGTAATGTATAGGGCGCTCCATCTGAAAACAATAAGATTCTAAAGTCATACAAAGATAAGAGTTGCTTTTTGTGTTGGAGGAATGTGACCACACATTGAAAAGATTGCAACATATTATAGCAGAAACCTGAGAGGAGGAGAGCTGATACCTCAAAAAGCGGCGTTCAGCGAGTGAGATGGGGGAGGAGGCCTCTGCTGATGGAGTGAGGGTAAGAAAAGGAGAGGAAGAGCCGGTTCTGCAGCCACAGAGCCCTCCTGTTTTAATCTCCTCCTTTCAGGTGAAGAGCTATAGATTTCTCATGTTGAAAAGGGTCAGGATCCTGTCTTTCCACCTGCCATTACCCAGTGAAAGGACCAGGTCTGTGAGTGAGAGCTTTTACTGCTAGCTGATATCCTGCAGTATACACTCAGCACAACCATACAGACAAGATTTACACAGCCTGTTCCATGGGCAGCAGCTTCCTACTATTCCTGGCAAAAATACGCTCAACCTATTCTGTGCTGGTGTCGTAATGTCATCACTGTCAATAAAACCCGCAGTTCCAAAATGGTAACTTTATGGTTAAATAATACCTTTATTAATGTAAAGAGTGGTATCAGACTATTTCTACTGGACCACTATACATTCACACAGTGTAAAGGGCACCAGGTGGTGATGTAACTTACCTTAACTTACCTCTTTCAGGTGAAGAGCTATAGCATGTTGTTCATACCCTAATAAGGTGATGTAATAATATTTTAATATTAACAAAATGCATCACAAATGCTCATGTAATATTACCAGATCTGAGAACATCTGCATTCTTTTATTCGCTTGTAGCTGTATGTGGTTAGAAACACAGTTTTACCAATCATCCTTTATTTATCAACACACATTACTGTACTCAGTTTTGTATTTCACAGTCGTCATATATTCCTACTAGAACAACTCCACCTAGATTAATGTGTCTTCTATGTGTTTGTGCTTGTGCGTCAGGAGAGATTTTGAAGAAAATTGCCTTGAGGAAGGGCTGTATTTTGTTGTGATCCTGGGATGATAGTCTCTTCTGGTGAGTTCTGTTTTAAAAGGCCAGGAGGTTTTAGCTCCCTGGTTAGCAAAAAACAACAAAAACACATTTCTACTGAACTGATCCCTTGTTACCCTGAGTAATAAATGAAAAAACAAAACATATTTAAATATATTTTTCTAACAAATAGGCCTACTTATTTTTTTCAGCTATTTCTTTTCTTTTTTTTGTTTTGTTTTGTTTTGTTTTTTTTGCACCTTGGGTGCCATGACTAAACAAGGAAAAAGACTGTTAAATATACTTTTCCACTGTTTTTCTTAAATTAATCTAAAAATCTTGTAGTGTTGGCCCAGTTTTAGACCGTGTCATTTGAAACTGAGAAACTATCGTTTATTGCTGGCGGCAAAAGAAAGTCTCCTTCTGTGAAAGCTGCTGGGGAGGACACTGCTAAGAATCTGGTCTGCCTAGCAACAGTCCTTTAATTTAGAATAGGTTACACTGATGCTGTGTAATAGGACCAATGCTGGTATGAATGAATTTTATGACCGTGTAGTGTGGTCTGTAGTCTGTGCCTTTTGGTTTCTCACTTTGTGGTCTCAGTTTTTCTCAACTTGGTCTCAGTTTTTGCCGGCATCGAAATTACGTAGCTGTAGCTCAGTGGCAAACTCAGTAAATGAAATTAGCACATTTGTGGGTGGACCTTCTGTTCAAAAGTGTGTATGCCAGTGTGTTAGTTTGCTGTGATGTTTCAGACTTGACTCATGGCTGGTTTCTAAGCTTCTCTATATACCTCTGAAGAGCAGGATTTTTTTTTTTGGATAGAGAGCAGCATTCTATTTCACCTCAGCCCTGAGAGAGAGAGCACATAGACGTTATGGTGTGTGTGTGTGTGTGGAGGGGTGTGTGTGTGGGTGTGTAGCATGGATGAAAAAGATGGATTGAGTTCAAAAGGAGCTGAGACCTTTGGCTACTCAGTAGCGCTGATGACTCTCATGCATATTGACAGCTGTTGGTACAGCAGCCTTTCGGGATCAGTGGCAGAAAGACGTCCTGTCAATAATCTCCAAAACAGCTTGCAGCCTGGAGCCATGTTTAACACTTGGCCACACCATAATCACTTCATCATTAAGCAACCAGTTAAGCTGGGAATGCTGTAATGGAGACTGGGAAGAGGATGTGTCAGTGCTCGTGACATTACAGGCTATCAAGCTGAATTTTCAGTTTGTGTTCAGATGTATTCTATCACACTGCACAACCTTTCTCTGTGATGATCTTCGTTTGTGTTTTTGAATGCACAGCTATATATCCTGTCGCTAATTACTGTAGAGTCTATGTAGGAAGAACACTGATCTAGTTTGACAGACAGTGGACGTGACTTTATTGAGGACTCAAGTGCGTCTGAGCAGAAGAAGGCTTAATTGATCGATCAGTCATGTTGCACATGTTTTCTCTGTCTCGTGCTCAGCATCCAAAAGTTGGACTCTATTACAAGCCATGCGCACAAGTCTCTTTCCAGCACATCAGTGAGACAGAAGGCTTCTGAAAGTTCCAAGTGCTTTGCATGCAGAAACAGTTAGCCTGCAAGCTAGAGAAATATTTCCAGAAATGTTTATTCATACACTAATATAGAATCTCAACCAGCCCCTGCACACAAAATCCCATAAGTATCTCATTGCAAATAGAAATTTTACATGTTGTGTAATGAGTGTCCATGTTGTCTTGGTCAAGGCATTCACTGAGATTATAACAGTAGCTTGCTTGTGAAGCTCTCTCAGCAGCTGGTATTAAAATGTACATTGGGTGTAGGTGACTTGGTTTCTAAGCAAAAAAAAAGTTTTTATTGAAGTTCAGCTTGGGAAAAATAGGCTTTAAATTTCAGATTATTTTATAAAAAATTTTGTAATTATTGTAAATGTTGTTTTTATGAATGTGAATTTTTCTATATCTCTGCAGAATTACGTTATGAAGTTAAACCCGAGCTGACCATGTTCCAGTATGTCAAATGGGAAAGCCAGGTTCTAGCCAGGTTAGCCATTGTTAGCAAAACCAAAAAATAGACACTGTAGCAACATTTCCACAGATAAAAACTGGACAGCACTGTGTATACACCTGATTTAATGACACAAATAGGACAGAAGTGATCATAAACAGATTTTTACTATGGCTTTTACTACTGTTAATGCATAGAGCAGATACCTACGTAAAAACTACGTAAGTTCTGACTTTCCACTTCAAGGGTTTTAGCATGTGACAAGAACAGAATCTACAGAGAGCATCCAGGGTGATATACAAAGAGTCCATCAACACAGATTTAAATAAAGGGGGTGTTGATACTAACTAGGTAACTGAGAATACCTGGGTAGGGGCCAACACAAGAACAAGACTCAGGTGAGCTAGGCTGGGCTAAGGCCAAAACAACAGACTCGCATGGATAAGGTAAACAAAGGCACATGGAGAACATAAATAACAACATAGACAAGGAAAGGGGGGATAAATACACAAAGAACAAACAAAACACAAGAGGAACATTACAGTTGTGAATACAGGATCTCTGACAGTCAGAGCTACAGCAGTCATGAGGGTCAGGGCTCGGACTTTCACGCTTTAAATGCTACAGCTAACCCCAATCACTAGTCAAAATCTGTCTTTACAAACATTTACCAAAGTGGATAGGAGGAAACTAAGTTGTAATGTGGAGAAAAGTGAGTTATATGACTTAAGGACATTACCGAAAATTATAGAGTTTATAGGGAAATTGCTAAAAGGCTCTGACTTTTAGTTTTTTTCACTTTAGTTAACTAATCTGATGTAAGCCACTGATGATGTGTTTAGATGTGTTACAATAAGATAAAATGTGTCTCAGGCTGTCTCTAGCTGTTAGCTGGTAAATAACTTTTAATTTTGAGTCGGCAAACAGACGTTTCCAGAGTAAATATTATATGCAGCATCAATAGATAAGAGCTATTTTTCTTTACAGAGTTTAAATACATTTTCTGCTTAATTGTTTTTGTCAGCATTGTTTTAACTATTCGGTGAGTTCATTATTTTCTCTGGAGTGCTGTACACTGGTGGCAGTATCTCACATGATGGCGCTCCCTCTCCTGTATTATTGTGTGAATATACTTACCCATTTGTAAATGTACATAATACAGTTCTTTTTATGTGCTGTAAATCTGCAGTTTCCATTCAGATTGTCTGTCTGTCCATCCATCCATGCAACCTTCCAAAAGAATCCAAAAACTCTTCGAGGATTCAGAGACAGAGAGAGACAGAAAGATTGAAACAACGCTTTACATTGAAGAGTAGAAGAAGAGTAGAGGCTGTTACTGCAGCAGATAGGGTGACAGACTCCAGACGCTTGATTTAATAGAAAATTAAATGATAAGCAGGAGCCTATACATGTATCAGCCTCATTTTGGACATGTAGTCTGTCTGTCTGACTCTTCTGTCTGTTTGACTGTCTGTCTGTCTGTCTGTTTGTCTTTGTTCAGAGCTTGCAAGTGTTTGCTGCATTCTCTCTACACTGTGTTGTGTATAGCGAAGGCAGCAGTTTGGAGTCGAGCTCAGGAAGAGCAGTGGAAGAGACAGACAGGAACTGGATATCAGTAGTGACTCGCTGAGGCTTCACTCTGCCAAAGTGCATTGTGATAAGCAGGATATGATGTCACGGTAGAGGAAACACTGGGAAATATTTGCGTGTGTGTTTGAATATGTTTGGGAGTAGCTGTGTGTGTTTGAGTGTGTTTGTGTGTTTGAATATGTTTAGGAATAGCTGTGCATTACAAGAGAATAAGAGGACTAACCCAGATCAAACAACCTATTTAGGCAGCAGTGTGTGTGTGTGTGTGTGTGTGTGTGTATAGTGAGGTAAATGTGTACTCTGAGATTTAGCAGGTCGCCTGAGTGTTTGAGGGTTCAGAGGATTGTTTGAGCCCTGCTCTACTCAACACAGCGCTGGCGTGTGCATGCTGGCCTTTCCGCAGAAAAGGTAGGGCTAGGGCTTTGTGCTGGATGGGAATTGTGTGAGACAAACTAAAAGCCAGACAAAACCGGCTTTCAGTTATTGATTTTTCTGTTGGTGTGAAGTTCTGCTGTGTACTTCACCCTCTTTATCAAGATACGACTGACAACACAGATATTTGGTGTCAGTTAGGGGCAAGCTCTTGGTCCCTTCACTCATACGCTCTTATTTGAGTTATCAGCATTTTTTGTGGTTGTGTTTTGAAACGCTAGCTTTATGAGCGGGGGAGAGCCTGAATGAGAGCCTGAATGTTGGAGATATTGTTTTGAGCCTGTGTTGATACTGTATGTGTTGTTTTTCAGAGAAATTGCTTATGGTCTTAAGAGGAAAGAACACCTGCACTTGTTAGCTGTTCTGTTCTGTTCTGTATTATTGATGGAATGTTTTTAAAATGCATATTTTGATCCTTCTTAAAGATACTTATACGCTTGTATTAATAAATGCTTGTGTCGATACGTTTATTAATACAACTCTCCAAAATTGGGAGCCAAAAACAGACATCAAAAGATGTGAAAATATTAAATTTTTACCTACTTGTTTAAAAACGAACTATATGAACTAAAGTATATAGGAGGAAGGTTCAGTTGCTGCAAATGTTCAGAGCCTTGCTCTCGCCCATCCCACTCTTGCAGTCTAGCATCAACCACTTATAAATGCAAGTTATTGTAGAAGGTACTGTGACTGTACCATCTACAAGGTCAAGGTCATTGATGTTCCAGTGCCAATTCCGTACTGGTTTTTGATAGCCATCCCCATTTGTTACTGGTGTTCAGACCTTTATGTACTGTATGGAAGTCTTATTTGAAAATAAAATTGACCAGCAAATACCTTTAGATAAAAAGTGCCTATTGTTCACAATTGAATAGCACTAAAAGATCATAGCTGGTGTAGTGTTGTCCAAAATTCAGATGTGGAAGCACTTTGTTATGGGGTGAAAAGAAAAGTCCCCAGTGACTTGTGTGATAAGAGCTCAGTATGATAAGGAGGCATGACAGGTTTAAAAAATCATCTTATATATGGAACTATTATAACAATGCCACTGACGACTGCCTCCAACTCAGATCTGACACAGGGCTGTTTCAGGTGGAAATGTTATCATCTTACAGATTTATGTCTACTGACTAGCCAATAAAATGTGAAACATGAAAAGACGGACCTGTCGACGCAGCATGGAAGTGAAGCGAAGGAATACATGCGTGGGACACTTGTATGCCGCCTCTTCTTTGAATACATTAAGAACACGATCGCCAGACTGCAATCTTGTTCTGTTAAGGCACTTCTCGCGCATGCTGATGACGTTCTTCTATACTAGCTTATGGCGCTTTGTAGCGATTCAGTAGGCATCATCATCGTACATCTACACACCTTCATGCATGTACTTATTAAGCTGCCCAGGGTGCACGGCAAGGTCAAGTCAAGTTTATTTCTATAGCACTTAACAGCAGTTGTATAACTGCACCAGAGTGCTGTACAAGAATAATATACACGTTAAAATACAATATAAAACAGAAACAATAATAAAAACGAGCACAAAAACAGCAACAAGAGACATGGATGGAAATAACTTAAATAATAAAGTTAATAGTCTGAAAAGGCTATCGAGAACAAATAAGTTTTAAGCCTAGATTTAAAAGCAGAGGTAGATGGAGCAAATTTACTATCATGTGGTAATTGATTCCATAAACGAGGTGCAGCAATTGGAAAGGCCCGATCACCCTTCTGTTTAAGCCAAGATCGAGGGATGTGCAGGAGCGTTACCATCTAGGGGCTGGCTGAAGACGAATAAGATCTGCTATATATGGTGGGGCCTGTCTGTTAAGAGCCTTAAAAACCATCAGTAACATCTTAAAATGTATTCTAAAATGTACCGGGAGCCAATGAAGTGAGGTTAGAACAGGTGTAATGTGTTCTCTCTTTTTACTACCAGTCAGCAGTCGTGCTGCTGCATTCTGGACGAGCTGTAGAGTGACTGTGGGAGACCGACATAAAGAGCATTACAGTAGTCAAGTCGTGATAAAAGCATGTATGGCCTTCTCAATCATTAAAACTTAGGAAGAGGTACTGAATATGTTTCATGTGCTGTGGATGAAAATATGGACCGACATTAGGGAGTTTTTGCTCACCTCTGTAGCCTTTGGCTTGCTCAATAGGGGCTCAGACCTGGCTTCTGTGAAGCTGTTTTGTGACGGTATCACTTGTAAAGAGTACTATATTAAATACAATTGAATTGGACACAGAACAGGTGCTGACAATCGAGTGGCACCACTATGGCAAACGGGATGATGGAGGCGTGGCTTGCGAGGAACTGTTGTCACAGTGGCCCTCATTATGCTGTCAGTTTTAAATATTGCTGTGTTATTTCACCCACTCAATCCAGACATGTGCTTTAATTGCATAGAAACCTTTAAGCTCTTTTAGCACAAGTGCTTCGAGATAATTGTATCTTTGATTGAAGGCGATCACATGCTTTTGTATATTACAACTGCAAGGCAAACCCTCCAATAAAGCTAAAGGAGTTTTGTGCTTCAAGCTTTAATCGTTGCTAGAATTTGATTTTGTGTGAATGCTGGCAGCACATCTGATGCTACTGCCAAGTCCTCAAGGCCACCCAGCTGTCTTGCTGGCAGGGGAAGCCGTTCTGATGAAGTGCTGCTTCCTCTGCAGTGCTCTTCACCTCTTTTCAGGGCACTGAACCCCACTATGTTCCTCTTCCCTGCTGCTCCCTGCTCTTGTTTTTTCCAAAACATCACACTGTCATCAGAATATTACCAGTTAAGCTGATTAACCCAGAGTTTGTAAATTTATGTAATATTGCATGAGCAATGACATGAAATTGTTTAAACCAAGTAGAAGTGAAATCTTGTCTAAGGTGGATCAGTATCAGTTTCCTGTCATTGTTATGCTGCAATTCGAATGAAATTTCACCCAGATTTAGAGGATCACATTTGAAAACAATCTCCAAAATTGCCTCTGAATTTCATGCCGGTAAGAACAGAGAACCATAAATTCTCTTATTTCCTAGTTAAACCCATCATTATCTAAAAAATCCTGCAGTACAGTAGTCCTTCGCTCTCATTATCATATGGCTGTGGTTTAAAAAAAAAATCTATCTGTTACTATATTTCATATAATATTCCAACAAAAGGACTCTGCTCCACTCAGATTTGCACTGATTTGATCTGGTAAGCCTATAGCACAGTTGTGCCTGATTTCGGAAAGTCTCCTATCATTGCACTCTCAGTTTCTTTCCATTTTGCAGAAGAGGCTGCAGTGTACCAGCATGGAATGATCTTAACAGAGCTGCACATTAATATTCTCATTGGTACAGTCCTCCAGCTTCTGTTGTGTTTTCTTAATTAATCTTTATTAAAATGATTACTCAGTAAAATGTTCTATTAAAATATATAATAAGCAGGACAGGTTGCTGTCCATGTTTATCAGCCCGAAGATTCCCCATTTTATATTGTGCATATTGAAAAATCATTTTAATTCAGGACTTTATTAATACCGGAGGAAAGCATTTTTAAAATGTATTAACTTGACTATTGCAGGTGGTTTGTTGTACAGTGTTTATACAATACTGGTAATAATAATAGAAAAAGTCTCAGCAATTTTGATAGGATGAACTCAAATTTGTGAATGATCTCAGGATTTAACTGCCCTTCCTTCTGGCTTGTTTTGTTGTCCATTTTTTATTGTAACTTCTTAAAATTCTTAAACCTGCTTTTAATGGTTCTGATGAAAATCTCCCAGTTCTTGAAGAATTAGCCCAATATAAAGCATGACACAATGCTAGTTTTGGGAAAAAAAGTGGACAGTAAATACTATTAATTCCTTTCCTCTCTCTAGATGCTCAGTAGCTAATATACTGTACATCTTAATAATTTCATTTCATCTTCTCTACAGAATATGACCGACACCTAGCACCCACCAAAGGCATGGCAGCAGCTTACCTAGACCCTAATCTGAATCATGCCCTGAACCAAGGGGTGAAGCCCCGCTTCAGTGGTGGGATGGAGCGGGCAACAGGGGCTATGGAACGTGTGCTCAAAGTCTTCCACTATTTTGAGAGCAGCAGTGAACCTTGCACCTGGGCCAGCAACATCAGGCATGGGGACTCGACTGACATCAAGGTACGAGGGGGCTGTCCATTTGTAAAGAATTGTTTTACTTGTTTCAAAATAGCACTCCATCAGCATGTAAACTAATAATGATTAAGTACAGAAATCAGTACAAGAATACAAATATAAATACATGATTTTACTGGTTAACAAGGCTGTTTTTAGCTTTTTTTAAATAAACAACAGTTGGAGCAGGTCAGATCTCCTTGGGGAGCTGGTTTCATATTGTTACTGGGACAAACAATAACAAGGAGCCGATTTCACTTTTCTCCTTAATTTTTTCACCCAGTTCCTTGCAAATTTGAATGAAAATAAATGCCATTAGACTTAGTATTCAGTTTTACAGTATTTTATTAACCCTACTGTTTTGCTGATGCACTGTCATGCATCCTGAAGATACCCTCAGGTATCTGGGTATTACATTTTCACACAGCTAGTTTGAATTAAATGGATGGGGCAAAGTTACTTTTGACACAAATGATACATTTGGGATGGGCTAAACAATTCAACTGATAATGTTTCAGATCACATTATTAACAACATTATCTTACAAGGAGACTTTAAGCATAATAACAATGAGCTGTCTTCAGATAAACACTCCTGACAAAAAAGTTTAGAGAATTAACTCAGGGGAGTTTACACAGTGGGACCTGATATATACCCTGATATTTCAGAATCAGAAAACTTTATTTATCCCGGAAAAAATTGCTTAATTTTTGACTGAAATTTTAATATTTGACAGGAAGTGAAAAATCGCACTTGGTGTTTGACTGGGGAAAGAGTCTAACCTCATGTTTAACTAGGGTAAAGACACTAACTTGGGTTTTTTAAGGGAAAACAATCTAGCCTTGTGTTTGTTTGGGTAAAACCCTAACCTAGTGTTTGACTTGGGTAAAACCCTAACCTGGTGTTTAACTTGGGTAAAACCCTAACCTGGTGTTTGTTTGGGTAAAACCCTAACCTAGTGTTTGACTTGGGTAAAACCCTAACCTGGTGTTTGACTTGGGTAAAACCCTAACCTGGTGTTTGACTTGGGTAAAACCCTAACCTGGTGTTTGACTTGGGTAAAACCCTAACCTTGTGTTTGACTTGGGTAAAACCCTAACTTGTTACACACTCCAACCTGATATTTGTCATGACGCTAGTTTTCATTTTCTTTTTTATTTATGTAAACAGTCGTTTGCACAGTTTCTTTTTGCATCATTTCACATCGAATTATAAATGTTTAATGTGTAGAATGTAATCATTATTTAAACTGGAATATTGATAGGAAAAGTTGGATATTTTCTCCAGTCACTGCCATTCTACAGGTGGGTAGACTAATAATAAGGACTGGACAGCAGTTTGCGCCTTTATTTGAAGAGTGAGTTTTATCTGCAAGTGTGCAGCACACAGTGGTTAATTTTGTGGTGTGTTGAAAATCCATAACAGGTTATAACTGGTCAGTTTCCTGGATGAGCGTTTAGGCTAGTCCTGAGCTCTGCATCATTCTAAATGGGTGTTTTCAGCTGAAAAGAAAATGTAGTCTAAGAGGATGCTTAATCCTCATCTTAGAAACCAATGCAGTATGTTGCTTCCCTTTGCAGTGTCATCAAGCAGAGGTTAATAATACAGTGCTTAGCCTTTGATATATTTCATAGTACATGCTCTGATTCACAAAGGAATTCAAATGATTGCGCTGAGCCCATGAAATGCATGTTGCAGGAAGAAAAATTCATCTAGAATTGAGTTTGCCTATGGTTTATCTCAAAGAAAAATCTTTGGTTAATTAAAACACTACTACTACCTCTGTGTGCCATGGAATAGTCTTAATTGTGGTAGCAGTATATTTCTTGTTTGTTTTCTTTTGGACTATGTGAAGGACATGGCGTGCTGGAAAAAGTGGAAGACAGTGAAATGTTGCTCTAAATAATTAACTAAGCTGTGTTTCTGAATCTGACAAGCTTCAAAGAGAATTGTCCCATTTTTCCATTCCTCTACCGGATGCCTCTCTGCGTACCTTTTGTAATTATTCATCAGTTGCCTCAGAGCGTCACCAGATGACTTATATGCCAAATATCTGTCAGGCGTTAGTGAAGTGCCAGGCGTTAGTGTAGG